>CM031567.1:13190537-13727932 GCA_018467065.1 Ephestia elutella
TATATAACAAATAAAATATGGACAAATCATGTTCAATAGGACTGACATGTCATCGACAAAAGCCCCCCAAAAAAAAAGAAAAAAAAAACACAGACATGACCGGGGCTCGAACCCGGACCCCAAGAGAGAGAGAGGCAAGGTCTTTCCCACTGCGCCATGGAGGCCGTCATATAAAGTGACAAAAGTCGAATTTGACATTTGTTGTCAACGGAAGAGACAAAACTAGAGCGTTGGATGTTACCAGGAGTATTAGAAACTCCTTGGATAGAAACAAACATGAATGAGTGAATGAAAAAAGTCAAACAGTCGATTAGATAATTTTACGGTGAATAGTTTTTCAGAAACCCAAATTTGTTTAGCAGATTGTTAATTATGACACTCTGTTACAAAATTCAATACTTGACATGCTTTTCGGAAACCGGGCGTAAGACGTCGATAAAGTCATCTTTAGTGCTAACTAGTGCCACATCAGTATGATTTGGCTGCAGACGGCGCGCAGGGACGTCCCGTCACAAGCCCACACGTCATGGAATCACGGGTAAATAAAATAGCCGTGGACCCGATGATAGGTCACTCACTAAAACTACGGGTAAACACCGTTTTTTATAAAAATCAAACAATAATTATTTCTAAATAAATATCCAATGTCGTCAAGTTATGTCAGATGCCTTCAGGCAATTAGATCAGAAACCAGTGTAATTTAACACACAAGAATGTTAAAATAACATAAGTTATTTCGCAATTTAATTTATCTTTATAGTTTACTAGCTGCACCCAAGCTACGCTCTCGTTAAAATTAATCACCTGTTTAAAAATCGCAATTGACAGATAAACTACAGTCTTCACAACAAAATGGCGGTGTTCACATCAAAATGGCGGCCAGTGTCAACTCACCGGATATGAAAGCAGAGTCTCCCTTGGTAAAGACGTCACGCACGACCTTCTTGGCGGAGGCGGCGCGGTCCACGTAGCCCAGGTATTGCCGCGAGGGGTTGCTGGTCGATATCTTGCCGATGAACACGCCCGGCTCGTTCGGGGCTGCCAGCTAAAAATAATATATAAATAAAATATAAATAAAAAATAACAGACGACAGACTATCCGTAACCCACTTTTTAATCTGTGAAAATCCCTATACAATCATAGTTGACGGCAAACTCGATCGGACAAAAAGTGCGTCGTCTGCGTCGGTCTTAAGAGGAGTTCTGTAGCGCAGCGGGTCGCTCGTTCAGCCTGCGATGGTGACGGTTAAGCAACTTTCGTAATGGCGGTCACAAGATGGAAGACTGAAAATGTATTATTTCGAGATCCCTTGTGCTTTAGAAGGCATATTAAGCCGGCTGTATTCGCAGACGTTAAAACCCACCAATGGACCCCCGTTGTGGGTCATAACCCATCCTGCTTATCCATAGATAAGGAAAGCCAGTGCCCTAGTAGTGGGGACATTAAAAACATTGTAAACTCTGCCAGTCTTACTACAAAATCATATGTAGATATACACTTGCTAAACGCATTATCCCCCAAAATCAAAAGATACTGATAGTCCGTTCGTAGGGCAGATCGCATTTATCTCAATAACGGATTCTTAAAATTGGTGTTACGATTTGACCGTAAAATAGTAAGACATTCGCATTTAAAATAAAAATATATATGATTATTTTACTTGTTACCTGACATAGTCCATTATAATCCCTGATCGGTTCTCCGGTCTCCTGGTCGACTTTGATGATGGCGATGGGGTACACCTTGGGGATGATGCGGGATAAGAAGCCCACGGCGCCTGGGGTACCGTCCGTGTTTACTAGAAATTAAAGTTGTCGATTGATTAGGTATTCATATAATCACGTCTATATCCCTTACGGGGTAAATAGAGCAAAGAGTCGTGAGATTCGAAGGCCACGCTTAGCTGAATAGTTGGCTCTCTGATGGAATGGAGATCTAGTGACAGGTAGCTAGCCCATCGCCATTGATTAGGCATTTTGACAGAACTAAAATAGGACTACGAAACAGGTACAAGATTTATTTTATTTTATACATTCGGAAGACCAACAGCTAGATATAATAGTAACAAAATACAAATTTCTAAGCCAATTCATTCTTCACAGATAATGGCACACTAGAAATTTTAAAAATTATCTAAAGTATTTTTTTTTTCTAGCAATTTATTCATTTCATTTCATTTTCACTTATTCATAAATTTACAAACATTTCCAATTAACAAAAGATATACAAAAACCTTAATAGATTTGTGTGTATATCTGATTCGATCTTAAATACAAATAATTATGTCCCACTGTTGGACAAAAGACTCCCCTAATTCCCTCTACTCATCTCTGTCCTTCGTCTTTACCTTCCAGTTCTTATCTATGCTAAAGTAAATTAAAAGATAACAACAATACGATTAATAAAGCTCGAAGTAGATGGCGGCACTAGCAAATACCAATTTCGTCATGCTTTGAAAGACTTGTCAATGTCAAAATTTGTTTACTGGATGATGGCACTGGCGTTATATTATCGCCGATACCAATAATTATTCCCAATTTTTTAATCTAGAACAGTTATCATGAAAATAAAACATATGTGTCATAATAATATTTGTGTTTGAAAACTATAGTTATTTTACAATTTGGTAAAAATAAATTCAACCGCCTCTCGCAAAAATGTACGTGTTAGTTATTCGAGTGTAGCTAATCCATAATAGGAACTGCATCCACCTTTGATCAACAATATACCTAGATTACCTAAATTAAGGTTTCAAACAAAATCAAAGCGAATAACAGTGAGTGTTGATTGAATATATGTATATGTTCGAACAAAAATATACCTTAAGTCAAAGCGGTAAATATTTTAATGCAATGGACCGTAGTGTCAGAAATAAGATCACACGCATATAGTGTACTCTTATTTCTCGGACCGTTTTCAGAGCTGTCACCTTTAATCTAGGTTTATTGTGAAGGCTTCCACTATATAATTTACTTACATATGTTGGCGTTCCCTTCTGTGGCTCCATAAAATTCTGTCACGTGCTTGATATTAAACCTCTTGATAAAATCATTCCAGATCTGAAAAATGAACATCCATACTAATATTATAAATGCGAAAGTTTGGATGTGAGTTTGTGAATTTGTTTGTGAGTTTGTTTGTTACTCAATCACGCAAAATCTACTGGACGGATTTCGATGAAATTTGGTACAGAGGTAGATAATGACCTGGAATAGCACATAGGCTACTTTTTATCCCGGGAAAAAGCACTGTTCCCGTGGGAAATTCACGCGGGCGAAGCCGCGGGCAAAAGCTAGTACAAAATAAATTTTACATTCAGTTAAATACTGTTGTAATACAAATTGTCTAAATTATTCGAAGTTTTCATTTAATTGTCTTTAAAGACTAAGACCAAACTACAACTTTTAAGTTACAAGCTAAGCCTAGTTAAGAAGCCAGTGATAATACTTTTGCTAATTAAATTAAATTAATTTGATAATTAATTAAGGTTGTGCTAATTCATAGGTGCTTACATACAGGTATTATACCTAATTTTAATATTTATGTGAAGTTTGTTGTGAAATAAAGATTTATTATATTCATATATGCGTTATTACTCGAATGTAATTTATGTACGTTAACATTATCCTACCTAAAGTGCAAATTCTATCCTATTAGCACAGAGCTCGATGCAGAAAAACTTGACATGACATTCATTGTACTTATGCCACAAATGGTTGGAGTAGATTTTTTTTTCACTAAGACATGGATTAATATTGTGCTGTACAAAGATTACGGTGGAACTGTTCTTTTTTTTATTAAAGTCAAGGTCAAATGATTTATTAGCAATTTATTTATTTGTTGTTACCATTTAATTAGAAATATTATAGTTGTTACAAAGATTATGGTGGAACTGTTTTTAGGGTTCCGTACCTCAAAAGGTAAAAACGGAACCCTTATAAAATCACTTTGTTGTCCGTCTCTCTGTCTGTCCGTCTGTCTGTCAAACTTTTTTTTCACAGGAATGCTTAAAGGTATCAAGTTGAAATTAATATCGAATACTCGGATTCACGGTCTCTTTCAGCCAAAATATAATCAAAATTATACGTCATCGCGATCAGGAGATATAACCGTAAATGTTGCGAATTTTTGCATATTTTGCGATTCAAAATCTATGGGGTACTTCCCGTTGACCAAAAATTACGAAATTTGGCAAAAAGCAAGGTCTTACAGTACCTGTACAAGAATAAATCTGAAAAGTTGTAAATATGTTGTTGGAAGTCAAAAAAAAAGTGTTACAAACTTATAATTGCGATGCAGTATGAATTCTAGGGATCGAACTGCAAAGTTAAGTTTGTTTTTGAAATGCTTGCGGGTACGGAACCCTCGGTGCGCGAGCTTGACTTGCATTTGGCCGGTTTTTTTTATTATCAAAGTCAAAATGATTTGTCAGTAAGCTGCAGAAGGATACAAGTATCGCAATTACAATACGTAATACCGTAATAGCATGACGTAGGGAACCAAAAAAATTATGCTTGTAATTCAATGTCATATAAGTTGATGTAACTGTCAAAAATGTTGCCTACATTTAAAATTTAAAATTAGGGGATTGTTTGAATGTCACACAAAAGTTAATGTAGCATATTTATATATATTCGAGAGTAAGCTACAGTTAGGTTTTTTGAGTTACATAACTAAAACAGTGATATCTTATATTAGATTTTGTAATGACTTTCTACATAATTATGTAGAATTCAAAAGCTATTTTGTTTGATACAATTATTTTTAAAAGCTTTTATTTAACTTGCAATGTTTTGTATGTAAGTAAATTAGTGAGTAGGTACATTTGTCCTTCCCATTCAAATCTTGGAACTGAATTTTGAAACAGCGACCCATCCGCCCTTCACCTCGCATATCCTTACGATTGCCCCGCGTAGAGGAGTTCGATGGAGGACTGTATGAACCACGCCAAATCCAGAAGCAACCACTGTCTACAGAGTTGGTAGCTGCTGAACCGATTTTGACGAAATTTGGTATGGATGGATTCAAACATAGGCTAGATTTTATTAAAAAATCAATCCCCAAGGAGCTGAAATGTGGGGGTCAAAGTTTGTATGAAAAACATGTAAGATATACATGCCTTTGTAAGATGACAGCTATATTCCCATCAAATATTGAACCTTATGTATAGGTGATAAAATTCAAAACCAATGATTTTTGACCTAATCTATAAAGAGTTGGTACCTGAGGCCGCAGTCCGTTGCCGTAGATGATGCGCACTTGGTGGTTGGTGTCGGCGGGCGAGGGCGGCGTGGCCAGCACGTAGCGACACATCTCGCCGATGTAATGAGCCGCCTGGCGAAATAATATTTATTTTTATACAATGACCAAAAAAGGAGTGTTATGTTTTCAGGGTTCATGTGTGTAAGTACTAAGTATGTATGTATGTATATGTAAGTTTGTTAATTCCACCATAAGTCCTGAACGGCTGAACAGATTTTGATGCGAGAGGTATTTTTAGGTTCCTTGCATTCTTCCGAGTGACATAGGCTATGTGAGTTGTCAGTCGTGTTTTTTTTTTATTATTATTTACTTTTTGGGGACGCTAGCGCAAGCACCAGACGGGTGATCAGTCCTCTCATACTGGAACCATTTCACCCAGTTCCCCGAAACCCTTATAGGCTTTTGAGTTAACTGGTAACTCACGTTGTTGGTGATTCATTGAATTTTGACGCACTGAATCTATCTGTTACTTTGCAGAATTCTAAATTTAAGGAATAATACCGACGGCTCTGGATAAAACGAGGCGAATTTCGCGTCGTGTACGAGATTAGAGCACTGAGTTACTCTAAGAAGTACAAAATTTGCACGCGGCGCAGAATTCGGGTCGGTGTATCCAGAGTATAAAGGTCATCGCTAATTTAACAGCACAGCACCACTTCAAATATAGTCGGGGAATGATGTCAATAAGGTTCAAAATCGCATGCACCCAAAAAAGCAGAGGCGGTGCCGTTACGTTAAATGGGCGATTACCACGATGGATCGGCAGAATGTATTCACATAGAACATTTTTAATTATATTCCAGACCAATCATAAATAAATATGCTTGTCATACCATTTTCAATATCCCTAACCTATATTAAACTTTTTCATGCACATGCATGATATTAAATATTTAAACAATGAAGCAAATGAAACGCGATATTAACAAATCTGAGATCGTTTAAAATATCTCGCCTTCGCGTTAATTTTCTATTTATAAAATAACTTTCACTCATGCAAATGATGCAGACGAAATGGAGATAAAACGCGCGAAATATCCCGACATAGTCAAGGCTATAAAATATTTTCCTGCACAGCCGGTCGCGGCCTGGATTGCTTAAAAAAATATGAATATTCATTCATTCACCTTCTTATCAAATAATAGATAAATTTGTTCAATGATTTTCAAGTCGCCAAGGCATCTTAACTTGACAACTACCGCCATCTAGCGGCAGTTGTCGTTTCCACACTAGTAAACTAAACAAGTTCAAGAACTGGAAGAGATCACTTCCTGGTATAAGTGGCCATGTATTCTGAAGCGGTGGTGCGGTGGTGGCCGGGTCGTAGGCCCGCCTGTGGCTGCAAAGGTCGCAGGTTCGTATCCTGCCCGTGCTATATGAGTTCGTATACCAATCTGTATGCCACTAATGAAGGGTTTTTTTCTTATAGCCGTGTACAATAAATATATTACAAACAAATCATTCATTCTCCAATGTTACCTATAACATTCGAAAAGCACTCACAGTGGCGTTGTATTTGGCGCAGTCGGGGAAGAACTGCGAGGCGGAGAACTTATTCTTCAGTACGACGGTGCAGCCCATGACGAAGGCCTGGCCCACGCTGACGACCCCGCCGGCCGTGTGGTACAGGGGCAGGGGACAGTACACCACGTCCGACTTTTTGAGGCCCATGAAGAAAATGCCAGTCACCATGAACACGAATCTAGGGATTTGGGGAAAATCATCAAGATGTTAGAAAATTAAAACCCGTTGTCATATAAAAATATTAAATAAATATAATGTGTTTATTTCAGGTAACTATGACCCACAATAAGTACTAGGTAGTAATAATAATCCTAACTAATATTATAAAAGCGAAAGTGAGTCTGCTTGTTTGTTTTTTAACTCTTCACGCTTTATCTACTGAACCAATCTTAAGGTACTTTCATCCGGGGAAAAAGCACTGTTTTCGTGGGAAATTTACGCGGGCGTAGCCGCGGGCAAAAGCTCCGGGACTTTCGGAAATTTCGGGGTAAAAAATACCCTGTGTGCTATTCCCGATATTATTCTATCCATCAACCAAATTTCATCGTAATCCGTCCAGTAGATATTGCGTTATTGAGAACCAAACATCCAAACTTTCGCTTTTATATATTAGTGTGAAGTGTGATAAACATAAAAATTTTGATAATCACGCAAAAACAGATTTGTAAAAATAACATGCAGTTTATAATACGTAGGATACTTTTAAGCAGTACCGCTGGCACTTGCCGTTTTTTTGTTATTTCTAAAGTGATGCTTAGTAGAGAACTGTCAAAAAAATATTTGATTGGCATTAAAATAAACAAATGTGGCATTTGGACTTAAGTGACGTGAGTATTTAACATAATCTCGAGTAAAATAAAAAAATTGACATCGAATTAGTTAGTTGTATAAAAAAACCAGAAGAATTGAGAAAAGACAAGTACCTACAGCTATTGTATGTTAAAACAGGTCATCGGGAACAAAAGTTGAATTACCTGGCATTGGATATTACTGCAGCCTTAGGCAATCCTGTAGTTCCTGATGTGTAGATGTACAGTAGTTTTCCATTGAACCCTTCAGCGTCAGCCAGGGTCCAGGGGGCGGGGAGAGTAGTCTCCAGTAAATGGGTCAGGTCTGGGATAGTGTCCCCTATTGGAGCTACGGGGTTGGACGTGTTGAGGGGGCGATGGGTGAACTTGAACAGCTTGAGAGATGGGTCCAGCTGACTTGAAATGTCTTGGATGGCTGGAAATAATTGTAATTTATAATTCGCATAGTTCTACATATCTACTGTACGTAATTTTTCGAGTATTTAATATAAGTCAAATGTATTTTGCCCACCCTCACGGAAAAAAGGAGTGATAATATGTATGTTACATTTTTATAATATGCGAGTTATTTTTGTTCGAAAGTTGATGGGATGCGGGCTGAATTGAACACAAAAGAGATCGAGAATGTTCTCGCGAATTCGAGTTCGTGGCGTTGTACATATTTGTAAAATATTAGTAATTATGATAATTAATATTGCTAGATAGGCGCAAAATATACACTAGAATAATAACCAAGTTGGTCAAATGCGTTCGCTTCTACCTAGAAGTAAAATAAGTGGGGGCAATACCCGAGTCGCATAGGCAAATGTCCCTAATGGCATAGTATTAAAATGGTAGCGATGTGGTCATTTCCGAAACGCTGCTAGAGATACCGACAGCGGGTTTTTAGAGCGGTAGTGGGGAGTACAATCGCTCTAAAAAGTAGACCAAGAGGCAAGTTCATGGTCCTCTACTGATAGTATTACCTAATTATAGCTATGTTATCGTTTAGTTTCATGTTAGTAACTTCACCTTTGCTCTGAGCCTTTGCTACATGAATGTATTGTCTTATTGTCAAACAACAAATCAAGCATCTTATTGTTCGTTTACAAGCGTATATTAACTTAAATCAATGACTGTTTTATTACTTTTAATGTTAATCCGAAATTATTATTTCTCATAAATATAAACTTTCTAGATTTACATGTTGTAGTAATTTTGTGCCTCGTGCATATTAGTTGGTCAGAGCAAACGGTTTAATAAGGTTAATGATTTGCGGACTACCTATGTATAAGTTGAAACGATAAGAGTATAGTTTTCTTAGATGTCGTAAGAATGGACTATTAACTCAACACGTGTTAACGTCGATACGACCATTGTAAACAATCTAAGGAGCCAACAGACCAACGAGAGTCAGGGTTACATAAAATGGCATTATTTGTAGACCTGCGATTGCGGACGCGCAACGATAATCCTGTACAGCCCTAATATTGCATACTGTACTCGAATTAAAATTACCGAATAAGTTGTGATTACGTCAAAAGTTAGAAGAAATAATTTAAAGAATGTACTTTTTTATGGTGATGATAAGATAAAAGAATCTTTCCATTATTACGTATTAACATCTCTATCAAGTCAGTAATCATATAAAATGATTTGACATTATTTTTGACCAAAAAATTTAACGCACATTGACACATATTAATGTGCCTCTAGAGTTCAGAATTAATTTACAATGACGGAATTACAAATTAGCTAATTATTACAATTGGTTTCAATAGAAATAGGAGTTAAGTTATAGAATATACTTACAACTTCAGATAGATAGTTTAGATTACACATTTAAGTATATTAAATAAAGTAGCTTACATATTTTAAACTATGCTTCTAATTTTGATGCGAATTTCACCGTCATTAATATGTATTATGTATATTAAAAATATACATGCAAAAGCTAAATCTATTTCTAGCACAAAATCACTATGTTTTATGCATGAATCTAGGATTGTCCTGATATCTGGGGAATTATAGGAGTGTATGACGCCGCGCCGTCACAATATCTAGTGTCGTTTAGAAAGCCCGGAGATACGATTTTTTTGAACCGGGGCAGAAACATAATGGTGGCGTCGGTGTCGTGAAATATTAAAGCAAAAACTCACCAGGAAGGTACTCTTCGGAGAAAACAAGCGCATCACATTTGGCGATGTTTATCGAATGCAGCAAAGCGTTGCCTCGCTGGTTGGTGTTCATCAAAGGCGTGATGGCACCAACACGGGCGTTGCCGAGCCAAAGGGCTGGCATTTGGGGGCAATTGTTCATGAGCAAGCCCACGATGCGGCCCTTGCCGATGCCCTGGGCACGGAGTACGGCTGTCATGCGTAAGCTGTAGTCTTCCACCTAGATGGAGGAAATTTCCATTGTTTATTTATTAAATTTCATAATTTCATTTCTAGAAATTAACATATTCAGTATTTGCTTAATATGTCAATCTCATCAATATTTGAAGAAAATATTATGATCTTAGAAAGTGACGTACTTAATATAAACGACAAACTAGAAGCTCTTCTTGTCTACTGGTTTGTCGTAATTTTATAGTTATTGTTTTACTGGTTTAAATTATTGACACACTATCTCTCAATTCTCATAAACTATATGGGACTGCTGTACAACTTTGACATTTTCATAGAATGACTCACTGAGAGAAAGGCCACTTGGCTAGATGATGGATTTTCAAGGAAAGTAACTTTACTTACCATACAAACTCTGTTGAAAAAGACACACAAAGAAAAAGAAAGTAACAAAGGAACAACATTTTTAGTGACCAAACTGATTCTGGTTAAGTTTTGTTATTAATAACTTTCTACCCAAATTACAAGTATACTGATTTCCAAATGAATTCTTTTCCAACATGATGATTGATATGAATAATTAAAAATATGTATCAACTTTAATTTGGTGTACTACAATATGTTTGTTATCTAGTTTGCAAATTTATCATATTTTAATGGAACTTTAACTTTTCTATACTTACTGAATAAATAGTTCTAAAATTGTACACCAGTGTGAAGAGTGAAAGTTCTTTACGCTTTATTTATTTAAATATATTTTCAAAACATGGCATTTTCTGGCATATTTTTTTTGTAAGTACCACCCATTTTGCCATCTCTTGGTCCACATAAAAACTGGCAAAGAATGTCTTAAAGCATTTAGTCAATCTATTGTTCACTTCCTTTCGTAAGTGCAATAAAGTTTAAATGAATAAAGAGTAAATAAAAGGGGTCTCTATTGTTTCCCCTAATTTTTTGTACTCCTAATGTAGTTTGGTGCACAAACTTTTAGTACAACATTCATTCGTACATTTTTATGAATTCTAATTTAGTTTAGCCTATTTTTGATTCGCCTAAGTTTTTATCGCCGTATATTTACTTTCCATATAAGTCATTAGGCCTAATAATTGATTATTTCTAATATTCACAAATACTAATTAATATTTCGTACAAAGCAATTAAGCACAAAATTGTAACACCTAATTATTTCTGTTATAATAATTTCTGATAATTATTACAAAGTATTTAAATCTAATAGGGGGGGGACTAAAATTAAACATTGATGGATTTGTGTTTGATAAATGTCGAGAAGTAAAAGAAAGTTATATTAGGCATGTGAACTAAAGCGTGCAGCATGCAAGCAAGCGTGCAGCATGCAAGCAAGCATACAGCATGCAAGAAAGCCTGCAGCATGCAAGCAAGCATGCAGCATGCAAGCAAGCAAGCATGCAGCATGCAAGCAAGCATGCAGCATGCAAGCAAGCATGCAGCATGCAAGCAAGCATGCAGCATGCAAGCAAGCAAGCATGCAGCATGCAAGCAAGCATGCAGCATGCAAGTATTTCTGGGTGGCTCCACCAGAAGACTCGCTCCGTCGGCCCTTCGATTCATTCGTGCACTCGACCTCGCTACGCTCGAGAGGTCGCCGGCTCGCTTCGCTCGCCACCTCCCCCCCTCGCTGCGGTTCGGCCTCGTGCCCTCATTTCTCTCAGGACCTCCTTCGCGAGCTTCTGGTTCCGCGCGAAGGAATAACACTCTAGTATAGGGCAAACTTGAGCCACGTGAAGTCGGGGTGCTCTAAGTCGGATCTGTGACTTATGAAGATTTTTAGGAATTATTATTAGTAGTGCATTACATCATTCACATCATTCTGAAAATGATTGACGACAGACTGGCCTGTCCTTATCTCCGGCACTGCTGTGATAGACATGTCACAGTACCCATGCCGGTAAGAAAGTACTAATAGTAATAATTAATTTACTAATATTCAATTAGTTATAATTATAATATCTATACTTACTGAATAAATAGTTCTAAAATTGTACACCAGTGTGAAGAGTGAAAGTTCTTTACGCTTTATTTATTTAAATATATTTTCAAAACATGGCATTTTCTGGCATATTTTTTTTGTAAGTACCACCCATTTTGCCATCTCTTGGTCCACATAAAAACTGGCAAAGAATGTCTTAAAGCATTTAGTCAATCTATTGTTCACAAGTTTAAATGAATAAAGAGTAAATAAAACGGGTCTCTATTGTTTCCCCTAATTTTTTGTACTCCTAATGTAGTTTGGTGCACAAACTTTTAGTACAACATTCATTCGTACATTTTTATGAATTCTAATTTAGTTTAGCCTATTTTTGATTCGCCTAAGTTTTTATCGCCGTATATTTACTTTCCATATAAGTCATTAGGCCTAATAATTGATTATTTCTAATATTCACAAATACTAATTAATATTTCGTACAAAGCAATTAAGCACAAAATTGTAACACCTAATTATTTCTGTTATAATAATTTCTGATAATTATTACAAAGTATTTAAATCTAATAAGGGGGGGGACTAAAATTAAACATTGATGGATTTGTGTTTGATAAATGTCGAGAAGTAAAAGAAAGTTATATTAGGCATGTGAACTAAAGCGTGCAGCATGCAAGCAAGCGTGCAGCATGCAAGCAAGCATACAGCATGCAAGAAAGCCTGCAGCATGCAAGCAAGCATGCCACATGCAAGCAAGCATGCAGTTGCATGCGGCATTCAAGCAAGCATGCAGCATGCAAGCAAGCATGCAGCATGCAAGCAAGCAAGCATGCAGCATGCAAGCAAGCATGCAGCATGCAAGCAAGCATGCAGCATGCAAGCAAGCATGCAGCATGCAAGCAAGCAAGCATGCAGCATGCAAGCAAGCATGCAGCATGCAAGCAAGCATGCAGCATGCAAGCAAGCAAGCATGCAGCATGCAAGCAAGCATGCAGCATGCAAGCAAGCATGCAGCATGCAAGCAAGCATGCAGCATGCAAGCATGCAGCATGCAAGTATTTCTGGGTGGCTCCACCAGAAGACTCGCTCCGTCGGCCCTTCGATTCATTCGTGCACTCGACCTCGCTACGCTCGAGAGGTCGCCGGCTCGCTTCGCTCGCCACCTCCCCCCCTCGCTGCGGTTCGGCCTCGTGCCCTCATTTCTCTCAGGACCTCCTTCGCGAGCTTCTGGTTCCGCGCGAAGGAATAACACTCTAGTATAGGGCAAACTTGAGCCACGTGAAGTCGGGGTGCTCTAAGTCGGATCTGTGACTTATGAAGATTTTTAGGAATTATTATTAGTAGTGCATTACATCATTCACATCATTCTGAAAATGATTGACGACAGACTGGCCTGTCCTTATCTCCGGCACTGCTGTGATAGACATGTCACAGTACCCATGCCGGTAAGAAAGTACTAATAGTAATAATTAAATTTACTAATATTCAATTAGTTATAATTATAAGAAGTGATTATTATAGTAAGTAATAATTGTCTCAAACAAATTTATACGAGGATATCGTTAGGTGTAAAAAATTAAAAGCCAAACGATTTTAGAACATCTAATAATAGAGACTCAAAAATTGCATGTAATAATTATTAGGCTAAATTATTATTGTGCAAAAACATCAATTAGGCGAGACAATAATTGTGCATAACATGTTTAGGCCAATAAGTTTCGGCGAAGTGAAATTAGAGACAAAAATTTTAAGCGAAACAAATAAAACATGTTGCACCTGAATATAATATTATTGTGGTAGGAAAATTTTATTACGACATAATCTATATTGTAAGTAAGTAAGTAAAGTAAAAATACTTTATTGCACCAAAACAAGTAAAGGATACATTGAGACTTAATATATAGGTAATGCGTATAATAGGCAGCCTTATCGCAAGTGCAATCTCTTCCAGGCAACCTAAGCGAAACGGAAAGAAATAAACATAAATGGCGGTGCATGAATAAGAGAGATATAAAAGAAAATTGAGACAAAAAAGAGTACTACATATTTAAGAAAGAAAATTGATAAACTAAATATAAAATAATAGATATAAACATACACACATAAAATATACACATAGACAGACATTAATCCTAATATCCTACTTATAATATTATAAATGCGAAAATTTGGATGTGAGTTTGTGAATTTGTGAGGATGTTTGTTACTCAATCACGCAAAATTTACTGGACGGATTTCGATGAAAGTTGGCACACGAGTAGAAAAATACCGAGAATAACACATAGGGTACTTTTTATGCCGAAATTCGTACGGGAGCGAAGCCCCGGGGCGCAGCTAATACAAAATACTTACATATATACAAACCTCGGTTGTCACTACACTACGATGGGAAAGGGGAAAGGTAAGGAGAAACACCTAATGCGAACCTTCAAAGAAATGGGTTTTAAATTGGCTTTTGAACTACCCAGGGTCTGAGCACATCAAATGTTATAAGAAAGGGCATTCCAAAAACGCGCTGCCTGGACTGTGAATGATTTAGAGTACATCTCAGTGAGGTGTCTTGTAATCATAAGGCGAATACAGAGATTCTGGAGACGCTCGATTTTATTCAATTGTTCCTCAGTGATGTCCAGGAAACAGGAGTACGCATAGTCCAAGATAGGCAAAAGCAAAGTTTGGGCAAGTGTAATTTTGGTCTCGGTCGGTAAGAAGTTTTTAAGCCTATTCATAGAAGCTGTTGCACCAAATATTTTCCTGCTGATCTCAGATATTTGCGACAACCCAAGAAAAAGTTTTATCAAAGAAAATTCCTAGGTTTTTTATTTTAACGCTAAATGGAATAATCGTGACGTTAAAAACTAAGTATGGAAGGTTAGGCATATTGATCAATGAGATGAGACAAGGGCTACCTATGATAATAGCTTGCGATTTACTAGGGTTAACAACAAAGGCCATGATTACTACTCCATGCAGAAATGCATTCCAAGTCGGAAATCTTAAGCAGAGCAGTAGTCGTACTATGACCAGGACGGAAACCGGATTGGAAAGGATTTAAGAGGTTATTTCTAAATAAAAAACTATTTAATTGTTCTTGCACGATACGCTCAAGGACTTTCGATATTTCGATAGAAAAGGTAGTATGGAAATCGGCCGAAAGTCGGAGAAGGATTCAGGATTATTTTTTTAGGTAAAGGAGTAACATGGGCATCCTTTCAAGATGATGGAAATACACCAGATGTCAAGGAGAAATTAACAATATGTGAAATGGTTGGAGGACGATATCAAGGATAGGAATAATCACAGTACGATTAACGCCGTCATTTCCCTTTCTAAGTATTGCCTTTCTAACATCACTGTCAACAACCTCTGTAAAAGAGAACTGGGTATAGTTTGGAAGAGGGTGTGAAGAGATAGAATTTAGGGTGTTAATTTTAATACTACATATTTTCAAGAAGTCAGGAGGAGAAGTGACTATTGAGACCATTGATGTCAATATTATTAGGACAGTTCCGCTTAGTATTGCCAACACCGAGAGACCACAGAAACTTCCAGACGCAGGCTGGATCACAATTTACGACTGATTGGTGGATATGTCGTCGCTGAGCATCCCTACAAGCTTTATTACAACGATTTCGTTCGTTAATATTAAGATCGCGGTATCTATCGTGGTTTGACTTGAATTTTCCACTGGCTTTGTTTTTTTTATTCGGAAGATCTTTGATGTCATCTGTCAGCCAAGGCGCAGGAAGGTGTTTAACTCGGACAAGTCTAACAGCTGCATGGCGATCATAGAGGTCAAGAAGATATTGGTGAGAGCTTTAAAAGTCAAGCTGATATTTTTAACCAGTGAAACAATATGCCCACTCAAAATAAAATAGTACCAGTTTACTAACCTCTTTGAAAGTCCACACTTCATCCTGGAACAAGAAGCATCTCTTATCTGGATGCCTTTGCACCACATCATGGAATATGTCAGGAATAGTCCAGTTCTTCTTCGTAAACTTCATAGCCACCCATAATATTTTGATGTAAGAGATGAGTGCCCTTAAAAATAATATTAATATTTTAAGTATTTTTTAAACAAAGATATTTTCATTTATTTATCATAATATTTGTGATAAAAATTAAAACTAAATCAATGAAACAAAAATAATTAAATTTTAAGTATTAATTCTCTTTCCATATATTTTCCTATGTGAATTATTAGATAAAAACTAGCCTTTGTACTTTTCCAGACTTTCATCTATCTCTCTACCAAAATTAGTTCTGCTTTGAAAATGAGCCAGTTTCTTTCACATTCATACCATTTTCTATTGTTAAACAATTGTTGTCTAAAACACTGTGATTAAATAATAAAGAAGTATGTGAGAATCTGTTGAATGTTATTATTATTTAGTGTTAGATATCAGACGGATAATTACCATGCATTGCATAGGCTCATAAACAAATTCCCCACTGAACTTTAGTGTTACATGATTAGAAGCTGTCACTTTCACTCTTAATACTCAAGCAAGATAGAAGCATGTTTCATATTACATAATCACTTTCTTTTAAAAGTCTGATTAAAAAACGTGTAGGTCTAATAATACTTATTTATTAAGAATATCCTTTCTAAAAGTCAACTATGCTCAAAGTGGAAAATAAATTCTTAGGGTAATGTGTAGCAAGGATATAGTGATGTTACAAAACTAAATGGCCACTGTTCTGGGTTTTACAGCCTATGTCTTGGTCTAAGTAAGAGATTAAAACTATTATATTATTATTCTAAACAAAAGCCCAATTAGGTAGATACTGCTTAGCTACACAATCAAAATTCACATCCATTGCAGTCATACAAAACAAGATAAAATATTGAAGTTATCAAATATAAAACAAACAAAGAACTTATAAAATTGTAAGAGACTGAAGATTAGGTACTAATTTGAGTTGTATTTATCATAGCCATTTATTTTTTGATTATAGAAAAACTATTTTTCTTTTTCTGTGTAAGTAGCTGTTTTTGCCATTGTGTTTTTGCACATCACGCCTTTGAATTGTAATTTATTTGGAACATATAAACATTTTTCTTACTAGTAAGTATAATTGTTATAAGTAAATAAATAATTATGAATACAAATGGTCTATCATAAAAATAATTAGATGAAGTTCTACTCTTTTACCTTTACCTAGTTGTAATTAGATGAGTATGAATAGGTAAATATATTTCCATTAGGCAGTCCATTAGATTACAATTCAAATGGAATGTATGTATGTAGTTATCATAAAATAAAGTTGTCGTAGTTAATGCTGTTAATAAATTAAGTACACTAAGGAAACTACTTCAGCATAATGAACATGGCACAATGACGTACCAGTTTCTTACCTGGTATCTCTTCCAACAGTTTTTAAGGCGACATAACACCATCTTGTATGGAAAAGTACACCATATAGGAACACTAGAAGTATGGAAGCAGCAACGGACCACAGGAGACCGTGATAGATCCAGACAGCGAAACAGGCCGCCGCAATAGCGGCTGTAACGAACATCATCACGACTACTTTCCGCCACGAAAAGCGGCTAACTGACCAACGAAGAACCACTGTGGTACTCTTCGATACGCGACCGTCACGATGTCTCGAGCTCAGCTGCAAGAGCTGGCAATGCCACTTCACTTCAATACGGTTGTGTAACGGTAAACTGGTTTGCCTCCGCTATTTAATTGGAATAATATGAAATGGCAAAAAACTTTATTTATTTTACGAACGACGATGAACCAAAACAAATGTCAGAAACAAAATGACATGTGACATGAACATGACATTGACAGCTTGCGTTTTGATACTATGTACTTGCGTTTAGTAGTATTTTTTTTTGTAAGTATTATAAAAATATTTGCCCTTAATTTCCGAGAATAAAAATCTTATAAATGTTGTATTTGTCTGAGTTGCGTTCTATTTTTACACGACTGACCCAAAAAGGAGTGTTATGTTTCAGGATTCATGTATGTATGTATGCAGTTTAATAATTAAAAATAATTAAAGGAAGGAAAAAATGGGACCATGCAATCATTAGATTCCCGTTCGGGCGCAACAGTCTGCACTCTGGCAAAGAAAAATACACCACTCTGGTGATATAAAAAAATAATTTGATGTATAAGTTAAGACAAAATATTGCTTGGGAGTATATATTTTTGGGAGTCAAGATTTACTCACCCACTAAACACTAAATATAAAAATAAAACAAGTTTATAGACGATATTGCACTGTTTTATAATATAAAAGGTATTTTTTCATACAAAAAATACTTTAAGTACAAAATAACTTATTTCATAAATGAAAACAATACAACACATTACTTATAGTGGAAGAACCTATTTCCCTAGTAGTCTTTTTTATCTACATAAAATGTATACATTGAATTTGTTATTAAATAACAATTTAAGTTAGGTATAAGTAAAATTTTTGTTATTGTACAGTTTACACCAGAATATAACACACATAATTACGTATTTATCACAATCACTTTTAATTCAAATTGTCTACTTATTTACTTTCTGCAAGAGAAAAATGCAATATACTTATTTCTTATTTTCTTATAAATGTAACTATTTAACTATTTACGTATACAGATCGCATCACGTCTTTAATCCTATGCGGAGAAGATACAGCCAAGAGTCGCGAGACTCGATGGCGATGGCCATGTTAAGCTGGATGGTGGATGGGTGAAGTGGGCTTATTGTTGGAATTGAGATTTATATAGTTAAACATTACTAGCCCATCGCCTATGAGAAAAATCCCCAGTTTAAAGCCAGGTCCCTTGATTGACTTTTGTAATCTGCACGGGAAGAGATGCAGCTGGCACATTCTATGTTTTTTTCTTTATAGACAAGTATGGAAGTAGGTATGATTGTTTTCACGTATCATAATGCTAACGCCACATTATCTCTACCGCTTTTTCTCTCATTCAATCTTACCTATTATACTTAGCTGTCTCAACTACTGTAGCGTATTATATATAGTGCACCTATACCACTACCCTCTATTTACAAAATTTCGCAGTAATAATTTATTAATGTCTTATTTAAAAGTAAAATAAATACAATTCGTTTAAAAATACACAAATATACATAACGGCCCGCTGAATGATAATAAAGTTATTTAGGTATATGCGACTACGTATAATCAGTAGGTAACTACCAACCAACATGTATACCTAATACATATATATATATATAATTAAGGTACCTATGGTTATTTTTATTAGGTACCCATATATAATTTTATAAATGCGAAAGTTGCTCCATAACGTTGTCATTGTCAAACAGACTAAATTAAAAATACCTTTATATTAGTCGCAGACAATAATACTATAATAGGACTGCTCTTAAAGAACATTCTGTAAACAACAAACGTGAAATAAGTATACATTAAACGAAAAACATTGTCTGTGGTTCTATTTCTTTTTTACATAACAATTTACATGTATGAACAACCCCCATAACACTTACAACTAAACTAAATCACAGTCTAACTTGTCCCGAAACAATTTTGTCATACACTTCTTGATCTAACAGAACGTATTTATTTGAATGTGGGTCGAAGTAGAACAACTTGTCTTTGACTACTGCAGGGTTGTACCCTTCTTTGACTAGGTCCACTTTCTTCATCTTGAAAGTCCCTGAAAAAAAAAGTTAAAATATTGGACGATGTAGGTACGCACATACATAACCTTAGAAGAGCTTACAAATCTAAGTTTCTGATCTAGATGTAAGAAAGGAAAGGGAGAATGACACGAATAAGAAGAAGTCCCTTTGACTTGTCAGAGCGTGAGTATTGTTATCATAATTTATGCATCTTCTAAGTACCTACCTACTAAAGATAAATTAACCTTGTATTAACGTACAAAGTAAGTAGGTATTATACGATGTGTCCCGTCATCAGTGTCGGAGCCTTTAATGGTATGTTATATGGCATTTTTTATGAACATATCACCACCCAAAACCTTTTTTCTTCTACTGTAGTAAAATGGCAGCCATTTTGTTTTTTTTTCGGGCTCGTATACCTACTAATTCAATCGTAACTTCTCGTGTAAAAGTCCTATCGACATAATATAGGTTACATTTAAAAGCTAATCTTGTAAACAACAATAAAATGAGAAAGATGTTTCAATATGAAAGACAAAAAAAAAAGAAAAAACGTAAAAGCAAAAAAAAAAATTTGTTTTTGTTTTCTTTTAATTATTTTTAGCTTCTTGTGAATAAACTAGTCCATTAAAATGTTTATTTTTTATTTTAAAACAAAAGTTAATAAAGAAAAAAAGAAAAAATTATTTAAAAAAAAAATTGAGTGGTGATATGTCCATAAAAAATGCCATATAACATACCATTAAAGGCTCCGGCACTGATGACGGGACACATTGTATAAAGACTTCCTCGAAGTAACCTCTAATTTAATTACTCTGGATTGATAAACTTACCAGTCATGTCCATACTGGTCATAATCCTGATAAAAATGGGTCTGGCATACTTAGGCAGGTCCTTCTCCATATCCTTAGCCAGTTTATCGAGATCTAGCGTCTCAGTCAGATCTACGATGCCACACATGCCAGCGCGACCTTCGGTGTTTGGAATCTAAAAAAAGAGAAGACATTTTTGACACCTAATTTTATCACAGCTACTGTTTCATACTTCACTTCAGTCTGAATTTAACCTATTCAAAGTGAAGCATTTTTTTAAAAGAATTTTGATACTTTAAGACAGTTGCGGAGGCAGGAGTATGGGCCCGGGACTTGTTCCCGCGGGAATTTCGGGAAATCCTCAGGAACCTAAGTATGTGCCAAATTTTAGCTTCCTACGCTCAGTTATTTTGGCTGTGCGTTGTCTGTCCTTACTGTCCTTAGTCACTAATAGAAGAATTTTAAACACGGTGAATTTTCATTGCTTATGGAGCCAAAGCTAAATTCATAAGAATAAGACGCATTCGCTCAAAATAGAAATTCAGAAACAAAAAAGTTTGACTAAAACTTGTACTCAAAAACATGAGAGCAATTAGTAGCGCATAATCTATTCGTATTCGAATTAATCTGGTTCACGCGGCACTATAATAAGTTGCTTACGCCCAACGTGGTCTCGAACGAAAATCACTTTTGTAACTTTTTTGTTACACTTCGGATTGCGTATATAGATAGAGGAATTTACATATTATTATCATACGACATTTTTTTATCCAAAACTAGTAAAAATTCAGCGTGTAAATAAGTAGGTATATATTGCTCATATGGATGCTAGATCATTCAGCTTACCTCGACACCATAAACGACAGCGTCCCTCTGGTCGATGACCCTTGAGATGGCGGCCTCCACCTCCGTGGTGCTGACGTTCTCGCCGCGCCAGCGGAACGTGTCCCCGGTGCGGTCGCGGAAGTACAGGTAGCCCAGCTCGTCCGCGACCAGGATGTCGCCTGGAAGAACATTATTGTTGCAACTATTATTGACAATTGAAGCGGTGGTAGCCGAGTAGTAGGGCGCCCACCTGAGGCTGCAAAAAAAAAAACCAGCTGTTCCATACAATTTGCAATACCTACTTGCCCAAAATGTAGGTATGGAACAGCAGATTTTTTTTTTGAGATTTCAGAGTCGGTCCCATACAAAAAGATGTTCATATTCATGAGTACTTTCACCCCTAGGAAGGTTTTGCGTTTATTACAAATAACCCTTCTTCTTCTTCTCTCAGCCGAAAGACGTCCACTGTTGGACAAAGGCCTCCCCCAAGGATTTCATCCATGGAGGGTTTTGCCGTAATCGCCACGCTTGGCAGGCGGGTTGGCGATCGCAGTGTGATAGCATAGTACGCGGAAAGATGCTGCTGCCCATCCTCCGGTGTTTTAAATCCCTTAGTCGCCTCTTACGACACCCACGGGAAGAGATGGGTTGGTGCTATTCTAGGGCCACACCACAGGCCACAAATAACCCTAGGTATATATATATGTGGCCCTACCAAATGCCTACCAAAATGCTATTAGGGCAGGTTCGAATCCTACCCTTGTTACATGGTTTGTATACCAATCTGACTCATGTACCTATGTTAATTTTCATCGACCACCACTTGCTTCCGGTACGTCCATATAATGACCCTCAGTCATGAGGAAATACGACTAAAGAGATTATTGACAAACTATCATTAAAAAAGTCTGAATATTTAAACAGGGATTTAAATTGTACCCTAGGGCCCTTGTTTAAATAATTACGCCGCG
Organism: Ephestia elutella; assembly: GCA_018467065.1. NCBI lineage: Eukaryota > Metazoa > Arthropoda > Insecta > Lepidoptera > Pyralidae > Ephestia > Ephestia elutella. The sequence continues at coordinate 13,212,651 of CM031567.1, forward strand.
CCACTGAGATTCTAATAGCGCGCGTAGACCTTCTAAATCTACTTAGTCTATCTTTGTTCTAATCACATGGCTCTACTCGACTCAAATTGTAGTATTTTTCGTTGATACTCAAAACAATATGTCTGTCAAGGTCTGTCTGTCAAATAAAGTTTAATACTGGCGTAAATTATACTAGATCTACACTGCCTGCTACTATGTCCATAGCGTCGTCGCACTTATATTAGGGCTGCCATGCCAATATTTAGAAAGCCGGATGATTCCTGACCTGAAATAAACGCCGAGTCCCCAAACGCAAACACATCCCTGACGATTTTCTTCTCGGACGCGGACTTGTCCACATAACCAAGGTAGGCCCGCGACGGCAGGTTGGGGTTGATCTTGCCGATGAACACGCCTGGTTCATTGGGCTTCGCCAACTGTTAACAATGCGGGGTTTTAATTTAGGTTTTGGTAAACGAACACGAATTCAGCTACGATTTTGATCTTTACCAGAGATGGGACCTAACTAGATCAATACTTTGTCGTAGCAAATTTCACCAAATTGTTACATGGTGGATGGTCACAGGAGAAGAGGAAGACTCAAAAAGAGATGGACAGGCTGCATGAGGGACGATAGGAGGGTGTGAGGAGCGAATGTTGGTTGGAATAACAGGGAACATAGACTTATGGAAAGGTAAGACGTATTGCGTAGATGATGGAAGGACCAATACCCCAAAACATTTTCAATAGCCTAACTAAATATTTAAGATAATTTAATTAGTAAAGGTAACTAATTTTCAGTAGGATATAGTGTAATCTACCCTTCAACATGATATCATGAGGTAAGCGAGAAAGAATAATAAACAGATACGAGTAGATAATTTATATTACCATGCAAAGTCCTTTTGAGTTCCTGATGGGCTCGCCGGTCTCCTGGTCAACCCTGATGATGGCGATGGGGTACACCTTGGGGATGATGCGTGACACGAAGCCTATTGACCCGGTCTTGTTGTTCACATTTACTAGAAAATACAAATGAAACGTTAAAAAAACATGGAACATAATGCTAAAAACCCAGCGAAGTCTGTACCCTATTTATTGATAGAATTTGATCGTCGTTAAGATTGAGGATTTTGCATATATAAAAAATCTTACCTATGTTTGCGTTGCCTTCCGTTGCTCCGTAGAACTCGCCCACTCGCTTTATATTGAACCTCTTTACGAAATCTGTCCAGATCTGGAATAAACATACACAATCATTTATTGTGATATCTACTGGATATCTCATATCTCCAATCAAAGATGTGATAATATGACGACGCGTTACTTACGATATAGTCAACAAAGTCAAAATGTAATAGAGAGAACATATGTAGATATTGGTATCCTATGATACCTTCCAACCTACCTAGCAACTCGAATATCCACGATAATTGGTTGCTACTTTTACGGTTTTGTTGATTGTCGGTTTCTCCTTCAGTTTAATTACTGGCTGGGAGGTAAAAGGATTGGAGAGGTGGGAAAAGTACACTATTTCGGACCCAGGTAGGGCTGGGTCCACCTCCAAATAGTGTACTTTTAGCGAGAGAGTCGAGCCTGGACATTTTTTACATTCTCGTTTTCTTTTACGTTTTACTAACACGGCTACCAATGCAAAGCTATCTGGCAATAAATGCCAGCTTGTAAGAAGTTCACTGACCGCAGGCCTCATGCCGTTGCCGTAGACCACGCGGACCTTGTGCTGCGTGTCGGTGGGGGAGGCCGGCGTCGCCAGGATGTAGCGGCACATCTCGCCGATGTAGTGGGCGGCCTGGAATTATTCACATTTTCTTTAAGTTCTAGGCCTAAAATTTAATACTATTATGCGACAATATTTTGTAATAACTTGCTCAAAGTTTATTATCTGGAAGCCCTTCAAAGAGCCGACTTATATGGCGCAGAACAGGACGGAGCGGAAACTTCTGGCATCGCAAGCCAAGATCGTCTCTGGGTCGTCGAGAAATCGAAGTGAAACCTATGAATTTCATTCTCAACTCAACGGATCACATGACTTCCATTGATCAGAATGAAAATGCGTCCTGTTGAAGTCGGTAGGTAAAAAAAAATTGATGTAGTCCTTGAAGTTATTAGAGGCGGAAAACATGGCCTTGATGGCGATGATGCAGCCGAAGGTGATGCAGCCGCCACCGGCCGAGTGGTATAGCGGCATGTGGCAGTAGATCACATCCTACAAATACTTACCGTGGCTTTATACTTGATGCAGTCCTTGAAGTAATTGAGGCAGAGAACTTGCGGATTCGATGGCCATGGTGCAGCCGAAGATGAAGGCCTGGCCCATGGTGATGCAGCCACCGGCCGAGTAGTACAGTGACATAGGGCAGTAGATCAAATCCTACAAATACTTACCGTGGCTTTCTACTTGATGCAGTCTTTGAAATAATTAGAGGCGAAGAACTTGGCCTTGATGGCGATGGTGCAGCCGAAAATGAAGGCCTGGCCCATGGTGATGCAGCCGCCAACCGCGTAGAACAGCGACATAGGGCAGTAGATCACATCCTACAAATACTTACCGTGGCTTTATACTTGATGCAGTCCTTGAAGTAATTAGAGGCAGAGAACTTGGATTTGATGGCGATAGTGCAGCCGAAGATGAAGGCCTGGCCCATGGTGATGCAGCCGCCGGCCGAGTGGTACAGCGGCATGGGGCAGTAGATCACGTCCGACTTCCTCAGCCCGCCCAGGTGGTGGACGCCAGACGCCATGAACACCATTCTATAAATTAAAAGAAGATTTTCACCAATTCGCCTTGGAAATCTGCTCTAAGGAAGGCCAGGGCCCCGGCATGACGACGTTAAAATGGCTGCTAATGATGATTTAGGTACCTCTTTTATTGACGGTCAAGTACGAGTTGGTCTCGCATAGCGAGGGTTCCGTATAGAACAGATTTAACTTTACCGTTCGTAATGTAAGTTTAATCTGTCTTTTATTTAACCAAGTATCTACTTAATACAGTTTTCATATTTATTTCTCTACAAGAAAGTTCCATTTTTACTTTTGAGGGTACGGAACCTTGAAAATACATTATTTACTTTATTAAAGTGCAGCTGATTAGTGTTGATAAGTAAATAAACGCTGTAACAAACAATTGATTTGATGGGTCTATTAACCTTGACGACGATATCACAGCAGCCTTAGGCAGTCCAGTAGTTCCAGAGGTGTAGATGTAAAGAAGCTTGCCGTTGAACCCACCCCCTTCAGATAAAGTCCAGGGCGCAGGAGGAGTAGTCTCCAGCAAGGAGGTGAAGTCATTCGGAGAATCTACCACTTTCACCGAGTCAGCCGACGTGTTCAGTGGACGACGGGTGAATTTGAACAGTTTTATTTTGGGATCCAATTCCTTTGATATCTCTTGGAATGCTGGAAATAATAAAGATTAGGTCATCAATATTTTCGTGTAAAGAACTCACGATACACGGAATATTATGATAATAATCACCTTGGTACCTAATTGCCATCCATTTTCGCCTAAATACTCAGTTTTCAGATAAAAGTTAGTGTACGAGTATGTATGTGCCGATGCCAAGTAATTTGCGGTTCGGAAAAATAATTAATACTTGTCGATATAATCGTCGATATAATAAATCGAAATACTCAAATTAGTGGGTTACCTATTTTTTCCTAGATCGCGTGAAGATTAATAATTAATTCATTGATCTACTTTACGATGCTTATTTACATAGATACTCTTTGTGAATTGGTATCTGTAATGTAAAAACTGGTACAAACAAAATATTTGACCTGCGCATTTGTTCAAGACGTGATGATACACTTCATTACCCTTCACAAAGTGCATAATCATGCATATTCATGAAAATTTATTTAAAAAATCTTCGTTTTTTGTTCATACTCACGTAGTTACATTTTAGGTATAAGTTTGCTAAGTACCTATGACTTGTAAAATGTAACGTGTACACTAAACTAACATAATCAATATTTGCCTTCGAAGGGTTTATAGACCTGAGCGAGGATACTGACCTTTCTTTAGGGCGGACGAACGCCATCCATCAGTTTCAAGATAACCTATTTAGTTGTACACCCAATTGCATATGATCAAACCTAATAATGTGCTGTCTGGTTCAATTCATAACAGAGTCTCAGCAACGAGACTTATCATTTTACCATCTCATTAAACTTACCCGATTCAAACTCCGAGCCGTAGATGACACAGTTGCAGTGAGCAATGTTAATAGAATGCAGCAAAGTGTTGCCAGTTTGATTAGTATTGATGAGGGGGACACCCCACCGATGCGGGCGATTCCCAGCCAAGTGGAAGGCAGCTCAGGGCAGTTGTTCATCATCACGGCCACGACATCGTCTTTCTTCACTCCCTGCTTCTTCAGCACGGCTGAGACTCGGAGACTGAACTCTTCCACCTAAAATAAAAGCGTATAGACGTAAATATTTTGTTGGATTGAATAGTGGATTCACCAAATTAGTCAGAAAATTGGAACTGTATGTTTCATCATTATTAAGTAATATTTTTTTTCGAATAACGACATCGAAAGAAAAATGTACTTATTAAACATACATACATATGCTTGGTTTGACGCACATCGACAATTATATTAGAAATTCCTGAATGTACCTAACTATCTACCTGCTTTTGATGAAAATAACTTTATGTAGGTAACATAAGTGATTACCTAATGTATTATTTTAAGACATGACCTTTGGATTGAAGTTTATTTCAAAAAATTAAATACACCTATGTGTTATTTTTTCAAGGCTTAATAGCTACGTCAACTTGTGTGGCTTCAAAATAGAAAACTATATAATAAGGCTTGAAACTTTCCAGATAACTAGTTAGCCCAAAATATATTTTTTTGGTTGTAAATAAAGATGTTACGGATGGTACTTAGAGAAAGAAAAGCTACAAAATTGAGGCTCACGGAGTTTTTAATAAGAGCTATGACAAAATTGAGGTTTACCTTCTGGAAAGACCATGACTCCTCCTCAAATAAGAAGCACGCCTTGTTAGGATGTTTCTTCACGTGCTGATGGAAAATGTCAGGCATCGACCAGTTCTTCTTGTTGAACGACCGCGTTAACCATAATATTTTCAGGTAGCAGTAGAGGGCTCTGAAAATGTTCAACCATTAAACCTTTATGAATGAAATGTTGATGTACTGGTAGATAATTGCGACGGTAACCTATGTCAATTTGCCACAATCAATTCGTCTCGTATTTTTAAGTTTCATACATTGGAAGTTAGTTCGTCGCTCCTACTCCATTCATTTTTTATGACGAATTAACTTTTATGACGAATCTACAGACTGAAATTAGAGTTATGTTAATAAACGCTATGTATAACCACAGAATTAATATTAGTACTACGTACAGAAAGGAAACTCCCTGCCCCGCCCGCAATATGGCACCCCCCCCGCTCCTTCCGCACTTCTCCCCCGTTCTTGTGTAACTGTGGGACGTTCGACTATGAAAACGCACACATTGACGTGTTACTGACGTGTTCACGGATATACAATTTTATTTGTAGTAGTAGTAGGCATATTTGACGCGCCGATTCTATGAAGCGCATGCCCTGTGGTATAACGCACATAACGCATGTCTTAACATACATATAAATTAAACTGACTGTAACTGGTCTATGTCTGCACACTTTAGATAGATATTTAAGAAAAAATGTAGAGGGTCTTACCGTCTTATAGGGCCAACAGATGCAATTTTTTTAAAAAAATTGTCTCTCTGTATGTTTGTACAGTACACATGTCATTTAAGAACTATACTAAATTAAATTTGATGCGGGTTTTACAGATGTATTGCTGAAGGTCTGTCTAACTTAAAACTACAACTATTTGGGAATTTTAAGCTGTAAATGTACTTAAAATGAGCAGAAAAAAAACAATTTACTCACTTGAAATCTCTAGGTGCAGTCAAAATAGCGACGTAGATCCACCTATAGAAGAATATGAGTATGTAGACTGCTATGATGATGGCCATGACCTGCAGACTGGTCTGCCAGCTGTCATACACCCAGGTGACAGCTCCCGCTGCCACCAACGCTGCCAGGGCTAGGAACATCCCGATGATCTTCCCCCAAGATGTTGAAGAATCGTCATCAAATGTTTTCCCTTTCTCGACGTCGTTACTTGATTTGTTCTGGCCAGAAAATGTTTTAGTGAATTACTAAGCTCTTAGTTTATCTCTAATTCTACCAAGTTCGCATAGCCATCTACCTCTATGTCCCAGTGGCCAAAGGCAGACTCTCCTTCTCCCAAGACTCGCTAGATCTAAGGCTAAGATCACACTTCTTGCTAAAATCACTTACAAATAAATCATTTTTATTTCTGACTAGCTGCAACCCGGGGCTCCGATCCTGTGGGAATTTTGAGTTAAACGGTATCCTATATTCTTCTCAGAACTCCTAACTATGTGTATGCGAAATTTCAGGAAGATCTAAAGTACTTTCATATAGAAATTAGAACTAATAACTAATTAGAATTAGTACTAATTGCATCTGCGATGCTCAAACATTCAAAAATAAATATTCAGAAAGATCTGTTCAATAGATAAAGCGTGAAGAGGTAACAAACAAATAAACTCAATTTCGCATTTATTTTCATTAGCTGGGAAGTAGAAATAGGGATTGTGTAACTGGTAATATAGTCAGTCCAGTCTAATTTACCACATGCAATGGCATAATTAATAAAGGCACTTCTACTCAGTACAACAAATACAAAGATCACACCTCTCTTTAATTAAGTGGCGAAACTACAGCTGGATTTGGTGTTACTTTATCATAATCATAACTTGATAGATACATTTATCGTATTGAAATCCGATTATAAATAAAAATGATAAGATAATAATTTATGTAACCCGGTAGTGTTTTATATTAAGGTACGTGTGTTATATATGTAAATAAGACACATTAGTATCGTTATCGTAATCGCTGGGGGCTAAGTTTAGTATTTAGAGCCTTGTCACCTGTGACTGTTAACTAGTTTTTATTTTTCCGAATTATGAAATTCAAACCAACATACAGTTTTTTTTTTAAATATACTTAGTCAATTTGAGCAAATGAAACGCTTTATAATGGATTTGATAGAGCTGCCCTGAAAGAGAGAAACAGGTGTAGGCAGAAAAACCTTTTTTCCTCGTGGCCAAACTGTACGGGAGGGCCTAATTACCGCTCCCGTTTTGGGTGTGCGGTGTGACTAGATACTGTCGCACTAGGACTACAGTAGGTAACTAACACTGGGTGGAAATAAAAGCACTATTGAATTCACTATGAAAACCCCAGGGTGAGGGCAGGGTCACTAGCCAGGCACTAGGTACTTTTCACTATTTCTGGATCCCGGAGAGCACTGAATTGAAACTGTGCGGTGTATGAAACCGCGCGTTCTTTTATACATTTTTAATTAATGAGCTGGCCAGCGGTCCCTGCCTACCCCTCTAGCTTTCAAATTTATTTTCTCTTAACCCTTAGATCTAGGTACATGTGGCAGCTTAAACCAAAGTGTATTTTACTCTAGGCTACATTCTAGGACTAGTTGTGTCACGCGGCGATGCTCAGGGGAGGCTCCAAGCGAGCGCGGAGTAAATGACTATAAATATGAACTTTCCCCCACCCCTTCTTAATAAAACCACGCCTGCCATTCGGCGCGGCGTCAGAGCGCCCGTGTTCATCGCTACGCTAACATCGTGTGCAGTTGCTGTCTACAATGAGTGAAAACAGACCTTTTCAGGTCTCTACCTATCTGTTTCTAGTGTTTCTATGATTAGTTTGCCTAAATATATGAACTAAAATGAAACAACAGAAGGAAATACTCTTTAATACTTAACAACTAGTACATATTTAACCTATATTAGCCTAGTTCGCTAGTCTAAGGATGAAAAAGGGTATCTTTATTTACATTCAATCAACTTATTACATAAAAATATCCTATATACTGAACGGCTATATTTACATTTAAAGATTTTACTTATTGAACCGTAGAAAATCAGCAAAGATATACAAAAACAAATCCGTTCAGTATGCCGTCTAAGTGCCGTCGTGAACATTTCTCCCGCCGTCGCCGCCCGGCGATACCTCTGGGATCACGACGATCTTCTTGGTTGGACGTTGTAACACCCGGCCGCCTCCAACCTGGACGTCGACGACTCGCACTTCTCCGTCGGCACCTGGGTAGACTCGCACGATCCTCCCCTTCGGCCATGTGTTTCTCGGTAAGTTGGCGTCGCAGATGACCACGAAGTCCCCGACCTCAGGTGGTTTGGACGGGTTGAATGGCTCCCGCCGGTGCTGCAGTATGGGTAGGTACTCGCGCACCCATCTTCTCCAGAATATGTCAGCTAGGGCTTGGGCTCTTCTCCATTGTTGTCTGGCGTTGACGTCTTCCACCCCAAAGTACCCCGGAGGAGGAACATGACTATTGGGACCCACAAGGATATGGTTAGGAGTAAGAGCTTCAGGTTCATCAGGAGAGACTGAGACATGGGTTAAGGGTCTCGAATTCACGGTGTTTTCTACTTCTGCAAGTAGAGTGGCGAGTGTCTCATCTGACGGGTACTTCTCGTGTAGCGTAGTCTTGAGAGCTTCTTTCACCGCGCGCACCATCCTTTCCCACGCTCCCCCATGAATGGAGAAGCAGGGGGGATGTATCGCCAATGTATCTGGTGCGTGACGACCTCATGCTGTAGACCTTCTAAGGCGGCTTCTGCTAACTCCTTTTCTGCACCTTTGAAGCATGTGGCGTTGTCGCTCCACATCTCTTTCGGACATCCTCTTCTTGCTATGAACCTCCGGAGTGCCGCTATCGCAGAATCCGTGCTGAGCGAGTGAGCAATCTCGATATGAATGGCTCGCGACGTCATGCAGGTGAACAACGCTCCATATCGCTTCTCTTTGTGACGTCCAACGGTGACTTCCATGGGCCCAAAATAGTCCAGGCCAGTAAAGGTGAACGGACGTGCGTGATGAGCTAGTCGTGCAGGTGGCAAATCTCCCGTCACTGGATGTAATGGTTTTGTTCTTCTTATCCTGCAGAAGATGCAAGATTTGATGACACTGCGAACTTCTGGCCTGATTCGGATTATCCAGACTCGTTGCCGTAGCTCGTTCACTACCAGCTCAACTCCGCCGTGATGGAGTTTCTCGTGCACATATTGAACGTATAACTTGGTGTAGCGATGCTTCCCGTCTAATACTGGAGGGTTGATTTGGTCTTCACTTATGTTTCTCGCTGCAGCAACTCTCCTCGGAGTCTCAAGATGCCTTCTTCGTCGATATATGTGTTGAGACTAGCTAATCTATCTTCTCCGGCAGGTTTCTCACCGTTTCTCACCCTGATTTTTTCTTTACGGAAGGAATCCTCTTGGCTGGCTTCTATCCACATCTTTTCGGCTCTCATTAGTAGATATGCCGACAATTCTTCGTATTTCCTTTGATGGGTCGAGCTGCTTTTAGGTCTAGGCAAGGAGACTTCTTTCTTCTTGTTTCTCGCCCAGGTAGGATCCTTCTCTGCTGTCTTCTTGGTCCTTTTCCTTGTTGCCATTGCCCTCTTCGTTGACAACTTCTGGATGAATAGCAGGACGTAGGCTGTTGCTCTTATCAGTCTTGTCCACTTTGAAAATCTATCTATCTGTGGTAGATAGGGATATTGTTGTTCCCTCTCCAAGTGACATCTCAGTGGTTTCCTTTCTATGTCGTCTTCAGGAACTTCACTTGATACTTCTACTGGCCATTGGTCTTCTGGTAACGTGAGAAACGCTGGTCCCTTGAACCATCGATGATTATGATCAAACTCGTTGGGTGTGGACCTCGTCGCATCATCAGCCACGTTTTCCTTCGTCGGCAGCCACCTCCATTCATTTTTCTTAGTGGTATCTTCAATCTCTGCCAATCTGTGAGCGACGAACGTTTTGTAGGCTCTTGGTTCCGATCGTATCCACGCTAAGGCCGTGCGTGAATCACTCCAATATATTTTCTTCTCCACTTCGAACTCATGCTCCTCCAGGACAGTATGCGCCAATCTTGCCCCCAGAAGTGCTGCCTGTAGCTCCAGCCGTGGTATGGAGATAGGTTTCAGCGGTGTCACCTTGCTTTTCGCGGCTGCCAATGCTACCGTTATACTGCCATCGTTGTTCTCGGAGCGCCAGTATACAGCGGCTGCATAAGCTTCCTCACTTGCGTCAACAAAGGTGTGTAGTTGACGGCGCGTCGATGCTCTGTAATCGTAGCACCGCGGTATCCTCAGGTTTTCTATGCTGAATAGACTTCTCATCCACTTCTGCCATCTTGGCCAGAGTTCTTCTGGAATTGGTTCGTCCCAACCGATGGTATATCGCCAAGTGTCCTGGAAAATCCTCTTTGCTGGCATGGTTATCGGAGATATATAACCCAAGGGATCGAAGAGCGCCATGATGATGCTGAGTGCTTCCCTTTTGGACGGTTTTCTCTCGTTCTGGATGACTTCTTCTGGTGTCTTCATCCTGTTGATTTTGAAGCTGAAGCAATCTTCTTGGACGTTCCACTGAAGCCCTAGAGCTTTCTCTGTTTCTTTTCCTCCGATTATCACGTTGAAATTGGAGTGTTTCTCGGGTTCAACTTCTACTAGTATCTCTTGTTTGTTCGAAGTCCAACCGTTGAGCACGAATCCTGCTTGTTTATGTACATAGTCAACCGCTTTCGTCGTCTCTATGGCTTCTTCTATAGTGACAAAACTTTGTAAGTAATCATCCATATAATGATTCTTCTTTATTGCCTCTGCTGCGTGCGGGTATTGTTCCTGGTAGTCCTCTGCATTCCTGTTTTTAACATATAGAGCGGTGCATGGTGACGATGTTGCTCCGAAAATGACCGATGTCATGCGATATTCATCTGGTTCGCCCTCCCGCCGGTCATCTCTCCATAGAAACCGAAGTGTGTCGCGATCTTCTTCTCTTATCTTTATCTGCATAAACATTTCTTTGATGTCCGCCGATACTGCATAAGGATATTGACGGAACCTCATAATTACCCCTGGTAGGGACTGGAGTAGATCTGGCCCGGATAGAAGCATGTCGTTGAGGCTCATCCCGGCGAACTTGGCTGCTGCGTCGTGAACCAATCTTGGTGGTTTGTGAGGCTTGGCTGGATTGATCACTGGAAAGTGAGGAAGGTACCATGTTCTACCTTGTTTTGGAGATGCGGGTGCCGGTTCAGCATACCCTGACTTGAGTAGGTTCTGCATACGATCTTTGTATTTCTCCTTGAGGTCCTCATCACGGTCCAGCTTTTTCTCCAATAAATGAAGCCGTTTCTCAGCCTGTGGATAGTTGTTGGGAATAACGAAATCTTTATCCTTCCACAGCATGCCAGTCTCATATCTCCCTCGGGTAGGCGACGACTCTTTTCTTCTAGAATGTCGAGGGCTTTTCTCTCAGGATCTTCTCTTGGCTTCTTAGCTTCTATACCAAGTGACTCCAGCTTGAAATGTTCTTTGATAAGCTCTTCCATATCTTCATCCCTTTTCATCTGCTTCAGGTTTCCACAGAAGGCGATAGTGTCAGTAGTAGAGCTCTGACACCCATGCAGTACCCATCCTAATTGAGTGTAGGACGCGACAGGTTGATTTTTCTTCCCTACACGTAGCTCCCTTGTCACTATCAGGTGCCAATTATCCTGACCAATAAGTATCTTTGGCGTCGCTCTCTCATACACGATTTCTTCTGCTATGTCTGTGAGGTGAGCGCAATCTTCAATGTCTTCTTCTTATTGTGTCAGACGCGAAATTCAGACGATCCACCGTACGAACCGCTTCGACTTCATGTACTTCTTTAACATATTTCCCTTTGATCTTGAAGCTAAGCATCTTGCTGTTTTCGTGTCTCACTTCTGTGCTTATTCCCTGCAACCACATTGTCTTCTTTGGCCCATCTGCTCCTATGACTTCAGCAATGGATGCATCTATCAGTGTGACGGTGCTTCCTTCGTCCAGCAAGGCGAATGTCTCGACGCTTGTGAGTGGGCCAGTCAACACTACGGGAACAATCTTCAAATATGCCCGTCGATAACTCGGTTGATCAGTAGCCATGGTGACTTCCTCGCTGACGTCACAGCTTCTGGCGTTGCTGCCTTCTTCTGATAGTGTAGTAGTTTGTGATGCCTCATTTGACAACCATCTTGTCCACATACTGGAGCTTTGCAGACGAATCTCTTGTGTTTGCTTCTTATACACCGAAAACAGACGTTATTCTTCTTACATATCAACCACCTTTCTTCGGTTGTAGCTTGCTTGAACTTCTCACAATCTGTTAGGTAATGTTGTTTCTCACAGGCGGGGCACTTTTCTGAAACTTCTTTCTTCAGTGTGAAGGCTTGTTCTTTTCTCTTTCTCCTATCTTGAAAGTTTCTATCTTCCTTCACTATTTCAGGCAATGCGTATGCTCCGCACTTGTCCGCTTCTTCATTGAGAAAGTTAGACAGCTTCTTTATATCTGGAATATCTTCTGTCTTGACCGCCACATAATCATACCACTTGTTTCTCAGTATCGGCGTTAGTTTCTCAATCACTATCCGGACTAATTCTGGATTATACAAATAGTGAGACTTCTTTAAGGCTTCTATTGTTCCCACTATGTTATCTATTGCGCCTGCAAAGACGCACAACTCTCTTGGACTGTCACTTATCTTATGCAGATGCTTCAGTTTCTCTATTTCCGCATGTATGAGTGACTCCGGTCGACCGAATCTTCTTTCTAATGCTTCTATAATCTTCTTTGGGTCAGATTGACTGAATAAGAGGCACCCGACGGCTTCTTTAGCTGTGCCTTTCAAACTTCTTCTTATTCTTGACACGTTTTCACTCGCTGAGAAAAACTTATGTGAGTCTTCATAGGCCGCCTTAAACCCAAGCCACTCGCTGCTATTGCCGTTGAAGAATGGTAACTCTTGCAAATACTTTGGAGGGTCTCTGCTTCCTTTTGCTGCCTGAACCAGAGCTGTAGCGAGCGTCGCGACGTCCACATTAGTTTGAGATTGACGAGTAGGCCCATCAGTGCATTTCTCTATCACTGGTTCCCGAACAATCTCCCGCACATATTCATCTTGTCGCCTGCGGCGCTGCCTCTACCTCCTTAACCTTGTCTTCCATTGGCGGTGCAATATCTTGACTCCTTAATGGCGTCCTTTCAATCCAATTCTGAATTCTCACTGACTCGAGTTCATCATCTTCTTCTTCCTCAGATGTGTCATCTAACCTCATTTTTTGAAGCTTCAGTCTTTGCAATTCCTCCTCAGCTTTGGCCTGCTTTAATCTGCTTTCGGCTAGCTTCTCTTTGGCCTCCAGCTCCGCGAGGAGCTTCTTGCGGGAGGCCGCCGATCGGCGTGACCGAACGTCGTTAGGCCTCAGCGTATTTGATCGCCTTGATCCTTCCAGCAACGCCTGAGACGATTCTGTTGCCCTGGACGAGACGACCTCTTCTTCTGACTCGCCTATTTCCATGCGAGTAGGGTTAGCAGTAATACCGCTGCCCGACGCTGCCAAAAAGCTTCCAATACAGGCGGACGTGGCACATTCTGTACCCCTGTATTCCTTGAACGTCTATTAATACTTGTTCGGCAGGTTCTTGATGAGTCCGGTGCTCTCCGGGTCCCGCCGGGTTAGAAGAACCTGATTCGTCACCCTTCTGGCTTCTAGTGACCACCATTTTGCCCTCACAGTATATAACAGCACTAACAGTTACTATTCTTTATTATTTTTATCACTGGTTACTATTAACAGTCACTTAAAGCAGCAATCAGTCTATAGAGTCACTATTGTTTACTATTTTCAACACTGTTTACTAATATCAGTCTTTAAATTCGCGTACAGTCTATATGCCAGTCCATTTATTTACTTTGACACTTATTTGTTTATACACTGGATTATATACTCACTGTTAATACTTGAAGTCAATAAACATCATGTCTCTATGCGTATTCGTGTAATTCAAAAACACAGGGCACAGTATACAGTCTTAACTCGAGACTTCCCCCACCTTTCGGACCACTGTACATCAACGCGTTACTTTACACTCGAATCGCGCCACTTGGGGAAACTCACAGACTGTAGTGTTTATTTACTTTACAGGCATCGGTCTATAAACTGGACTACTATTTACTTTTAGCACTGGTTAGCCTTAATGTAAGGTGTAGACGACTGTTACTTTCTCTATGCCAATCTGGCTGACACTGGACTGATTACTTTCTTTATGCCAATCTGGCTGACACTGGACTGATTACTTTCTTTATGCCAATCTGGCTGACACTGGACTGATTACTTTCTTTATGCCGATCTGGCTGACACTGGACTGATTACTTTCTTTTTGCCAATCTGGCTGACACTGGACTGATTACTTTCTTTATGCCAATCTGGCTGACACTGTAACTCACTTTAAAATACTGTTATATACTATACTGACACTGTTATGCACTGTTATTTATTTTAAAATTAAAAAACACTACTGTACTGTCCATTTATTCACACTGATTCACTACTTTTTTATCCGGCTTCGATAGGACCACTTTGTACTGGAGGGCCTAATTACCGCTCCCGTTTTGGGTGTGCGGTGTGACTAGATACTGTCGCACTAGGACTACAGTAGGTAACTAACACTGGGTGGAAATAAAAGCACTATTGAATTCACTATGAAAACCCCAGGGTGAGGGCAGGGTCACTAGCCAGGCACTAGGTACTTTTCACTATTTCTGGATCCCGGAGAGCACTGAATTGAAACTGTGCGGTGTATGAAACCGCGCGTTCTTTTATACATTTTTAATTAATGAGCTGGCCAGCGGTCCCTGCCTACCCCTCTAGCTTTCAAATTTATTTTCTCTTAACCCTTAGATCTAGGTACATGTGGCAGCTTAAACCAAAGTGTATTTTACTCTAGGCTACATTCTAGGACTAGTTGTGTCACGCGGCGATGCTCAGGGGAGGCTCCAAGCGAGCGCGGAGTAAATGACTATAAATATGAACTTTCCCCCACCCCTTCTTAATAAAACCACGCCTGCCATTCGGCGCGGCGTCAGAGCGCCCGTGTTCATCGCTACGCTAACATCGTGTGCAGTTGCTGTCTACAATGAGTGAAAACAGACCTTTTCAGGTCTCTACCTATCTGTTTCTAGTGTTTCTATGATTAGTTTGCCTAAATATATGAACTAAAATGAAACAACAGAAGGAAATACTCTTTAATACTTAACAACTAGTACATATTTAACCTATATTAGCCTAGTTCGCTAGTCTAAGGATGAAAAAGGGTATCTTTATTTACATTCAATCAACTTATTACATAAAAATATCCTATATACTGAACGGCTATATTTACATTTAAAGATTTTACTTATTGAACCGTAGAAAATCAGCAAAGATATACAAAAACAAATCCGTTCAGTATGCCGTCTAAGTGCCGTCGTGAACACTAATGATTTACCAAAACTACCGCGTGCGTACGGTATAGAGTCATTTCTTTATAGAGTTGATTGGGGCGGGTTGAATGAACTTTATCAGTAGACTTGAGTCCTTGACATATCAAGGCAAGGAAAACGATTTATTTTTGACTAGACATACTACTAAAAAAAAGAATAACTAAGAATAGGTGTTGTTTATACCTACATAATCAAACTGCAGCTGGTCTATGTCTGTACATAAAATATATTTTAAAAGCTGGCCTACATAGGAGAAATTAAAAAAAATTATAAAGCCAAAAGAAGCCCAATTTTTTTTTTTTTTAATATTTATTTTATCTGTTTGTACTGGTTTGTACCGCCTCACACAAAAACTACTGAATGAAACTTGATGTTTTCCCGTATTGATTTTTATCGATAAGACCGCCACTTAGAACCTGAGATATTAACAATAGTAAATTCCGCGCGGACGAAGCCGCGGGCAAAAGCTAGCTAGTAACGAAGGTGATGATGACTTACATATTTAGCTGCCTATGTAAAAAAGGTAAAGTGCGCGCGAGCAGTCCTTGAACCTGATTTTGAATGTTTCGATCGCCGACATGTCACGTTAGTAACACTGTAATAATTTATATGGATGGTAACACATAATAATGTTGACCGTCTAAAAATAGCGTACATAACCTCACCAATAACACAATCATAGAACACTGTACGTTGATCTATCAAACATGAATTAAAACACGGATATAACCAATTCTTATCAAAGAATGTGATGACGAGAATCACAGGCAAAATGACACAAATAAAAACAAGTTGCTTTTACACTATTTTGTTTGTTTTAATATTTGTACTTACATGCAATTAAAAACTATAAAATGTCCATGAAACACTCAATTAATGCGAACAAACGTGTTATCTTCACGACTGTAAATAACAAACTAAGTCTACTCGAAATGATTCATTCAAACGATCATCGAAATAAACGAAGTGCGTTGATGTGTTAGATCAATTTGAAAGGTTTTCTATATGGGCATGATATCTAATGAAGTAATGTCAAACGATGCAGCAGCCAATGTCTTAGGGATAAAGTAGTTGATAGTGATGACGACTGTGTATATTATAGGTATATAAATAATTTTAGGTACATAAGTATACCTATAGGAAAATACTTTGAAAATACCTACCTTTGTTAACATGAGTAGAGTAGGTCGGTATGGTAAAGATTTACATTTATGTAAATAAGTAGGTACCTAGGTTGATTTGAAAAAGAAAGCTTGGTATGTTTTTTCATTGTTTTTTCACAAAGTTTCATTTTTTACAAATAAACTATACAAACATGGCCAACTAGGTACTTATTTAGATAGTAATTTAAAAAAAGAAATAAAAATTAAACAATTCGTGGAAGGTAAAAATATTTTCAAGAATAGTTAGGTAGGTACACAACACAGCAATTCTTATTTGTTAGGTAGGTACCTACCTATATTTACTGAAATATTTAAGTTTTCATAGTTTATATTGTAATTGACCGAGCGAGCGAAGCGAGCGAGGGCTATAATTCAAGTTGGAGCGAAAAACACATTGTTTGTATGTATGTATGTATGTATGTATGTATGTATGTATGTTTGTTCCGCGATAACTCTCGAACCGTTATTCCGATTTTGATGAAAGTTGGAATATATGTAGGGATGGTTAATAGAATTTTCAAGTTCATTGGGCATCAAAATCGGTCCAGCCGTTTTTGAGATATTTATTTTTTTGTGAAAATAAATATTGTATTTTAATAGTCGCGAGGTCTACGTTCGCAGCGAACGACTAGTAAAATTTAGATTAATAAAGTCATCAATCGATTTCTACTCAATAAATACTATTATATTTACCTTGTTATTTGAATCAGTCTTGTTCATATTGTTGTCCACGGTCACTTCGTGACTTGTCATCATTATGTAATAATTTAAAAATAATGTAACAAATACTTTGGAATAATTTATTTCTTCCTCATTCTTGCACTCTCAACGGGCAGACCTGAAACAAAAGAAAGTTAATTATTGATAGAATAATTCAAGTTGGAGCGAAAAACACATTGTTTGTATGTATGTATGTATGTATGTATGTATGTATGTATGTATGTATGTATGTATGTATGTATGTATGTATGTATGTATGTATGTATGTATGTATGTATGTATGTATGTATGTATGTATGTATGTATGTATGTATGTATGTATGTATGTTTGTTCCATGATAACTCTCGAACCGTTGTTCCGATTTTGATGGAATGTATGTAGGGATGGTTAATAGAATTTTCAAGTTCGTTGGGCATCAAAATCGGTCCAGCCGTTTTTGAGATATTTAATTTTTTGTGAAAATAAATATTGTATTTTAATAGTCGCGAGGTCTACGTTCGCAGCGAACGACTAGTTTTAATAAAACAAAAAACTTCACCGTAATAATTAATTTGTACATGTATTTTTACGACAAATAGAAGTAAAAATAAAAATTTTGTTATCAACTCCTATTTTTCTCAATTTAACTAAGAAAAAAAACAAAACAGAAAAATATAAGTCCAGCTATTACCTATATTTAATCTCAATTCACGGACCTACGGTTTAATGACTGGTCAAGACAACCTTTGCAATAAATACCATACTTGAAAAGTCATCCTGTTGTGGATGGAACCTTTGCAAAATTTCAAGGTCGTCAACCTCAATGCACGCAGAATGAAAGCAAATCGATCTTTTTTTTCGGCACAACAACCCCATTAACAGTGCGTGGAGACAAAGAGTACCTAAAACGCAATCAAAGGCTTGCTACGTTTTTACGTAGCTATACGTAGGTATTACGGAAATTCGTGAAATGAAAGCAAAAGTCAACGGCCTTTTGGGCACAACACAATGTAGGTACCGTTGCCTCATAAAGATGGCTGTGGTATACTAATATAGGTATGCTTACTTAGCATTTTCATATGTTCTCTAAAATAACGATATCTACTGATCCTTTTTCCAAATACTACTTATAGTTATCGGTTCAAGAAATATATAACAGTCAGATTGATAGACAGTATACCTATTATTACTATTAAGGAAGTACACTGCACAGCGAATCAAGGGACTGCTCTGCTAAGTATAAATCTGTGGTATAAATGGAGAACGAACGTAAATGGCATTTATAAATATGCAACAATTAATGCGAAATGCTACTGGCGTCAACACCCTTTTTCCAGCTCTTTATGACGTCAACCTGAGGCCTGTGGGCTTTTCCCGCTTTTGCCCAGGCGTGGACTTGGCTCTAACGATTATTTCGTCTCTACAAACAAACTTGTAACTTAAACTTAAAGCTTTACTTAAAGTACAAGGACAAGTTGTTCAATATTTTTCGTTTCCTGTCAAACAGAAAAATATTTGAATGACTCGTTCGTAAATGTACTTTTTGACTTGAAATATCTATGTGTACATAATACATCTCAGCAATAAAAATACGAAGAAGTAAATTTAGATTATTCCTAGGCAAGAATTTGCAGAACTAATTTGCAAATCGCAGACGCTCTAATAATCTGTGGCCGCACGCATCATACTGAATTATATGAAGGGCCATATTCATAAATCCGTAATGTTGCAATTTATTCTATCAAAGTTACTTAATACGATTTTTAGCAAACTTGCCAAGAGTATATTTTTTTAGGTGATTGGTTGTTTTAAATGTGATATTGGCTGTTTTATGTATAAAGGTATAATAGTAATTCATTCAACAGTCAATAACTATCAGTAAATAAAGAAGGATTCAAGTTGCGATGCGAAAGCAAACATTAAAAGTTAATAAAACTGTTTCTACATTACATATTAGCAAGATTGTTTAAGCTACTCGTAAAAGGGTACTTAAATAGGCTTATTTAATTGTTTGCTTTATTGTATAAGTAAAACTACTTACAGTTAAGTAAGTATACTATTAGTTATACAGACAAAATGTTAAATGCAAAATAACATTTACTAGTACCTAATATGCTTATATAAGCACATATTTAACTATAATTTATATTTAACTTCATCTAACTTGTGCCTATACAAATCCAGACCTAGATTGGATTACCGATATAATATTTGCATGCAAAAAAGTCCCGGCGACTTGCTTTAAATTTAGTTGTTTTACCACGACTATTTACCTAATTAGTCTGTCTGTACTGTACGTAACTTAATTTTATTTGTATCGCCGGGATCTGACATAATATAAGATTAGAATGTACCTTACCTAAAGTCCTATTATCCATAATTGTCCTATTATGTAAACAATCTTACCATGTCATTTCTTTTTATGATTTTACAACCATATAAATTAAAATAGACTTTTTAGGAAATTATTTTCGTGGTTAATAAATGTTTTACTTTAAAATGTTTAGGTTTAAACTAATATTTGATTTAATTTCAACAATATTTAACAAAAAGTGCTGTGAAGATTGTTTACATAATAGGACATTTAAGAAAAAATGGAGTTTACCTATGATTTACTTTTGTAATTGACCTATGAGAATTTTACGTGTGTAATCATTTTATCATGAAATTATATTTGGTACACGGGTATATTTATAATCTGAAGAAGCATAAGGAGTACTTTTTGTCCCGAAATTTCAATGGGAGGAGACACCCGTTATTACATACATATCAGTTGTATTATATGTATATAATACAACTAATAACTAAGTACTTTATTTACTACTGTGGAAATTATGTACAGAAAATTGAAGTCGCAAGGCTGATTTATGTAGCTCATATCTCTCTCAGATGCAATATGCTTTCATGCCACTGCACTGATGCCATCAAAACGAGAAAGTTGAGAAAGATTACAATATGATAAGTGAAAGCTCAGAGAATGCTTTTATAGCATGTAGTTACTCACAGTTTATTCATTATAGTTCTAAATATATAGTGTTCACGACGACAGTGAAATAAACAGACAATTAGTGACTTTAAATTATGTGTAAATAATCAGTGCAAAATAAGTGATAAGACAATAAGTGATAACAGTGTAGTGTTAGTATTATCTCAAAAACTTTACGTATCAATGAGTAGATGATAATTATGTGTGAAATACGTTTTGTATATTAAAATTTTCGTATTTTGTTGTATATATGTGTAAGCCTCTATTTACTGAATAAAGATTGATATTTTAGTTGTTTCATTTATAAAGAATAAGACATGATAGAAATACTTAGGTTTCATGTCAAAGTACTAATGTTGAGGTTTGCATATTTTTACACAAACACATTTAAGTTCACATATTTACTTTTTCACATAGTTTTAGGTCTTACTAGGTCATACACATAGATTTTTAGGATAAGTAAACACTAGGAACGCTAGACATAGACTGAGAAATGCGACACCTTGTGTCCGAGTATTTAAATGACCCCTCCCGGGCTGGGGTGCGGGGGAGGCACGCCTACCCGTGTATATTTATAGTGGGGATTTTCCAACGCATTTCCCAGGAAAACTAGCGTTCCTAGCACTTGGAAAATACTGTAAATAGGTAGCCTAGAGTAAGACCTAACTATTAGAATAAGTTTTATGATGTAAATATTAGTTTTAAGTATGTTTTTCCAGAAATAAAGTTTAGAGGTGCGCGGGGGAGCGCGGGACGAGGTACTGCCAGGCAATTGTATAAAAGCGCGAACATTACAAGGCCGCGCCAGTTCGTTCGATCGCGGGTTACAGTGCAAAGCAAGAAATACAAGGAAGAAAGAAGCCCTGGAAGAAATCCCTGCCCAGTAGTGCCTGGCTCCCTCTCTCTCCACGTCGCCTTGCTGGTTTCTATGAAGAAAAGTGTTTTATTTTTACTATCCTGTTTCTTAGCGTTATCTTGAAACTCAAGCCTATACAGTCCTAAGTCAAGAATCCCCCCACCCTTCAGTCCACTGCTCATCAACGCGTCTCTTCACATCGCATGAACAGCGCCATTTGGGGGATCTAACGAGTGCGGTGCTGTTCATATAGTTAAAAATTATAAACTTACCTAAGAATGTTTATACCTGAAGAAGCAACCAAACAAAATTAAACAAGAGTCTATAAATTACATCGAAACAAAATTTGTTTTATACATACACAGCGCTTGTTTACAAGAAAAATTGTCTAGGTATACTACCCACCCATCACCACCAACCCATCTCTTCCCGTGGGTGTCGTAAGAGGCGACTAAGGGATTTAAAACACCGGAGGATGGGCAGCAGCATCTTTCCGCGTAATTTGCCATCAAACTGCGATCGCCAACCCGCCTGCCAAGCGTGGCGATTACGGCAAAACCCTCCATGGATGAAATCCTTGGGGGAGGCCTTTGTCCAACAGTGGACGTCTTTCGGCTGAGAGAAGATACTACCCACTTGTATACTATTTAAAGTAAAAGTAAACGTTAATACGAGTATAATGTGTAAAGAGAATTTAACATTATGAAGTCTAAACATTTAGACGTACTTAGTTGCACAGTGTTATGAACATCGCTTCTCGTGGACAAAGTGCTACATATGTACAAATAAACATCAACATATATAAAACTAGCTTTTGCCCGCGGCTTCGCCCGCGTGAATTTCCCACGGGAACTGTGCTTTCTCCCGGGATGAAAGGTACTCTATGTCCTTCTCCGTACTTCCAGCTATATGTATGCGAAATTTCAGGAAGATTGGTTCATTAGATAAAGCGTGAAGAGGTAACAAACAAACTCACTTTCGCATTTATAATATTAGTTAGGATTCTTCTGTTAATAACTGACTGAGTGGCTGACAGACAACGCACAGCCAGAACTTCTGGACGTAGGAAGCTGAATTGTATTCCTTAGGGAGTGTAGGAGAGCACTAAGAGAGAGTTTCCTGAAATTCCCACGTGAACAAAGTCCTGGATCCATGCTAGTTTATTATAAATAACTATATTCGATAATGCTAATTAACACTTTGACGGACACTGGACGGCTAACACAAAAGAACACAAAAGAAGTTTTATTGTTATAACTATAACAATAAAACTTCTTTTGTGTCTCGTTATTTAAAGTGTTAAAAGAATGATGAATGTCCTTCGCAAATACGTAAATAGGATGGCAAATATGTTTTCTGATTATTTCGTAGCTATGTGTCAAATCACACAACAATTAAAGTGGCTACTAACGTCTCAAGTGGCCTTAACTAACATTGATTTTGCACCCAAGGAAAAACGTTAATTCTATAGGCTTTTCTTTGTGTGAATTAATAGATGTGATTCGTCACATAATCACATTTGGTATATAAGTTCTAATGACAGCACAGAGATAAAGCAATCTAAGCAGCAGAAAATGCTACCTGCCTCCCAATCGTGGTCATAAAACAAGGAACTGAAAAAAATAAAGGGTTGTGTACAAAATGTAATCTCAAAACTGCACAAGTTTTCCAAATTTTTATTAACACTTATTTATAACATTGAAGTGAAAGTGATATTTTGGATAGGAGTTACAGAGGAATCTTCCCCTAAACTTGAAAAAGCAATACTACGGCACATTAGTTCCGTATTGTCTGAATCTATGTTTTCTCATGTGTGATAAAAAATAGGTAAAAGTTATTAATATCTAGCCGATGAAGCAAAATCCTAATCCTAGCTTCCTAACTAAAATTATAAATGCGAAAGTGAATTTGTTTGTTTGTTTGTTTGTTTGTTACCTCTTCACGTTTTATCTACTAAACCAATCTTCTTGAAATTATATACATAGCTGGAAGTACGGAGAAGGACATCATCCCGGGAAAAAGCACTGTTCCCGTGCGAAATTCACGCGGGCGAAGCCGCGGGCGAAAGCTAGTTCTTAATAAAAGCAAATACAAATATTTTTATTGTTGAAAAAGGTTAAATTTTATAAACAACATAACGAAAATATGAAAGAATACAACTATTATCTTGTCCTGTGGCAGCCCGAAGGGACTCTATATTTTCTACAGCTTGAGTTTTATATCCTCGGTGTTTTGCGCTATTGGTAAGTCAGATCACTTTGTATGCGCAGTGCATTTTCCGTGTCAAAGACTTTGTAGTAACGGGCTTTGTCATTTTGATGCAACGGTACTCGTATATTTATATCTTATTGACTACGGACGCATGCGTCACTTTCGTGGAAATAAAGTCAGAAAACAAACTTTTATTTTTATTTTTGGTGAACTGGTACTAAAGGCCTTCGAGTCTCACCTCTTAGGGTAAAGACGTGATATTTTGATGATGTTCAGTCTCCTGAAAATTGTTGAATTTTATCATTCAATCAATCAAAATTTTTATTGTATTGAATTTTCCGATAGAATATATTTTATTTATTAAAACAGACAAATATATACCTGGCACCTAATGGAACTTTGGTACTACATATATCAAAATTATACCTATGTAATAAACTCTGAATATGTCCAGTGAATAGTCATATATAATGGGAGATAAAACAGAGAATATATGGTCATACTTAAATTTATATTGAGAGATAAAACAGAACATGTCATAATTTAATTTATACTTTCACTCGAAGGCAATTTAAGTACATATTAAACTTTCTACACTAAAACAATTCATGTGTGAATTATGATTTAAAATTTTAAAATTTTAGTGGACTGTAGTAATATTTACGCGACCCTCATTGCATTTATTATGGGGTTATTTTTTTAAATAATTTTTTATGCGTAACACACCCATGTTTCATATACCTATATATAGCATAGATAAGTGGTTGTGAAGGAGATTAAATATTCAAAGTGAAGGAATATAATTTAAAGTCCCTGTTATTATATATCAAGCAAAGTGCAACTGAGTCTACATTTTCTTTAAATTATAAGTTGAGCTTTTTTCACATGTGCGAATTGTATTTTTTAAACTTTCACGCTTCACACTCATTATTCATGGATTTTAAATGTATGAATTTTGGAAAAAAAAAATTCAATCCTAATTTTATTGAAACCCGTTTTCATAATGTAGCGCAAAGCTATACAAACTTCTCATTTTGAAAAATATTTTAGTAGTTCCAAGTTTGTTTTCGGTAATGTAAGTTTATGTATATTTATGCATTTTAATTAAATAAAATACACGTTGTTTTTGTTTCGATGTCAATTTACACTAATGTAACGAAAGAGCTATGTGCCTGTTTTTTCTTAAACATACTCGTCAAATTTTATTTAACTTTAATATAATTAGTATTACTTACTTACTTTTACTTTAGTATAATTATGTTTGGCCATTCTTTTTTAAGTTTCCAAAAAATATAGAACATACAAAACGAATCCACAACATAAGAATTTAGGTTTGCGATTATATAACATAAGCAGACGCTGCGTCATTTCGCCACGAATATTAATCTGCAGAATTATATAATTTTTTACAAATATCTTCTTGCTAATATTATAAATGCGAAAGTTTGTTTGGATATATTTGTATAGATCTGTCTT
This sequence comes from Ephestia elutella, assembly GCA_018467065.1. Classification (NCBI taxonomy): domain Eukaryota; kingdom Metazoa; phylum Arthropoda; class Insecta; order Lepidoptera; family Pyralidae; genus Ephestia; species Ephestia elutella. The sequence continues at coordinate 13,237,491 of CM031567.1, forward strand.
AGATTCACAAAAAGTTTGGAAGAAATGTGAGAAATATAGTGAATGGGTTTTTTATGTTTGGAATATTATTTATCGAGGTGTATGAAGAAGAAAAAAGGTGGTGTGAGATACGAATTATTTATTTTTATTTAGGTTCAACAAAGCACACAATCACTTAGCAACAATGGTGGGCGGAAGACAGGAAGTACATAGTACAGACTAAAAAATAATGAAAATTATTAGAGGTAGATATATAATTTTATATCTTCAATAATCAATAATTAAAATATGTTAGTGTTTCCTTTTCTCGGTCAACAAAGTCAATACCTGACTCATGAACTAAATCAGAGATTTCCTTGGTCACAGTCCTGTTAAGCCAGTATGGCTCTAAACACATTACTTACTTAAAAAGTAAGCAAATAAGTTTTGTTGGTGATATTTTAGTTAAGTATACATGGTTTCTAAAAATGCGAGTGTTTAGAGTAACTATATTATACTAACTGCGCCCCGGGGTTTCGCTCCTGTGGGAATTTCGGGATAAAAAGTACCATATGTGCTATTCCCGGTATTTCTCTACCCGTATGCCAAATTTGATCGGATTCCGTCCAGTAGATTTTGCGTGATTGAGTAACAAACATCCTCACAAATTCACAAACTCACATCTAAACTTTCACATTTATTATACTAGCTTTTGCCCGCGGCTTCGGCCGCGTGAACTTCCCACGGGAACAGTGCTTTTTCCCGGGATAAAAAGTAGCCTATGTGCTATTCCAGGTCATTATCTACCTCTGTACCAAATTTCATCGAAATCCGTCCAGTAGATTTTGCGTGATTGAGTAACAAACATCCTCACAAACTCACAAACTGACATCCAAACATTCGCATTTATAATATTAGTATGGATTATGTAGTAGGATTCTGTGCTGTTGTTATCCCAGTATTTTCAGATATAAGTTTGTTTGTTTGTTTGTAAACTCTTTATTACGCATACACACAAGAAAAATACAAAATAAATATGTTGAAATAAAATATTCATACTATTGAATGGTTTAGAAAACTTCTAAGTAAGTATTACATTTCATAGTTGGCCAGTGCCACGATCTGCGGAAACCGATATGAAACAATCGTAAAATTATACAATACAGGTACTTCGTAAACCAAACATTTCTCGTTAAATCTTGTTCTGTTTACATACATTACATATTCGAAAATGTACATAAGATAGATAGACCATGGTATTTTTTTTTACATTTTTGTAGAGAAAAACCAATTTTTCTAAAAGATAATATGTTAAGAGTATAAATGGCTTACTTAACTTATAGTACCTTTATATGTATATATATATATATCCAAAAATTTATAATGTGCAATAAAATCCTTCAGTAGTTCAGCACACAAAGATGAACATTTTGCGCGCGACTCTACTTTGTCTGAGAAAAAAATTCAAATCCATTTTTTTTTCGGGATAAATTTAATTATTACTACATTGAGAAAATGGAAATGACTGAATATTTAATTAGAAATTAGTATTCGTAATGACATTCGCCATCGATGGTTGATTGTCATCACTCAGGTACTTTATAATAATTAAGGATGACTAAGTATGTAAGTTAGGAATTTCCTTTGTACAGGTATCACAGGTTCTATCCTACCTAAGTCACATTCACATATTATAATACTCTAGTACCTAAGTATAGTTAAAACAACTCAATGACACACTAAGTTAAGCTAAGTAGCTTGTATTGTAGACAAATGGTTGTAAAAATATACAATACAAATATTTTCTTGCACTAAATAAAAACTGCTGTGTAAAAAGAATATAAAAAGGAGATTATCAAAATATGCCATTATGACATTATGATTATGATTTACGTCACCTAGGAGCATTTATTAGCCTTCAAGACTGCAGTGTGTATAAAATTCGCACATGATATTTGATCTAACGACTACATGATGAGTCATGCTTTGCATTATTATACCATGAACTAAGAGAAAGTGAAAGTTAGGTATTGTGGTGCAGAATCAGTCAATATGACCACAAGAACAATGCAGTCTGAAGTTATGGGAAAATTAGATACTGCCATGACAAAAAACACGATCAGAATAAGGAAAAATAAATATTAGTTGAAGAATTTAATAGATCTCAAAACTTAGGAACTGCCAGCACCAACAGATATTATTATTTAGATTTCGGTACCTATCTACGCAACACGATATAACATAGTTTTTATCCGGTTCGTTCGATTGACCAATACGAATAAACTGCAAAATTATTTATCCTGACCGAAAAATCCACAGAGTATGAAAAATCAAAGAAAGAAAAAGAAATCAAAGCTCCTAAAAAAGAAAAATGCGATGATTCTATTCAATTCATAACAATATTCGGAAAACCCGCGTTGATTAAAAATGTATGTCCATTAAGCACCCTTATTACACTAAAACCAAAGAAGAATAACGCTGATGTAGCATGATTTTCAAAGCAACAAGGACTTGCGCTTGCAACGGAGTCCGTGTTGCTCTATGTTTTCAAAAGTACAAGACATTGTAACTGTCTGTGAACTATTTATTGTCATCAAAGCAAAAGCGAAAGTGATGAAAATCACAGTCACAACTCACAGCTCTATGATGGTGATGTGAGTGACACGACTGTCCATCCGTCAAGCTATGCAATAGCTTGCGCAAACCATCGCACAAACCTTTTATTTACTTTGTACCTAACCTACTTAGCCCAAAGGTACATAATTTATGTACCTGTGGACTAAGTAGGAAAAATATTCAATTGTGTAGTAGGTACATTAGTTAATGGACAGTATTGATTTCTGCTAGTATCGTATTTGATATTGTACATTGTATTATACAAATATTTATTAAAATCATGTAAGCAAGCGTTAGGAAGTCTTAACCGTCAGTAAACTAAGGTTTTAGCTACCCAAGGTTAATATTTGTCCATTACGTAGAGATAATGACGTCTTGTGGTGAGCCCAGAAGACGCAGAAAGCTAATGACGATGGTGTTTCTTCATAGCGCGAAATGGCTTTACTGGCAAGTAAAAGCAACATGTTGCTGGTTTTTTACAAATTAGGTGTCCCACTGATATTATAAATGCGAAAGTATAAATAAATAAATTCGTTTATTTTTCTCTCCAAATTAGGCTAATTTATGGATGTATGGATGTGTGAGAGTAAGGATGATACTCAGCAAAATTTACCTAGACGGATTTTGGTGAATTGCACACGGATAACCTGGAATTGTACTTGACATCCCGATATTTCCACTAGAGCAGCTAGTAATACTTGCTAGAAGATTCAAAAGGCTATAATTTATTTCCCTATTCCACTGACCCCTTTTCTACGTAGTTGTTGGAATCTTAAATAGACCACCTGTCAAAAAGTGAGAGCAATGCACTTCGAGCTCAGCTCGGGTGCAAAATATTTTTTATTTTAATAGTTTATACTCCACCATAGAATACATAATAGTGCAAGTAACTTTACGTAACGTAAACTAACATAAAATTGTAATCTATCATTACTATAGGTATTACGCTGTTGGTTTACCAATACTTACTGTAAAAATATTTATATATGTTCGGTTTTACTAATCGTATATCGCCGATTTGCTGATTATGTCATTGACCTATGCTGATTTTGTGATTGAAAACTTATTGTTATTATTGATTTATTAACTTATTATTATATTATTTCTTATTGAAGCACATTTAATATTGTCTTGTCACATTGTCACTCACTATATCTATCTGCTACAGACTCTGTCCATTTTTACAATCAATTAACTCAATTGATATATTTTACATTAGGTAAAGATTTTTTTTCTTATCACTTTAAAATGTATCTAAAAAATACTTATATCATGAGATACGCGGGTAGTAATTTTAATTATGAATTCGTGATGATAGTCACTTAAACATGGCTCTACATCACTTTAAAGTACCTTTTATAACTACCGCGATAACATAACAATGGGTGTTGCATAATAAATGTCATTATGTAATTAAGTATTTCCATGTATTAAATAATGGATTAATTTCTGTCATCTGTAGCCAACTGGAATGCAATGGTAATGTAGGATATTTTATTATTTAAATCATTTACAAAATCAAAAATTTTATTTCCAAGTTGTAGTGATAACTACAGAATTATTTTGAACTTCTAACTGGTCTACCTTGCATGTCACATTTTAGGTGAAATAGTTGATATATTGGGATATTATTCCTGTGGCATATTACCTGCATGATAGGCTCTCGACACACCACAATAGCAGGCATTCAAATCCATTAGTCTCCAGACAAATTGAATGGGAAAGTGACACACCGGTACACAAATTTCATATGTTGTTTTTACAATACTTATTAAGAAAACAGGGAGACCCGCACATTAAAACGTTCTTTGAGTCACGCCGAAACCATTGGTAGCAATAACTCGACGTGATTTTGTGTACTTACGGAATTATATCGAAAATTAAACATTCATAACAAAACATTCCATGATTAAATTAGATTGTCAACAAGGTCTGCAGAGTTGGACGTCTGACATTGACAGCTGGTGACACACGTTCCGTCTCAGTTCCTAACAAACCTTTCTTATCATAAACAAATAAGAAATCATGGCTGGATTGTTGTAGAATTTTGATTATTCTCCTTTAATATCGTCGACTTAGATTATTATAATATTCAAGGAATAAATACCTTATTTAAACATTAGTTCTTTTAAAGAATATTAAAAGTTGGTTTGACGTGCGTCCGAATTAAGCGAAATGGAGCGCGACGAGGCGGAATGTCAAATCGAGTGGAGAGGGATCTTTCTTCCTGGATAGGCGCCACGACTAACATGGCTTGAGCAAAATCATTAAATTTTTGGGGTTTTTTCACTTTCGCCGCCCTCGGCTTCCCGTCATGAGACTATAGTTTAACCTTTAGCTTTAAAATCCGCGATACGCGCAAGGACACAGGGGATATTCGCCGCCACGAAGTTGTCGGGAACATGAGCTGTTGAAATCCACGTGCCCGCCCGGCCATATGAATTGGCGCTTCCTGGAGTGTCCCCCATCGCCAGAGGGTGCGGTTTCCCGGACCGTGGACCGCGTGCCACGGCGCAGGCCCCGTCGTCGGCGACCCCAAGGCGCAACACACGGATCCTAACCTTATTTCCAAAGGCCGCATCGCCGCCTCCGATCCGATGTCCCTGTAGTGGCTCAGCGCAAACCTCGGAAGGTCCAGCCAGCGTCTACTATCTCGCATACAACGGAGCGTCGCAGGAGCGCCGCGCCGCTTTGATGACGCGACCAGCACCAGTGCTCGAACCCAACGGATCATAATGGTGAACGGGACAACGTTCTAAGTGCGCACAGACGTTTGTGTACAGACCTGGCCAGGTACCTTATATTTGGTTTATGTTAACTTTAATTTTCCATTGCGGCAAAGACTTAACAGATTTTGGTATTAGTATAACTGCCCGCCTTCAGCGGCTATTGTGCCTATGGAATAAAATGCTATATTCTATCCCAACCATATTGTATTAATGATATCACCCTGCCCATGACTCCCAGAACTTAAGGCTTAATAGACAAGAGGTCCTTGTACTTCAAAAAGTACGAGGCTCTATCCTGAGCATTACATCCGGCTCTCTATAAAGTAAGTGTTCGTGTATAATCGCACTGCGCAGGGATCTTGCCCGTCTTCACTTCAAATAGTTCGAGACCCCTGCGCACCGCACCCACATACACCTTTTTATTTTATTTTTTTTTTTATACACGACAATGGCGCCCGAACTAATATATTTTTGAGCCTTTGAGTCCTGTGAGAGTGGCAGTTTTTTCTAAAAAATAGTTTTTAAATTTTTTAAACTCGCTCACTTGTTATTTTGAAATTTTGGTGATATCATTGACTGTAAAGTTATTATACTTTAGTGTTTGTTAGGTTTATATGCGACAGGGTTGTAAGCATACATTTAATACAATTCATAGTAATTATTATAATATTACTAAATAATATTATAATTATATTATAATATAATAATTAATATTTTATTTGGGCTTCGCTATGAATAAAAAGCATAGCGCTCAGCCATAATTCCTATTTCATCTCAATTTGAGAGCTAATTAATTTTTATTGACAGGGAGTAACCTGTATCTATTTAGAAATTTATCAATAGGGTATTTTACACTATGTAAGAAAAAATATAAAAATGTTTGTTCATAATAGATTTCGAAAAAAGTAAACAAGAAACGTCGATATTTATTCATAAAATTGCAATTTTAATTTTATAATTCCATTTTAAAAATCGTCTTTTCTAATCTGTTTTTCAAATGTCTAAAACGCCATTCGCCATGTTGGATCCCGCCGTGACGTCATTCCGATAGTAAACAATCTACTGAAAATAAGTTGTGCGCTGTTATTTTGATAAATTTACGAGTTATTAACACGTTTGTAGACTTCTAGCCTTTATTTCACTATGGAAGACGATTTTGTGAAAGCAGAAAGTACAAATCTGCCAATGGTTATTACTTTAAGTATTTCTCATTTTTACATCACTTGGCACTAGAATCCATAATTTTTTGTGGCGTTTTTACACTTGTATTTTTGCATTCAGGCACAAGACACCAATGATAACTCATTATTTTCACGAATCTTATTACTTGGTCTTTCGCAGTCGTATTGGTTACTAACCGAGTGACGTCACGAGATGAAAAAGCATGGCGGCTAGCGTTTCCGCGCGAAAATTCAAAATCATAAATAAAAAACAGATTTTAAGGCGATTTTCGGTTTTAAAAAAAATTAACAAAAATTTCTACTAGTTCATTACGATCTCAGGATTAATTTAAAACAATTTTTAAAAAATGGTGTAATACCCTATTATTATAATCTATTACATACCCTGACACATATAACCTCACATTCTTGCCAACATGTCGGACGGCGAAAGGGAAGAGCAATATCATGAAGTAAGTGGGGAGGCAAACAAACCACCTACCACTACTACTTCCTCATTTGTTAATACACGACGACGGGGAGGTGCAATTGACACCCACCCACCCGGCCCTTCCACACTTAAAGCGTTACAACCCACATTGTCTCAACTAGGAGCTCCCGGTTTAGTACGTCAAGCCAACTCAATGGGTAGGACTACCTATGTTACGGAGACTAGGGAAGATGACGAACGCGTTATTCACATATTAAAGGAGGACCATTTGAGGTCGTGGAATTTAAAATTTTCTGGTGACTCAGACGTCACAGATTTTTTCTTAGAATTGATGATTTTAGGCGTAGTCGAAATACTTCAGAACAGAAAGTACTGAAATGTTTTTCTGACTTACTTAGTGGCAAAGCTTTAGATTATTACAGACATATACGTGATGGAATTTCTACATTGTCAGAATTAGAAGATAATTTTAAGTCATTTTTCACGGCAATTGATAATGACTTTAAATTAGAAAAGTCAATCCGTGAGCATCGACAATCACCAGGTCAATCCTTACACTTTTATATTTTGGAAATGCAAACCATGAATGCGCGGCTAACAAACAAATTAACAGAAACAACTTTATTAGAAATAATAAAACATAACATTTTACCATCATATGGACACTTGTTGGCTGTTGACAATTCTAATAGTATCCAGAATCTTATTGATATTGGCAAACGTTTTGAGGCATACTCAGGTTTCACTAACACAGCTAGCGATCCCAAAAATTCAAAACAATCAAAACAAATAAATACAGTTAAATTACACAATACAACAAACTTTAATGATAATAAACATAAACAAAATTATAATAGAAACATTAACAATAAACAATTAGAAAATAAATTAATTTGTAACAAATGTAAAAAATTTGGGCATTCATATAAACAATGTCGCACTATACCAGGCATTGTCTGTTTCCAGTGTGGTCAAAAAGGCGTGCTAACAAGCACTTGCTCTAAATGTAATGATGGAGATAGGGATGTATCATCACCGGAAACAAACAATAGTAAAAAAAAACTAGTTAGACCAGGAGCCACACAAAAAATATCAAATATTCCATACTTAGGCGCTGTGACTCCTGGTATAGAAACAGTCAACAGTGACAATAGAATTTTTATAGATTTTAAAATTAAAGGGAAACCTTACACAGGTTTAATGGATTCTGGTGCTAATTTCAGTATAATAGGAAACAATTACCATAAACATTTTTTGAGCCTAGGATTTAAATTATTGGATTATTCTTCCACGGCAACTTGTGCAAACCGTTCTGTTGTTGAGGTAAAAGGTAAAATCCTGCTACCAGTCAATTTCAGAGGTAATACTTATAATATTATGTTTATGGTAATTCCAGCAATTTCTAATAATTTTATTTTTGGCATGGATTCTATTATAACGTTAGATTTAATACAATTACCAAGTTTAGAGGATTTAAATATTTCATATGGACAACCAGTTGTCAGGCCGGAACCGAACAAAACAATATGCACCATAGTACCAAAACATGACCTCTCTCCCCTAGAGTCAGTCCAACTAGACAAAGTTATACAAAAGTTTAAATCTATTAGTACAGAGGAGCGAGGCCTAGGTAGAACATCTCTAGTTGAGCATAGGATCAAAACAACGGGGCAACCAATAAAACAAAGGTATTACCCTCTGTCACCGGTCAAATTAAAAGCTTTAAATGAAGAAGTAGACCGGATGCTTCAACTTGGTGTAATAGCACCATCTAAATCCCCATGGTCAAACCCCGTTGTCATGACCCCAAAAAAAGATGGTTCATGGAGATTTTGCTTAGACGCTAGGAAACTTAATGACGTCACAATTAAAGACTCATATCCTGTGCCATATATTAGTTCAATTTTAGATAATTTGCGTGGTACTCGTTATTTAAGTTCCATTGATTTATCAGCAGCCTACTGGCAAATGTCATTATGCGATACTGATAATGAAGACGGTTCCGGCACATCATGCCAAAAATCTGCATTCGTGGTACCCAATCGTGGTTTGTTTGAATTTAAACGTGTCCCGTTCGGCATATCGAACGCTGGGTGCGAATTACAGCGATTGGTTGATTCTCTTTTCCATCACAAATTTGGTGAGAAGATATTCGCTTACTGTGATGACCTTCTCATAGCCACTAGCTCGTTCGAAGAGCATATCGCCATTTTAAATGAGGTTTTTGAAGCTTTAAGCAAGGCAGGTTTAACTATAAATTTTAGCAAATGTGAGTTTTGTAAGTCTGAACTCAAATACTTAGGCTACGTAGTCGGCTCACAAGGTTTATTGACAGATCCACAAAAACTAGAGTGTATCAGAAATTTTCCACGTCCCACAACCGCTAAGCAATTGCGGGCGTTTATAGGGCTTTGTTCGTACTACCGAAGATTCGTAGCAAATTTTTCAACTATTATAGCACCAATGACGGTTCTGATAGGCAAGAAAAAGGCAGAGATACGGTAGACTGGTCAGAAGAAGCAGAAAGGTCTTTCCTAGCGCTCAAAGAAGCTCTGACTCAGGCTCCCGTGCTCGCTTGCCCCGATTTTTCCAAACCGTTTCAAATTCACTCAGACGCATCAAGCGTCGGTATTGGTAGCGTGCTTGTCCAGGAAATCGATGGTATAGAACACCCTATAGCTTTTTATTCCAGGTTGCTTTCGAAAACAGAACGAAATTACAGCACAACCGAACGCGAATTACTCGCCCTAGTGGATTCAATAAACCATTTTAGACCTTATATAGAAGGGAGTCGTTTTATAGTAGTGACAGATCATATGTCATTGAAATGGCTCAAGACACTAACCAACCCATCAGGTCGATTAGCACGATGGGCAATGCAATTATCTTGTTTTGACTTTGAAATAAGGCATAAAAAAGGTTCTATGCACGTAGTACCAGACGTACTGTCCCGTATTGAGGCAGTTATATTTGATGGCGGTTGCAATTCTAAAGATGATTGGTATAATACGTTGTTTAGAAACGTTCAGTTAAACCCGATGTATCATAGAAATTATCAAATTAAAGATAAAGTGTTATTCAGATATTCCAAACCAAATTCAAATCTACAATCGGATAACGATTGGAAAGTTGTATTACCTAGAGAACTAGTACAGGAATGCATCAAAGAGAATCATGAAAAACATGCAGTCCATCCTGGTACATTTAAAACTTTGTCTAAAATTAAAGAAAATTATTATTGGAAAGGCATGTATGAAGACGTGAAGAATTATGTGGCCACGTGTGAGAAGTGTAAAGCTTATAAACACTCCAACCAACCTCCACATGGACACATGACAAACCAGAAATGTGTCAACAAACCGATGCATACTTTGTCCATTGACCTAATTGGTCCATTAGTAAAATCTTATTCTGGTCACATCTACATCCTGTCCATAGTTGATATATTTACTAAATATTGTTGGATTCACCCACTTAGAACCGCTACAGCCAAAATAATAACATCATTTATTGAACAGGAAATCCTATATAAAGAGGGAATTCCATGTGTTATAATTTGCGACAATGCAACTGTATTTCAGAGCAAACAATTTAAAGATTTTTGTGCGAGCCATTCGATACCAAAAATATTTTACAATGCGTACTACGCGCCTCAGTCCAACACTGTGGAACGTTTTAACCAAACTATAGAAACCTGCCTAGCTATTTTAGTAGGAGAAGATCAAAGAAACTGGTCTAAGTACCTACCTCAAATCCAGCTATCTTTGAATAGCACTATCAATGTTGCCACTGGGCACACACCATTTTTATTGGCTAAAGGTCGGGAGATGATGACGGATGGCATGTTGCATTCAGTAAGAGGCGGCATTCCAAATTCGTTAGATGACCTTCAAATGTCCAGTCGTTCCGAAAAAGCCACGGCTCTCAATGAGATGGCAGACATCTTCCAAAAAGTTACCGATGCATTGACCAAAGCGTACAAACAAAACGCGGGACGATACAACCTACGCCGTAAACAACTTCGGTTAAGCGTAGGTGATATCGTATGGAGGCGTAACTTTGTACAGTCAAACGCAGCTCACTTTTTCTCCGCTAAACTAGCACCGCGCTTTGTGAAATGTAAAGTTGTCAGGAAGCATTCGGATGTTGTTTACGACCTTCAGGAGATAGAAACCGGTAAAGTTGGAAAATATCATGTCAAGGACATAATAAAAGTCTCACAAGGTGTGTCCCCTAGCTAGCAACTTTTTTATCTTGAACTTTGTTATTTTGGATTGGTATAACCAATTAGAGTCCTCATTTTTCACATATGACATGACTCACATGTGAAATTTTTTTGTCAAGCGTTTTCATGAAAACCAATTTCTTTTGTAACTACACACTCTAGGCGCCAGAGTAAACATAAGGATATGGATTAATACTCCTTAATTTTTTGAGAAAAAAAGGAAAATAAGTTTTTTCCCTTATACAATGTCAGCCCAACGGCTATACATTTTAAATTTTAATTTATGTGAGAGCTCTCCATTAGTTTAAAGACTTTATTAGGTTTACAATTTAATTACTAACTAGTAAATTATGTAGGAATGCTAGATTACATATATTTTAATTAAATCTCAAATAGTTTTTCTTATTATACATAAGTAAGAACTATATTACTTTAGATAATTCTTTATTATTAGTATGCTACTTGCGATTATCTCATTAGAAATCCAAGTATGATTTTTTTAATGCAGGGGAATTGCAGCGGTCTGGCCAGACGCTGTATTCCTGACACTCAACATAAATTGAGTTAGTTTTAGAACTCTAGAACATACATTTTAGTTTAATATATGAAATAGCATGAGTTAGTTTCATATATAGCTGATAGTTTTATATTCAGAAATATATTGCCGTAGGATAGGTGAATGTTTTCTCCGGTTACCCCGGCTGTTTCGGCTAAGTACGACTTAACCTCTTTGCCGAAAAGGGGGGTATTGTAGTGATAACTACAGAATTATTTTGAACTTCTAACTGGTCTACCTTGCATGTCACATTTTAGGTGAAATAGTTGATATATTGGGATATTATTCCTGTGGCGTATTACCTGCATGATAGGCTCTCGACGCACCACAATAGCAGGCATTCAAATCCATTAGTCTCCAGACAAATTGAATGGGAAAGTGACACACCGGTACACAAATTTCATATGTTGTTTTTACAATACTTATTAAGAAAACAGGGAGACCCGCACATTAAAACGTTCTTTGAGTCACGCCGAAACCATTGGTAGCAATAACTCGACGTGATTTTGTGTACTTACGGAATTATATCGAAAATTAAACATTCATAACAAAACATTCCATGATTAAATTAGATTGTCAACAAGGTCTGCAGAGTTGGACGTCTGACATTGACAGCTGGTGACACACGTTCCGTCTCAGTTCCTAACAAACCTTTCTTATCATAAACAAATAAGAAATCATGGCTGGATTGTTGTAGAATTTTGATTATTCTCCTTTAATATCGTCGACTTAGATTATTATAATATTCAAGGAATAAATACCTTATTTAAACATTAGTTCTTTTAAAGAATATTAAAAGTTGGTTTGACGTGCGTCCGAATTAAGCGAAATGGAGCGCGACGAGGCGGAATGTCAAATCGAGTGGAGAGGGATCTCTCTCTTCCTGGATAGGCGCCACGACTAACATGGCTTGAGCAAAATCATTAAATTTTTGGGGTTTTTTCACTTTCGCCGCCCTCGGCTTCCCGTCATGAGACTATAGTTTAACCTTTAGCTTTAAAATCCGCGATACGCGCAAGGACACAGGGGATATTCGCCGCCACGAAGTTGTCGGGAACATGAGCTGTTGAAATCCACGTGCCCGCCCGGCCATATGAATTGGCGCTTCCTGGAGTGTCCCCCATCGCCAGAGGGTGCGGTTTCCCCGGACCGTGGACCGCGTGCCACGGCGCAGGCCCCGTCGTCGGCGACCCCAAGGCGCAACACACGGATCCTAACCTTATTTCCAAAGGCCGCATCGCCGCCTCCGATCCGATGTCCCTGTAGTGGCTCAGCGCAAACCTCGGAAGGTCCAGCCAGCGTCTACTATCTCGCATACAACGGAGCGTCGCAGGAGCGCCGCGCCGCTTTGATGACGCGACCAGCACCAGTGCTCGAACCCAACGGATCATAATGGTGAACGGGACAACGTTCTAAGTGCGCACAGACGTTTGTGTACAGACCTGGCCAGGTACCTTATATTTGGTTTATGTTAACTTTAATTTTCCATTGCGGCAAAAGACTTAACAGATTTTGGTATTAGTATAACTGCCCGCCTTCAGCGGCTATTGTGCCTATGGAATAAAAATGCTATATTCTATCCCAACCATATTGTATTAATGATATCACCCTGCCCATGACTCCCAGAACTTAAGGCTTAATAGACAAGAGGTCCTTGTACTTCAAAAGTACGAGGCTCTATCCTGAGCATTACATCCGGCTCTCTATAAAGTAAGTGTTCGTGTATAATCGCACTGCGCAGGGATCTTGCCCGTCTTCACTTCAAATAGTTCGAAGACCCCTGCGCACACCGCACCAACAATACTTTTTTATTTTTTTTTATTTTTTATACACGACAATGGCGCCCGAACTAATATATTTTTGAGCCTTTGAGTCCTGTGAGAGTGGCAGTTTTTTCTAAAAAATAGTTTTTAAATTTTTAAACTCGCTCACTTGTTATTTTGAAATTTTGGTGATATCATTGACTGTAAAGTTATTATACTTTAGTGTTTGTTAGGTTTATATGCGACAGGGTTGTAAGCATACATTTAATACAATTCATAGTAATTATTATAATATTACTAAATAATATTATAATTATATTATAATATAATAATTAATATTTTATTTGGGCTTCGCTATGAATAAAAAGCATAGCGCTCAGCCATAATTCCTATTTCATCTCAATTTGAGAGCTAATTAATTTTTATTGACAGGGAGTAACCTGTATCTATTTAGAAATTTATCAATAGGGTATTTTACACTATGTAAGAAAAAATATAAAAATGTTTGTTCATAATAGATTTCGAAAAAAGTAAACAAGAAACGTCGATATTTATTCATAAAATTGCAATTTTAATTTTATAATTCCATTTTAAAAATCGTCTTTTCTAATCTGTTTTTCAAATGTCTAAAACGCCATTCGCCATGTTGGATCCCGCCGTGACGTCATTCCGATAGTAAACAATCTACTGAAAATAAGTTGTGCGCTGTTATTTTGATAAATTTACGAGTTATTAACACGTTTGTAGACTTCTAGCCTTTATTTCACTATGGAAGACGATTTTGTGAAAGCAGAAAGTACAAATCTGCCAATGGTTATTACTTTAAGTATTTCTCATTTTTACATCACTTGGCACTAGAATCCATAATTTTTGTGGCGTTTTTACACTTGTATTTTTGCATTCAGGCACAAGACACCAATGATAACTCATTATTTTCACGAATCTTATTACTTGGTCTTTCGCAGTCGTATTGGTTACTAACCGAGTGACGTCACGAGATGAAAAAGCATGGCGGCTAGCGTTTCCGCGCGAAAATTCAAAATCATAAATAAAAAACAGATTTTAAGGCGATTTTCGGTTTTAAAAAAATTAACAAAATTTCTACTAGTTCATTACGATCTCAGGATTAATTTAAAACAATTTTTAAAAAATGGTGTAATACCCTATTATTATAATCTATTACATACCCTGACACATATAACCTCACATTCTTGCCAACATGTCGGACGGCGAAAGGGAAGAGCAATATCATGAAGTAAGTGGGGGAGGCAAACAAACCACCTACCACTACTACTTCCTCATTTGTTAATACACGACGACGGGGAGGTGCAATTGACACCCACCCACCCGGCCCTTCCACACTTAAAGCGTTACAACCCACATTGTCTCAACTAGGAGCTCCCGGTTTAGTACGTCAAGCCAACTCAATGGGTAGGACTACCTATGTTACGGAGACTAGGGAAGATGACGAACGCGTTATTCACATATTAAAGGAGGACCATTTGAGGTCGTGGAATTTAAAATTTTCTGGTGACTCAGACGTCACAGATTTTTTTCTTAGAATTGATGATTTTAGGCGTAGTCGAAATACTTCAGAACAGAAAGTACTGAAATGTTTTCTGACTTACTTAGTGGCAAAGCTTTAGATTATTACAGACATATACGTGATGGAATTTCTACATTGTCAGAATTAGAAGATAATTTTAAGTCATTTTTCACGGCAATTGATAATGACTTTAAATTAGAAAAAGTCAATCCGTGAGCATCGACAATCACCAGGTCAATCCTTACACTTTTATATTTTGGAAATGCAAACCATGAATGCGCGGCTAACAAACAAATTAACAGAAACAACTTTATTAGAAATAATAAAACATAACATTTTACCATCATATGGACACTTGTTGGCTGTTGACAATTCTAATAGTATCCAGAATCTTATTGATATTGGCAAACGTTTTGAGGCATACTCAGGTTTCACTAACACAGCTAGCGATCCCAAAAATTCAAAACAATCAAAACAAATAAATACAGTTAAATTACACAATACAACAAACTTTAATGATAATAAACATAAACAAAATTATAATAGAAACATTAACAATAAACAATTAGAAAATAAATTAATTTGTAACAAATGTAAAAAATTTGGGCATTCATATAAACAATGTCGCACTATACCAGGCATTGTCTGTTTCCAGTGTGGTCAAAAAGGCGTGCTAACAAGCACTTGCTCTAAATGTAATGATGGAGATAGGGATGTATCATCACCGGAAACAAACAATAGTAAAAAAAAACTAGTTAGACCAGGAGCCACACAAAAAATATCAAATATTCCATACTTAGGCGCTGTGACTCCTGGTATAGAAACAGTCAACAGTGACAATAGAATTTTTATAGATTTTAAAATTAAAGGGAAACCTTACACAGGTTTAATGGATTCTGGTGCTAATTTCAGTATAATAGGAAACAATTACCATAAACATTTTTTGAGCCTAGGATTTAAATTATTGGATTATTCTTCCACGGCAACTTGTGCAAACCGTTCTGTTGTTGAGGTAAAAGGTAAAATCCTGCTACCAGTCAATTTCAGAGGTAATACTTATAATATTATGTTTATGGTAATTCCAGCAATTTCTAATAATTTTATTTTTGGCATGGATTCTATTATAACGTTAGATTTAATACAATTACCAAGTTTAGAGGATTTAAATATTTCATATGGACAACCAGTTGTCAGGCCGGAACCGAACAAAACAATATGCACCATAGTACCAAAACATGACCTCTCTCCCCTAGAGTCAGTCCAACTAGACAAAGTTATACAAAAGTTTAAATCTATTAGTACAGAGGAGCGAGGCCTAGGTAGAACATCTCTAGTTGAGCATAGGATCAAAACAACGGGGCAACCAATAAAACAAAGGTATTACCCTCTGTCACCGGTCAAATTAAAAGCTTTAAATGAAGAAGTAGACCGGATGCTTCAACTTGGTGTAATAGCACCATCTAAATCCCCATGGTCAAACCCCGTTGTCATGACCCCAAAAAAAGATGGTTCATGGAGATTTTGCTTAGACGCTAGGAAACTTAATGACGTCACAATTAAAGACTCATATCCTGTGCCATATATTAGTTCAATTTTAGATAATTTGCGTGGTACTCGTTATTTAAGTTCCATTGATTTATCAGCAGCCTACTGGCAAATGTCATTATGCGATACTGATAATGAAGACGGTTCCGGCACATCATGCCAAAAATCTGCATTCGTGGTACCCAATCGTGGTTTGTTTGAATTTAAACGTGTCCCGTTCGGCATATCGAACGCTGGGTGCGAATTACAGCGATTGGTTGATTCTCTTTTCCATCACAAATTTGGTGAGAAGATATTCGCTTACTGTGATGACCTTCTCATAGCCACTAGCTCGTTCGAAGAGCATATCGCCATTTTAAATGAGGTTTTTGAAGCTTTAAGCAAGGCAGGTTTAACTATAAATTTTAGCAAATGTGAGTTTTGTAAGTCTGAACTCAAATACTTAGGCTACGTAGTCGGCTCACAAGGTTTATTGACAGATCCACAAAAACTAGAGTGTATCAGAAATTTTCCACGTCCCACAACCGCTAAGCAATTGCGGGCGTTTATAGGGCTTTGTTCGTACTACCGAAGATTCGTAGCAAATTTTTCAACTATTATAGCACCAATGACGGTTCTGATAGGCAAGAAAAAAGGCAGAGATACGGTAGACTGGTCAGAAGAAGCAGAAAGGTCTTTCCTAGCGCTCAAAGAAGCTCTGACTCAGGCTCCCGTGCTCGCTTGCCCCGATTTTTCCAAACCGTTTCAAATTCACTCAGACGCATCAAGCGTCGGTATTGGTAGCGATGCTTGTCCAGGAAATCGATGGTATAGAACACCCTATAGCTTTTTATTCCAGGTTGCTTTCGAAAACAGAACGAAATTACAGCACAACCGAACGCGAATTACTCGCCCTAGTGGATTCAATAAACCATTTTAGACCTTATATAGAAGGGAGTCGTTTTATAGTAGTGACAGATCATATGTCATTGAAATGGCTCAAGACACTAACCAACCCATCAGGTCGATTAGCACGATGGGCAATGCAATTATCTTGTTTTGACTTTGAAATAAGGCATAAAAAAGGTTCTATGCACGTAGTACCAGACGTACTGTCCCGTATTGAGGCAGTTATATTTGATGGCGGTTGCAATTCTAAAGATGATTGGTATAATACGTTGTTTAGAAACGTTCAGTTAAACCCGATGTATCATAGAAATTATCAAATTAAAGATAAAGTGTTATTCAGATATTCCAAACCAAATTCAAATCTACAATCGGATAACGATTGGAAAGTTGTATTACCTAGAGAACTAGTACAGGAATGCATCAAAGAGAATCATGAAAAACATGCAGTCCATCCTGGTACATTTAAAACTTTGTCTAAAATTAAAGAAAATTATTATTGGAAAGGCATGTATGAAGACGTGAAGAATTATGTGGCCACGTGTGAGAAGTGTAAAGCTTATAAACACTCCAACCAACCTCCACATGGACACATGACAAACCAGAAATGTGTCAACAAACCGATGCATACTTTGTCCATTGACCTAATTGGTCCATTAGTAAAATCTTATTCTGGTCACATCTACATCCTGTCCATAGTTGATATATTTACTAAATATTGTTGGATTCACCCACTTAGAACCGCTACAGCCAAAATAATAACATCATTTATTGAACAGGAAATCCTATATAAAGAGGGAATTCCATGTGTTATAATTTGCGACAATGCAACTGTATTTCAGAGCAAACAATTTAAAGATTTTTGTGCGAGCCATTCGATACCAAAAATATTTTACAATGCGTACTACGCGCCTCAGTCCAACACTGTGGAACGTTTTAACCAAACTATAGAAACCTGCCTAGCTATTTTAGTAGGAGAAGATCAAAGAAACTGGTCTAAGTACCTACCTCAAATCCAGCTATCTTTGAATAGCACTATCAATGTTGCCACTGGGCACACACCATTTTTATTGGCTAAAGGTCGGGAGATGATGACGGATGGCATGTTGCATTCAGTAAGAGGCGGCATTCCAAATTCGTTAGATGACCTTCAAATGTCCAGTCGTTCCGAAAAAGCCACGGCTCTCAATGAGATGGCAGACATCTTCCAAAAAGTTACCGATGCATTGACCAAAGCGTACAAACAAAACGCGGGACGATACAACCTACGCCGTAAACAACTTCGGTTAAGCGTAGGTGATATCGTATGGAGGCGTAACTTTGTACAGTCAAACGCAGCTCACTTTTTCTCCGCTAAACTAGCACCGCGCTTTGTGAAATGTAAAGTTGTCAGGAAGCATTCGGATGTTGTTTACGACCTTCAGGAGATAGAAACCGGTAAAGTTGGAAAATATCATGTCAAGGACATAATAAAAGTCTCACAAGGTGTGTCCCTAGCTAGCAACTTTTTTATCTTGAACTTTTGTTATTTTGGATTGGTATAACCAATTAGAGGCCTCATTTTTCACATATGACATGACTCACATGTGAAATTTTTTTTGTCAAGCGTTTTCATGAAAACCAATTTCTTTTGTAACTACACACTCTAGGCGCCAGAGTAAACATAAGGATATGGATTAATACTCCTTAATTTTTGAGAAAAAAAGGAAAATAAGTTTTTCCCTTATACAATGTCAGCCCAACGGCTATACATTTTAAATTTTAATTTATGTGAGAGCTCTCCATTAGTTTAAAGACTTTATTAGGTTTACAATTTAATTACTAACTAGTAAATTATGTAGGAATGCTAGATTACATATATTTTAATTAAATCTCAAATAGTTTTTCTTATTATACATAAGTAAGAACTATATTACTTTAGATAATTCTTTATTATTAGTATGCTACTTGCGATTATCTCATTAGAAATCCAAGTATGATTTTTTTAATGCAGGGGAATTGCAGCGGTCTGGCCAGACGCTGTATTCCTGACACTCAACATAAATTGAGTTAGTTTTAGAACTCTAGAACATACATTTTAGTTTAATATATGAAATAGCATGAGTTAGTTTCATATATAGCTGATAGTTTTATATTCAGAAATATATTGCCGTAGGATAGGTGAATGTTTTCTCCGGTTACCCCGGCTGTTTCGGCTAAGTACGACTTAACCTCTTTGCCGACAAGGGGGGTATTGTAGTGATAACTACAGAATTATTTTGAACTTCTAACTGGTCTACCTTGCATGTCACATTTTAGGTGAAATAGTTGATATATTGGGATATTATTCCTGTGGCGTATTACCTGCATGATAGGCTCTCGACGCACCACAATAGCAGGCATTCAAATCCATTAGTCTCCAGACAAATTGAATGGGAAAGTGACACACCGGTACACAAATTTCATATGTTGTTTTTACAATACTTATTAAGAAAACAGGGAGACCCGCACATTAAAACGTTCTTTGAGTCACGCCGAAACCATTGGTAGCAATAACTCGACGTGATTTTGTGTACTTACGGAATTATATCGAAAATTAAACATTCATAACAAAACATTCCATGATTAAATTAGATTGTCAACAAGGTCTGCAGAGTTGGACGTCTGACATTGACAGCTGGTGACACACGTTCCGTCTCAGTTCCTAACAAACCTTTCTTATCATAAACAAATAAGAAATCATGGCTGGATTGTTGTAGAATTTTGATTATTCTCCTTTAATATCGTCGACTTAGATTATTATAATATTCAAGGAATAAATACCTTATTTAAACATTAGTTCTTTTAAAGAATATTAAAAGTTGGTTTGACGTGCGTCCGAATTAAGCGAAATGGAGCGCGACGAGGCGGAATGTCAAATCGAGTGGAGAGGGATCTCTCTCTTCCTGGATAGGCGCCACGACTAACATGGCTTGAGCAAAATCATTAAATTTTTGGGGTTTTTTCACTTTCGCCGCCCTCGGCTTCCGTCATGGGACTATAGTTTAACCTTTAGCTTTAAAATCCGCGATACGCGCAAGGACACAGGGGATATTCGCCGCCACGAAGTTGTCGGGAACATGAGCTGTTGAAATCCACGTGCCCGCCCGGCCATATGAATTGGCGCTTCCTGGAGTGTCCCCCATCGCCAGAGGGTGCGGTTTCCCCGGACCGTGGACCGCGTGCCACGGCGCAGGCCCCGTCGTCGGCGACCCCAAGGCGCAACACACGGATCCTAACCTTATTTCCAAAGGCCGCATCGCCGCCTCCGATCCGATGTCCCTGTAGTGGCTCAGCGCAAACCTCGGAAGGTCCAGCCAGCGTCTACTATCTCGCATACAACGGAGCGTCGCAGGAGCGCCGCGCCGCTTTGATGACGCGACCAGCACCAGTGCTCGAACCCAACGGATCATAATGGTGAACGGGACAACGTTCTAAGTGCGCACAGACGTTTGTGTACGGACCTGGCCAGGTACCTTATATTTGGTTTATGTTAACTTTAATTTTCCATTGCGGCAAAGACTTAACAGATTTTGGTATTAGTATAACTGCCCGCCTTCAGCGGCTATTGTGCCTATGGAATAAAATGCTATATTCTATCCCAACCATATTGTATTAATGATATCACCCTGCCCATGACTCCCAGAACTTAAGGCTTAATAGACAAGAGGTCCTTGTACTTCAAAAGTACGAGGCTCTATCCTGAGCATTACATCCGGCTCTCTATAAAGTAAGTGTTCGTGTATAATCGCACTGCGCAGGGATATTGCCCGTCTTCGCTTCAAATAGCCGAAGACCCCTGCGCACACCGCCCAACAATACACTTTTTTATTTTTTTTTATTTTTTATACACGACAAAGTATTGAAGATACCGCTTAATCAATTAATTTTATTTTATCATAATAACTAGCCTTTTCCCGCAGCTTCGTTCGCGTGCATTTCCTACAGGAACAGTGCTTTTTCCCGGGATGAAATTTACCCTATGTCCTTCTTAGTACTCCTAACTATGTGTATGCGAAATTTCAGAAAGATTGGTTGAGTAGATAAAGCGTGAAGAGGTAACAAACAAATAAATAAACAAACAAACTCACTTTCGCATTTATAATATCAGTTGATTAAGAAGTTAAGATAAGATTAAGATACCAGCCAAATAAACAAACTTATTATCATCGATAAAATATTACTTGTAATATGTATATGGTATTATGCTGATGCCCCTGGGCTCCCCCTGACTTACTTATTTCTCTTACTTAATTAAACTTGAAGCCTAATGTCAATTTACTTTAATATTTAAGTAATACTAAATTACACTACTGTTTACAAAAGACAGTTTTGTAATCCTTTGTCTAGGTTCATTATTTTCTTGAATATTGTAATGAAGTGCATGCGCAATCAATCAAACCTTTGAATGAGCGGGAAACAATGCATGGGAACGTCATAATTGAGTAATTTTAGTTAAATCTTTTACAAGTAGCGATGATAAACGTAAACGTGGATCTAGGCAGGACAATCAAGACAATATACATATTAGAATCTTGCATATTAGAGATCTTTACAATATAATCTGTATACCAAGGGCCGCCTTTCCTATTGAAGGCCCTGGGCACATTAGGATATTACGTCCATCCTAAGATCTTGAAATCCTCTAAGGTTTGCAGGGCCTTTTGGAGAATTTGGGCTCATTACTTTCACGAGCCATTATTTCAAAATATTATACACAGAGACCTAGGCACCTGCCCAAAGTACTATTAGGATAATTAACCTTATCCAGTGCAGGGCAGTTGTCAAAACTGCTCTGGTCTAAATAGTTTAGTCTACGAACGGGCCTTTAGTTTTGACTAGAGATAGTGGTACACAGAATCATGACAAAGTCGGTAGAGCATTATCAAGAAAGGAAAAATCTATGACATTAAACAAAATAATATTTGCCCTGCAAAGAGTTTGCTATAAGCGACCGAGGTTTAGACTACCCCGTTAGTAAGACGTGAGTGTAATGTGGGTAGGTACCTATGCATGATACCATTGGCATTGCTGTACAATTATGGCGGATTTAATGTGAGTATCACCCATCACTGTACCGTTCTATTTGTCATTGTCCCGCAACCTTGGAAACACTATCGTTTCATCATACACCGACAAACTACAATATTTTTATGGTGATACTTTGTCTTTCTAATTTTATTCGCTGTTCGTCAAGAATAATGCAATTTGTGCGTCATCTGTAATAAAAAAGTATTCGCCAAATTCTTTATAAAAAATATGTATATAATTTTTTATGTACAGCTGGGTTCTTTACGTGTTAAATAATATAGTTTCATTATATTATAACTTAAAACTATGTAGGTATTAATTCATAGATAAATCTGGTTAATTACATTATAGGTAATATCATGACCTCACCTTGGGAACGACTTTCCAAGATTTAGGGGTTGTAGGGGTAGAGGATAATTCCAAAAGATAAATGCCGTAATCTATTTAATTTTATAAGTAACTAGCTTTTGCCCGCGGCTTCGCCCGCGTGATAGTCATTATGATACTAACCCCAATTTCCCATGGGAAATTAGGGTTAGTATCAATTCCCGTGCCTTTCCCCCGGGATGAAAAGTATGCTATGTCCTTCTCAGTACTTCTAACTATGTGTATACGAAATTTCAGGAAAATTGCTTCAGTAGATAAAGCGTGAAGAGGTAACAAACAAATAAATAACCAAACTCACTTTCGCATTTATAATATTATTTAGGATTTTAATACTTATGTACCTAAAAATAAGGTTCTTACGAAATATTGAACTGGATTCTAGGTAGGTTTCCATTGGCGAATCTTCGCAATAAGTATTTCACAATCACTATACGTAATAATTTTATAGCAATTTATTATATAATATTGAACACATTATTGAAATATTGAATTATGTAGGTGTTTTTATTTATTAGAAAGCCTCTCTCTCTGTTCTAACAGATTGCACCTTAATATCTCTTGGAGTTGCACATGGCAAAGGAAGTCACCTATGTATTATTTTAGTGAACTTTAGCCGCTATTTATACCCTAGCATATCTTTTTGTTCCATTGTATGCAAAACAAGCGAGCATGTAAGTACTTACATTTTACTATACTTAAAAAAATTACAACCGTTTACGTAGCTATGTTGTTAAATCAATTGACATGACCTCTCATCTTCACCATATAGTGATGTTTATACGTATACATGGTATAAGGCGATATTCATAAAGAAGCGGGTAAGGATTTAAAAAAGAATGCAAAAAAGAATATTCCGTGGATTATAATATTTAAAAAAATGTCGCAGGTTAGTCGACTGAATTGAATACTCGCAAATAAAACTAATGTGTTTAAAAAAAACAGAGTCTATGGTACAACAGATCATCAGGAAAAATAATCTGACACCAGCTATAACCATTAAGTTAATGAGTTTCCTTGAAGGGGTACAAAAACTATGAAGACTCCTAATTACCCTTCGTTTGGGTAGTTGTTCTGGTTCAAACCTGGTTTTATTTTGCTGATTTTGTAAAACTATAAATAAATAAATCTATACATATAATAAAACAGTAAAAATATTTTGTCTGTACATTTAATATTTTTGACTGAAATGGATAGAGGGAGACCTAAAAAGAACAATAGAAAGCAAAAAAATTTTTTTGGAATTTCTTGTCTGTCTGTCTGTCTGTCTGTCTGTATGTATGTACGCGTTTCACGCAAAAACTACTGGACGGATTTGAATGAAACTTTTTTTGTTGTATAGCTATTAAGCCTGGGCAACATATAGGCTATAATTTATTTTGAAAACTGGAACACCTGATGAAGAACCATAACAGAACAGCTAAACTATAAGTAATATGGAAATGGTGCCTTAACAAAAATCGTTCAACCTGATGAGCATTTTCTGCTGACGTATAAAAATTGAAGATCTGGAACATCTGATGAAAAGCTCCAAGAGACCAGCTACACTATTACATATATGAAAATGGCGCCTTAGCAAAAATCGTTCAACCTGATGAACATTTTCTGTTGACGTATAAAAATTGAAGATCTGGAACATCTGATGAAAAGATCCAAGAGACTAGATACACTATAACATATATGGAAATGGCGCTTTAGCAAAACTTGGTTAATCTGATGAGCATTTTCTGTAGACGTATAAAAATCGAAGATTGGAACACAGGAAACAGTTTGGGACACAAAAAGACTTTTCATCTATGCCAAAGTCACGCGGGCGAAGCCGCGGGCAACAGCTAGTATAGAATATTTTACTAGCTGCACCCCATTAAACTATTCGCTTCGTTCCCAATAGCCTTCCTATATGGCTATTATTTGCGAATAGAATACAGAAAGAATTTTGGAAATCGGTTGTAAATGCGTCCGTTGTTGTCACATTTTTTGTTTAAGCACATCTGTGTGGTCTAAGGAGCAATTAAGGAATTAATTTCAAATTCCGTGCCGATTAGATTAAACATACACAGGGTCGTACATCGCACAAGTAATTCGCAAATAGGTACATCACTCATGATAACAATCATCAATATCATATAATTATTAAATATGAAGGAGATTAGAATGTAAAGTCTTATTATTTATCTGTAGCCAAAACAAAAACAACTTAGGGATATATAATTGATAATCCGCTAATAATTTAACGTAGGTTAATATTATGAATTTACCTTTATATGTAAGTACGTATATTCGCCACGGCTTCGCTCGCGGGAATTTCTCACGGGAACAGTGTTTTTTCTCGGGATGAAAGGTCTAAGGAGGACCCTATATCCGTCTCAAATCAGAAATTTCAGGAAGATTGATTCAAAAGTACTCTCATATAGAAATTAGAGATGCTAAAAAAGAAAAAACCAATAATGAAGATTGATTCAGTAGATAAAGCGTGAAGAGGTTTAAGTATAGGGAAAAAACAAATAAACTCACTTTCGCATTTATAATATTAAGCAGTTGGGATTAGGATTACATTCTTTAAAAAAATTTTCCAAGATTCCAATATAAACCAACTTTAACTTGAAGTCATCTTGAAGTTCACAACAAAAAGGTTCCAGAATAAATATTAAAGGTACAAATTCCTCAATTTTCTCGATAATAAAATCATATCACATGTAAACAACAGTAAAGGAAACCAAAAAAAAAAACAAACCCAAACTCTACATGTCAACTAGAAAGTGAGATTTGAAATGCAGCAATCATGATCAGGAAAGTTCGCAACTCTGAAATACCCTCATATCTATTACGAAATTTGATAAAAAATATCGTCTACTTATTTAAATATTGTAATGAAACGCCAACAGCTTACAATGGTAAGTATAACTAAGGTCGCATATTTTTTGTCAAGTTATGAGCTATTGTCTGTCTCTACATAAACTATTCAACGCCATTTTTTCATTTGAAAATTTTAGCAAATCACGTTTCCTCACAATTTTAAAATGTGAAATGGACTGGGGATATAAATAAAGCCGGTTACATTATGGACCGTGTCGAATGTTTGGAAAATTACTCCTACAAACGTTTTCAAACATGACCATGATAACACAATAGCATGCACATCTTGTCTTGTACTGCCTACATCTACATGTAATGCACGAACATTAACAATGTATGCCAATGCTGAATCTAGATACATATAATAACTAATAATGTAATTTTGCTATTGACCATAATAACATTTATGGTATAGAGGCTGATCTTCTCGATACGTACATGATTGCTACAATTGTACCATATAAACTGAAAGTCTATGACTGTAACAATGTTATACATACCCACCTGGTTTCGTAGAAACGAAAATAATACACAACTTTTAAAATTCATCATAACTTTTTATCACAAATTTCATATAAAAATTTGATAAAAACCTAAATCAATAAACAAATTATGGTAGACTACTTTATTTCTTTATGCTGTATTAATAAAATAAAGTATTAGTGGTAATGTACTTACTTGATAGGTACTTGTACCAAACCAAAATGATTTTTTTACCTATCAAACATGAGGAAATTCAACAATTAAGTTGTTGACTACATTGTTTCTCTATTCTTTAGTCTGTGCTGTCCGCCCAACTATTTTCTCTATTTATGAAGATAGTCTGCCGCCTTCAGAACAAGACTACAATAGACAAGGGAAAAATATCACATAAAAACATTGAGGAGGAAAGTACGGCAGCGAACTGCGGAAGATTATTGAGAAGATCAAGGTCTATAAAAGGTAGGGAGAAGCGTCACAGAAAATTGCGAAATAATTATGTATCTACTTAAGATGGATAAGATATGTAAGATATGTATAATATATAGGAAAGACGACGTTAGATAACTGGATGGTCAACATGGACGGTGTCTCCCATCCGGCAAGGGAAGGTCAGCTACAGCCTGTAGCTGAAGGGAGGAAACAAAATAATAAACGTAATTATTGAGAAGGAAAGAGTTCCTATCGTCATAACAATTGTTTGTACAATAGTACTTATAGGTCACTCATCATTGGTACAATATATTTTACTAGTGAGAAACATTCAGTGCCATTTGTACCATCAATAGTACTGCTCAATGGTACAGCTGGTGTTTTGGAGTGGAATGAAGAGCCGTACTTTGAAGTTTCAACTGCTATCGTACGTACCTAAACTCAACCGACTCTATCATAGGTAATGTTCAATTTTCTTAGTTTGATTTATAATTTTTTTTTTTTATTTATTAGAAAAGAGCTGGAGACAGAATGTCAACAACCACAGCAAAAACGTGACCATCCATCAATATTATTAATAAATCTTACGGAAACTAATATTAAAAGTATTTAATAAATACCAAATATCTATATTTTATTTGTCTTTTGCACATTATCTTAAATCGTAATTCTCGAACTAATAATATCTACTTTATAATATTAATAGGTTAGTTAGTTAGTTAGTTACTATGTGTTCTTCCATGGTAATTTAGAGCGAAGTTCATGTAAGTTTGACCCCCACAAGGTTGCTCTATGTTATCTATAAGTATATAAAAATAAGAAAATTGTGCGGAAAATTGGAAAATTTCAGAACACATAACGTCATATCATTTCCATAGTCTTTGCCTACCCCCTCGGGAAAAAGGCGTGATAATATGTATAACGTTTGTTTTCTATTAATATGAGACAGGACAACGTCTGTCGTATGTCATCTAGAATTTATTCAAATTCGAAAAACATTTTTTTAGTAGTATTGAGTGCGTTTGACCCTATCTTGCCTGAACAAAAAATGCCTGTTCACTCTTGCCTTGAAGATCCATCCTCCTCTATAAGCAGTTCGCATAATTAGACAGACCACTGAAATTAATGTTAAAAGAGTTTTTTATATATAGTCACTGAGTCTACACAAGTAAGTGTCCGAGTTTTTGGAAATAGAAACGATTCACTTCAAGTTAAGTAGGTAATACTTACTAAGTTTCCACTGGTGATTATGATCACTGATTACATAAAACAATATGATTAGATCATTCATATCTTGAATTTAATTGTTATCTATGGTGAAATATTAGTTAATGTTTTGAATTACGTAATTGTTACGATTTTTATAATAATTAAATAACTTAGATTCCTAGTAAAGTTTTAAATTCAATACAAGTAGAGTCATTTGATTTTTCAGTACATCCTTTTCTTAATCGTTTTACACGACTGGCCAAAAATGGAGTATTGTTGCTGTCATTCCTAAATGCAATGCATATTATTTAAGTTGTGCCACTGAATACATAATAGTACCTACAAGTAGTTGTGTGAGATAACCCTAAATACGCGATCACCTACTAAAATCATGAGAAAGCCCACTATTCAGCTAAGCGTGGTCTCCTGGTCTCACGACTCGTGGCTCTGTCTACCCCGTAAGGGATAAAGACGTGATTTTATGTATGTATATGTAGATCTTTATTCATATTTTGGATGACCAACACACAGACCGTCGTCGTATGCTAGTTCGCCGGTTTTCATTGATGAAATTATAACGAAACTGTTGAAATACGAGTAAATACCTAACAGGTACCCATCTTAGCATGAGTGGAACTAGCTACTTCCTGTAGGTCTCACATTATGTGGTATCCGACAAGAGGTAACTAAAACTCATGTCCGTCCATCTCTAAGTTATTTACGTAGATAGTTATCTCGAAACCTATGTCATAATTAGGTTGGAACATATACTTAGTGATTTCATTTAGACATGAAAATCTACATGGTTTATATCGAATGCGTTTTAAATTTATGATTTATACGACTTGATAAAAATCTGACGCCAGTGGAACCACACTTGCTAAGAAAAAAAAAGATGATTTGCCCATTTTAAATATTTTAACAACTTAGTGACAGAATTCGAAAAAATAAACTTAGGACGAATAAAAATTAAGTTTATTTTTTAAATGAAATTAATTCTATAAAAATATTTTATTAATACTTATACAGGTTACCAAAAACTAAATAAATAAATAACAAAAAAAATCTGCGTCTGATTTTAATAATAAAGTGACTTATCAAAGTACAAATTAAGAATTTAAGTAAGATTGTCGTATCAATTATAAGATTTAGCAAGATTTAATCGATTTGGATAACAATACAATAACAATTGTTACCGGCTGTTTTATATCAATGACTTACTTTACAATTAATTAATTAAAAAACAAACATTTACTTACCACTTTGTCTCAGTATTCCAATTTATTTTTAACTAAACACCGCGTTCAAAATTCGAAATTTTTTTGCCGCGTTTCGCTGCGTTTTATTTTTTAATGCATTGGCAGCGAGCGCGCGACTCTGCCAGCGTTAAACTTGCGTCAAATAAGCAATGAACGGAAGCCGACTGGTGGGGTGTTGTGTTATAGTGATTGTAAGCACTTGATAAAATCGTCGTGGGGGATAGAAACACGGACCGGACCTAAAGTCTTCAGCGATCAACACATGCTAGAAAGTGTAATCTCTATGATTGATGATATGTATCTTAGTGCATTTAAGCTTTTTGTTGTGCACTATGCTATCTATAATGTTGTAGTAACTTATGTCTTGCGATAGTTATCATCGTATCGTATCTTAAAGGACATATGTTTATTCATACTCACGAACTTACAATTTTATGTTAGTATAAAATAAATTTAATTACGTGTCGTGTCAAAGTTTTGTACTTACAAAAAAAAAATGTTGTATAATCGAGATATTATGTTCTTGGTTGTTATGTAAAAATTAGCATCTACATTAATTAATTAGATTTAATTTTCCGACCAAGTTTTAGATGAGATTTTTTTACTATAGAGTTAGCCGCCTAATATTTGATAACGATCATCATGATCACCTGGATCACCGGCCTATAATGAATAAGTTAAAAGTAATATGCCCAAGATTGTGCGAGTTTTTGTATCAATCCTATTAAGTGTCCTATTAATTAGTATTTAGTAAGTACTTTATCCAATTTAAATACGTATGAATGGAAATTTTGCGAGTTCAAGGCGTCAAGGATGAAGTGTTAATTTATCACTCTTGGTTCCAGTCCGGATGAGCCGATTGTGCGCCAGTACTCGACCTGTGACGTAAAGGTGACAATACCTCGTCTAGATTCTGAGGATTGATTTCGAACAGAATTTGGTCAACGCAAAATGAATGGGGCATAGCAACAGGGATGACTCTGTTGCTAAATGCCTCATCCATTTTGCGTTCATCGTCTAGATACTACCTAAACCGAATAAAATTTAAAACTTAAATAAACTTTGATAATCTAAAGCTTATAGTAGATGATAGTGATCTAATCTAGCACTTTAAGATAAATAGCATATTAGCATCAATATGTAGTAATAAATTAGGTTATATTTTACCTAGTTAAGCAATGAAAGAAAATCAACCCTATTTTAGGTCTAATGAAAGTTAGGATGACTTACATTCAAAATTAAGCAGTTTTATTTTATACTTTGGGCAGTTAAACTGTAAACCCCAGTAGCCGGCCAACAATGAACCAAATGAGAAAATCGCTGACCTTCAATTTGAAACGACACTAGTGCTAGTCTATCTAGGATCCCGGACATATTCTATGATAGATAGGTATAGGTTATCTAGGTTAAAACTATTGCCCATCCTGGGGGTACTGCCCAAGCACTGCCAGGAACAGGAACTGTCCTATGTACCTAAGTTACATTAGTTTTTACATTATGTAATTTTACTAATTGCTACAGTACGTACCTAGATACATATATCTAGGTACTGTACAGTGTACACGGTAAAATCTGAAATAACACTTAGGATATTTTTAAACCTAAATATTCTAACAATAGCGTATCAAATCGTAGCCAACCAAATTACCTAGTTCTATTTTTTAAATTATTCCCGCCCTAAGGGTCTTTCCGCTCAAGGGTGGCATGCAAGTTTTATTTTAGTTTCTCTGACATTATCTTGGCAGAGAACTTATTATTTATTTACGTAGGTATCTACTACTACTATTGTTGTAAAAGGCGATTATATAAATGTCCTAAACTGAATTTTCTGAAGTCGGTTAAAATCAACGACTTTGGAATTTTTTGAAAACCCGCTGTAAACACTTGTCCTTTGTCCTCCTTTAAAAAAAATGTGTCAATATCAATGTCACTGAGTTGACGTTTTATACCGGGCTGCCAGATTAATATATTTCCCTGTATGTATGTATATCAGGAAGACACTTAACAATGAAAGAACGAAATTTCCTTTTACACACGATTTAAATAATCAACCTACGTTATAACTCACTGGCTTTTGTACCAAACTGTATACCTTTACCTAATTTTGAAGAGAAAATAAACATTTTTTTTTTATTACGTAAGTAACAGTTCTTAAAGAAGGTATGTACCTTTTTTTTTTTTTTTTTATTTCGCAGGGGGACATGTATTTACACACTGAGTGTGGGACTCCTGGGCCGCTAGTCAGCCCAGACTACCCACTAAAACCCCCTGCGGCGTTTCCGCGCCTGCCGTTGCTGGGGGCGTCATGGGATCGCTAACATTCTACCACGACGCCACCTAGTTGCCAAGTCCGGCCAAGTGCGAGTCAAACTCGCGCACCAAGGGGTTCCGTAGACAGAAAGCATCTCACATTATAGTTCTAACTAAAAGTCAATCTAGTTTCAAAAACAAACTTAACTTTGCTGTTCGATCCCTAAAACTCATACCGAATTGTAACACTTTTTTTAGGCTTCCAATAACATTTTTACAGTTTAGAGATTTATTCCTGTATAAGTTCTGTTAGACCGTGCTTTTTGCCAAATTTCATAATCTTAGGTCAACGGGAAGTACCACATAGGTTTTGATTGCTGCCTAAAATCGCAAAATATGCGAAAATTCGCCACATTTACAGTAATATCTCTTGATCGCGTTGACGTATAATTTTGATTATTTTTTGCTAAAATAGACCGTGGATCTAAGTATTCGATATTAATTTCAATTTGATACCTTCAGACGTTCCTGAGAAAAAAAGTTTGACGTATTTGTATTGTATTAATAAACTTTCTTGGATGCATTAAGTATTTTAGGGGTAAAAATATAGTACATGTCATGTCAACACCGTTAGTTATTTTACCAAATGTCATTGTCATGTATATCATGTCATGTCATCTTTTTTACGTCAAAATAATCAAAATATCTTTCATTTTCGTCGTTGCTGATGATCGCTCGCTCGCTCAAACAAAACGGCAAAAACGGTAATCGGTACATATTTTTCCGGCTTTTATGTTTAACTTTTATATATACATAACTTCTTAGTCATATTTAATCGAGTACATAATTATGTCTCATTTTAAATTGATATCGACTACAAAGGCCTCCGATGTGATTCCTGTAAACAAATATGTATCTGAAAAAACTGGACTCACGGTGGTCATCGCAGATGTTGAGGGTCCAGTAGTCAATGGATTCTTTTGTTTAGGTAAGTGAATTTGCAAATATTTTCATTTTTTTTTGAGTAAATAACCTATGACTTCATAGGTTTACTCCGGCGCTGACTAAGCGCAGCGATGAGTCCAACAATAATTTAAACACTGCAGTAATTGCTCTAATTCTGTTTGCTTATCCCACAGCAACTGAAGCCCATGACGACGATGGATTGCCACATACATTGGAGCATCTTATCTTTCTCGGCTCTGAGCGTTATCCTTACAAAGGCATCTTGGATCTGTTGGCCAACCGGTGTATGGCCCAAGGAACGAATGCTTGGACTGACACTGATCACACGTGTTACACAATATACACTGGTGGTGATGAGGGCATGTTGACCCTGCTGCCTATATACCTCGATCATATCTTGAGACCAACACTTAGTGATGAGGGTTATCTCACTGAAGTACACCATGTCGATGGAGATGGGAATGATGCAGGTGTGGTGTACTGTGAAATGCAAGGTCGGGAAAACAGTGCCGACAGCAGGTGAGACATGCATTATACCATTTGACCTACCATATACTTCTAGTCTTTCTTTTTTTGTCTATCAAACTTACTACTAAATGTGCCAAAAATTTGATGCTAGTGTTACAAAGAATTCAATTTAATTTCTTTCTTTTCTAGATGTGAATTGCAGCTGCTAAGGTCCATTTACCCAGGCAGTGGATATTCAGCAGAAACTGGAGGAGTCCTTAAAAATTTGAGAACTTCCACTGATAACATCAAAGTATGTATATTTTAAAATATTTTTATTTCTTCACAATCAATCAAAATTGTAATTTATCAAAAATAACTGATGTGTGTTAAAATACCTGAGAATTGATATAGCTTTTTGAATTTATTAGATTCATTGCTTTTATTTTCATCAGATTTTTTTAATTATTACATGACCATAATTATGAAAGTTCAAAAAGCAACCATCCAATGAATATAAATAAATAATTTGTTTTCCCCAGGTACGGAATTACCACAAGAAATTTTATAGGCCGGAGAATCTAACAATCATTTTGACCGGACAAATTGCAGCAGAGGATGTGTTCCAAGCATTAGCCACTGTGGAGGATGACATCATTGCAAAGGTACTTTATTTAAATTGCAACATGTTCATAGTGCAGATGACTAGATGGATCATTTTGTAACGCGGCAATGTGTTGATCCTCTTTGGATCTATTTATGCGTGTGCTGGCACATTCATACCTATCTCACCTGTCACAAAAACTATTGATTCATATGCTATTCTTCATTTTTGGATATCATTCTTGACCCAGTTTCTATCGCTATCCAGTTTATATAAGTTACTTTCATTGTGAAGCTAAATAAAACTGTTTTAAAATATTATAATAACATATTAATAAGACCCATAAAGGGTAAGTGTAGTTTTGGAAAGTGATTTTAAATTTATAGTGTACAATGTGTTATCTTTTTCTAATCATTATTTGTTTTAGGTCTTATGTTCTATTAATAAAAATACTATTACCCCAAGATTATAATATTTGACAGTCTCTACTGCGATAATTTGATGTTATACTTGTCATTAGGCTACCAAATGTGTACATAAGTCTTACAATTTTGTGTAATGTTTAATTTTTGATAGATAAAATAGCTAAGTAATTATTTGAAGAAGTTTGCTGTCTTTATCATCAGCCATTTTGTGTGGCACTAGCTAGCCTTCCTTATCGATCTAAATATGTACAAAATTTTGTCAAAATCATTCAAGCCGTTTCGGAAAAACCAATTACACAGGTGTAAAAAGAAATGTAGGATGTACTGTCATCTGAACAAATTATTTTGATTAATCATTATTATTTGAGTAAGCTCGCTACACCGGAGGTAGACCCCATCTCTGTCTTCAGGAAGGATTGTGGTCCTGCTTTTGACCAATCTTTTATAAAAAAAATAAAAATAATTGACCTCCAGAGAGAGAAGGAGCCCCACGAAGAGTGGGTGAAGCCGTGGCAGACTCTGCCGCCCCCGCCGCAGCTGGGCGAGCACAATGTGTTCTGGCCTGCGGACACTGAGGACTGCGGAATGGTAGGTACCAGTAGGCATTCGACCACCACTCCTTCACACTATACGTCATCATCATGATCCTCGCGTATTCCCAGTTGCATCCTTAGCGGTACAGCTTTAAGTTCAGGGTCTGCTTCACACTATACATAATTAGCTTTTGCCCACTTTTTCGCCCGCGTGAATTTCCCACAGGAACATTGCTTTAACCCGGGATGTCAGGTTCCCTATGTCCATCTCAGTACTTTTATGTGTATGAAAATTTTTAGCAAGATTGGTTCAGTAGATAAAGCGTAAGGGATAACAAATTATCAAACTCACTTTCCAATTTATAATTTAAAAAAATTAACTTCCCAACGGAACTTTATTTTTTTTACTTAAATAAAACCATATAATCATGTACATACAGGTGATATTCGGTTGGCGCGGGCCGTTGCTGTCAGCGCCTCGTGCGCACAAGCAGATGACGGCGTGCGCGGTGCTGCTGCGCTACCTGGCCGAGACCGCGGCCGCGCCGCTGCAGCGCTGCCTCGTGGAGCGCGAGGACGCACTGGCCGGGGATGTGAGCAACACACTACACTTGGCATCTCATTAGCTGCTTGATGTCTGCTGTGCAGTAGCCTGGTAGTCATAGGTACAGGTGATGTTCGGGCCGGTGCTGCTGCGCTACCTGGCCGAGACCGCGGCCGCGCCGCTGCAGCGCTGCCTCGTGGAGCGCGAGGACGCACTGGCCGGGGATGTGAGCAACACACTACACTTGGCATCTCATTAGCTGCTTGATGTCTGCTGTGCAGTAGCCTAGTAGTCATAGGTACAGGTGATGTTCGGGCCGGTGCTGCTGCGCTACCTGGCCGAGACCGCGGCCGCGCCGCTGCAGCGCTGCCTCGTGGAGCGCGAGGACGCACTGGCCGGGGATGTGAGCAACACACTACACTTGGCATCTCATTAGCTGCTTGATGTCTGCTGTGCAGTAGCCTAGTAGTCATAGGTACAGGTGATGTTCGGGCCGGTGCTGCTGCGCTACCTGGCCGAGACCGCGGCCGCGCGCTGCAGCGCTGCCTCGTGGAGCGCGAGGACGCACTGGCCGGGGATGTGAGCAACACACTACACTTGGCATCTCATTAGCTGCTTGATGTCTGCCGTGCAGTAGCCTAGTAGTCATAGGTACAGGTGATGTTCGGGCCGGTGCTGCTGCGCTACCTGGCCGAGACCGCGGCCGCGCCGCTGCAGCGCTGCCTCGTGGAGCGCGAGGACGCACTGGCCGGGGATGTGAGCAACACACTACACTTGGCATCTCATTAGCTGCTTGATGTCTGCTGTGCAGTAGCCTAGTAGTCATAGGTACAGGTGATGTTCGGGCCGGTGCTGCTGCGCTACCTGGCCGAGACCGCGGCCGCGCCGCTGCAGCGCTGCCTCGTGGAGCGCGAGGACGCACTGGCCGGGGATGTGAGCAACACACTACACTTGGCATCTCATTAGCTGCTTGATGTCTGCTGTGCAGTAGCCTAGTAGTCATAGGTACAGGTGATGTTCGGGCCGGTGCTGCTGCGCTACCTGGCCGAGACCGCGGCCGCGCCGCTGCAGCGCTGCCTCGTGGAGCGCGAGGACGCACTGGCCGGGGATGTGAGCAACACACTACACTTGGCATCTCATTAGCTGCTTGATGTCTGCCGTGCAGTAGCCTAGTAGTCATAGGTACAGGTGATGTTCGGGCCGGTGCTGCTGCGCTACCTGGCCGAGACCGCGGCCGCGCCGCTGCAGCGCTGCCTCGTGGAGCGCGAGGACGCACTGGCCGGGGATGTGAGCAACACACTACACTTGGCATCTCATTAGCTGCTTGATGTCTGCTGTGCAGTAGCCTAGTAGTCATAGGTACAGGTGATGTTCGGGCCGGTGCTGCTGCGCTACCTGGCCGAGACCGCGGCCGCGCCGCTGCAGCGCTGCCTCGTGGAGCGCGAGGACGCACTGGCCGGGGATGTGAGCAACACACTACACTTGGCATCTCATTAGCTGCTTGATGTCTGCCGTGCAGTAGCCTAGTAGTCATAGGTACAGGTGATGTTCGGGCCGGTGCTGCTGCGCTACCTGGCCGAGACCGCGGCCGCGCCGCTGCAGCGCTGCCTCGTGGAGCGCGAGGACGCACTGGCCGGGGATGTGAGCAACACACTACACTTGGCATCTCATTAGCTGCTTGATGTCTGCTGTGCAGTAGCCTAGTAGTCATAGGTACAGGTGATGTTCGGGCCGGTGCTGCTGCGCTACCTGGCCGAGACCGCGGCCGCGCCGCTGCAGCGCTGCCTCGTGGAGCGCGAGGACGCACTGGCCGGGGATGTGAGCAACACACTACACTTGGCATCTCATTAGCTGCTTGATGTCTGCTGTGCAGTAGCCTAGTAGTCATAGGTACAGGTGATGTTCGGGCCGGTGCTGCTGCGCTACCTGGCCGAGACCGCGGCCGCGCCGCTGCAGCGCTGCCTCGTGGAGCGCGAGGACGCACTGGCCGGGGATGTGAGCAACACACTACACTTGGCATCTCATTAGCTGCTTGATGTCTGCTGTGCAGTAGCCTAGTAGTCATAGGTACAGGTGATGTTCGGGCCGGTGCTGCTGCGCTACCTGGCCGAGACCGCGGCCGCGCCGCTGCAGCGCTGCCTCGTGGAGCGCGAGGACGCACTGGCCGGGGATGTGAGCAACACACTACACTTGGCATCTCATTAGCTGCTTGATGTCTGCTGTGCAGTAGCCTAGTAGTCATAGGTACAGGTGATGTTCGGGCCGGTGCTGCTGCGCTACCTGGCCGAGACCGCGGCCGCGCCGCTGCAGCGCTGCCTCGTGGAGCGCGAGGACGCACTGGCCGGGGATGTGAGCAACACACTACACTTGGCATCTCATTAGCTGCTTGATGTCTGCTGTGCAGTAGCCTAGTAGTCATAGGTACAGGTGATGTTCGGGCCGGTGCTGCTGCGCTACCTGGCCGAGACCGCGGCCGCGCCGCTGCAGCGCTGCCTCGTGGAGCGCGAGGACGCACTGGCCGGGGATGTGAGCAACACACTACACTTGGCATCTCATTAGCTGCTTGATGTCTGCTGTGCAGTAGCCTAGTAGTCATAGGTACAGGTGATGTTCGGGCCGGTGCTGCTGCGCTACCTGGCCGAGACCGCGGCCGCGCCGCTGCAGCGCTGCCTCGTGGAGCGCGAGGACGCACTGGCCGGGGATGTGAGCAACACACTACACTTGGCATCTCATTAGCTGCTTGATGTCTGCTGTGCAGTAGCCTAGTAGTCATAGGTACAGGTGATGTTCGGGCCGGTGCTGCTGCGCTACCTGGCCGAGACCGCGGCCGCGCCGCTGCAGCGCTGCCTCGTGGAGCGCGAGGACGCACTGGCCGGGGATGTGAGCAACACACTACACTTGGCATCTCATTAGCTGCTTGATGTCTGCTGTGCAGTAGCCTAGTAGTCATAGGTACAGGTGATGTTCGGGCCGGTGCTGCTGCGCTACCTGGCCGAGACCGCGGCCGCGCCGCTGCAGCGCTGCCTCGTGGAGCGCGAGGACGCACTGGCCGGGGATGTGAGCAACACACTACACTTGGCATCTCATTAGCTGCTTGATGTCTGCTGTGCAGTAGCCTAGTAGTCATAGGTACAGGTGATGTTCGGGCCGGTGCTGCTGCGCTACCTGGCCGAGACCGCGGCCGCGCCGCTGCAGCGCTGCCTCGTGGAGCGCGAGGACGCACTGGCCGGGGATGTGAGCAACACACTACACTTGGCATCTCATTAGCTGCTTGATGTCTGCTGTGCAGTAGCCTAGTAGTCATAGGTACAGGTGATGTTCGGGCCGGTGCTGCTGCGCTACCTGGCCGAGACCGCGGCCGCGCCGCTGCAGCGCTGCCTCGTGGAGCGCGAGGACGCACTGGCCGGGGATGTGAGCAACACACTACACTTGGCATCTCATTAGCTGCTTGATGTCTGCTGTGCAGTAGCCTAGTAGTCATAGGTACAGTGATGTTCGGGCCGGTGCTGCTGCGCTACCTGGCCGAGACCGCGGCCGCGCCGCTGCAGCGCTGCCTCGTGGAGCGCGAGGACGCACTGGCCGGGGATGTGAGCAACACACTTGCACTTAAATAAAATATACAGGGTGTTTGGTAGTAGGATACAAAGCCTTAAAGCGAAGCTAGTATAGACCATTTAGCTTAGAGTCATTTAAGAGAAAAATTTCTTAAGCAAAGTGTTACCAATTTATTTTAGGATTTTTTAAAATTTTTTTACGAAAAACCCAAAATTTTACACTTAATTGCTGCAGTGGCGAAATTAATGCAAAACATAATTCTTTTTATTTCTATTTTATTAAAGCAATGTATGAACATTCTAAACAAACATCATCATGTCATAAGAATTTATTTATTAGAATTATTTATTTATTACCAGCTTTTGCCCGCGGCTTCGCCCGCGTGAATTTCCCACGGGAACAGTGCTTTTTCCCGGGATAAAAAGTAGCCTATGTGCTATTCCAGGTCATTATCTACCTCTGTACCAAATTTCATCGAAATCCGTCCAGTAGATTTTGCGTGATTGAGTAACAAACATCCTCACAAACTCACAAACTCACAAATTCACAAACTCACAAACTCACATCCAAACTTTCACATTTATAATATTAGTATGGATTAGAATTTATTTTTTTATGACTCTAAATGGTCTATACTAGCTTCGCTTTAAGGCTTTGTATCGAACTACCAAACACCCTGTATATCTCTCTCTCATCTGAGCGCTTTCCCAGTTGTATCCCAAACATACGCGTCGGAGCCCAGGGTCCGCTTTCCTACTTTTTCTTCTCCACTTCGCAGCGTGTTTCGGCATCCTTAGTTGTCAGACCTTTGGTACACATATCCTCTTTGACGACATCAAGCTAGACCCTAGATACTGGGTTTTCCCTTTGTCAATTTATCTAAATTAAACATCTCTCTCATTGTAGGGTGTGGCAGTAGTTGTTGTGTTGTGCAGGAGAGAAAAATCACCAAACAGTCACAGTTCGTATATTGTTTAGTAAACGTTACACTTGCCGTTGGCTATTCCTTTCCGTAGTAGGTTTGAAATTTTGAATGCACTCCACAACAACTCAACTAATACTACTGCCGCACCCTACACTCATCATCAGCCTTTTTAATGTCCCCACTGCTGGGTTACTGGCCAACCTTATGGATAGATAAGGAGGATGGGCCATGACCAACCACACGCTGGGACCAACTGCTTAACGCGCCTTGTGAAGTACAAATTCAGCATCTATGTAGTTGAAGACATTCCTACTATAAACAGTTTTGTCTCTGTGTTGAAAGTTGAAGCTAGTAAAAAATTGTTTCTCTCCAGGTATCATACAACTTGACGGAAAACTTAGCAACGTTGATAAAGATAGAGCTCAACAACGTACCGGTCCAAAAGCTGCGAGCGGCGTGCGAGGAGGCCCGGCAATGCATCAAGTCCGTGAGAACCGGGCAGAATCCCATCGACATGGACCGGATAGGTACGTACAATTAATTAAAGACGCTATGTGCTTTACATTCAATTCAGTTCATCCTATCATTGTAAACTTGAATTTGTATAAGTTAAAAGACCCGATCACAAACTTCTTCTTATCGAGTGTGTTATTACTACCCGATCACAAACCGACTTGTTTATATTGTACAGTTGCAATCTATAATCCTACCAATATTATAAATGCGAAAGTTTGGATGTGAATTTGTGTCACAAATGTGATTAAGTAACAAACCTCTCAAAGTTTGTAAGGATGTTTGTTACTCAATCACGCAAAATCTACTGGACTGATTTCGATGAAATTTGGTACACGGGTAGAAATATACCGGGAATAGCATATAGGGTACTTTTTTTCCGAAATTCCCATGCGAGCGAAGCTTCGGGGCGCGGCTGTATATAGTAAATCCAATTTTAGTCCCGGTCTGACGCAAAAACCTTTTTTATTTAACTTATTTTTTTGAAGTGTGGTCAGATTTTCCTCAAGTTGCCTATCAGGCATCTAGCAGCAATAGTCGTATACACACTAGTAAACTAAATAGCCAGTATAAGTAAGGATGTGTTAATTAGTTTCAAATATTATTAAATATTGGCAGGGCGACTACTGAAGAAGCTGCTGCGCGAGACGCTGGCCAGCCTGGAGTCGGATCCGCATCACGCGATAGCCTTCAGATGTATCGGGGACTTGCTGTACTCCAGTGGGGAAGACGACGTGAGTTAGGTCTCCAGCGGAGATATGAGGAGAGATGTGGAAGCTACAACCAATAGGAAGCTACAACCAATAGGAAGCTACGACCAATAGGATGATCCTATTGCTTGTAGCTTCTACATCTCTTCTACCTATCTCATTTGATATCAACATACCAAACATACCTACTTAAATATATGCAACGTAACAAACATACCTATCTCCTTTGATCTCATTTACGAAATTTGAAGTTTGAATAGCGAAATTCTATTGGTTGTAAAACAAGTTTTATTTTTACAAAAATTTAATTTTTGGCACAAGCTTTTATTGTAACCAAAAGATCTTGGTGCACAAAAATTTCACTGTTGAGAAATCTCCTTCTCGATCTTGGCTGCATCAGGCCAGGCTTATCATTATTGAATTGTCATCAGAACTGAAAGCATGTTTAAAATGAAACAGATAAAAATTATTTAAATAAAAACATTTTGACTTCTATTAGGCCTAAAAAAGATTCCTCATACATTTTTTCTTAAAGATTTCCTATACTTAGATTGTTACTGTACCTTTTGCCTTGTTTCAATTCCAGTTCATGCACCGTATGAACCCCCAAATAGCCGTAAACGAGCTACTAAAGGAAAGTGTAGACTTTTGGCTGAGTATCCTGCAGCAATACTTCACCGATGATGTGGTGGTCATACTCGGCGCGCCCAGCATAGAACTGCAAGAAAGGTGAGTATTTCTCGTTTTCACATTCATTTCAGTGGCCA
Organism: Ephestia elutella; assembly: GCA_018467065.1. Taxonomy (NCBI): domain Eukaryota; kingdom Metazoa; phylum Arthropoda; class Insecta; order Lepidoptera; family Pyralidae; genus Ephestia; species Ephestia elutella. Next base: position 13,278,833 of record CM031567.1, read on the forward strand.
CAAGTGGTGGTGGTTTCAAATTGGCCTGTGACATAGATGTTTGTTGCTCTTTCTCGAAAGAACGGACTGATATCGATGACGGTTTGAACCTGGAATACACTTCATCATCTGATGATGCATTAAAATGGCCATGATGATTTTAATGTCCCCACTATTCTGGCACTGACTCCTTATGGATGGCATGAACTTAGGGTACTTTTTATGAGGAGCTTGATATATCGAGTTAATGGCCAACACTACTCACATGAATACTAGACCAGATAGATAATCGTGGGGAATAATGCTAACATGCATTCAGCTCATCTATACATATAATAAAACAGTAAAAATATTTTGTCTGTACATTTAGTATTTTTGACTGAAATGGATAGAGGGACACTTAAAATGAATAATAGAAAGCAAAAAAATTTTTTTGGAATTTCTTGTCTGTCTGTCTGTATGTATGATCACGCTAATCTCCGAAAGTACTGAACCGATTTTAATGAAACTTTTTTTGTTGTATAGCTATTAAGCCTGGGCAACATTTAGGCTATAATTTATTTTGAAAACTGGTACACTTGATGAAGAACCTTAACAGAACAGCTAAACTATAAGAATTATGGAAATGGTTCCTTAACAAAAGTCGTTCAACCTGATGAGCATTTTCTGATGACGTATAAAAATTGAAGATCTGGAACATCTGATGAAGAACTGCAAGAGACCAGCTACACCATAACATATATGGAAATGGCGCCTTATTAAAAGTCGTTCAACCTGATGAGCATTTTCTGCTGACGTATAAAAATTGAAGATCTGGAACATTTGATGAAAAGCTCCAAGACAGATTTTTCATCTAAGCGAAACTCACGCGGGCGAAGCCGCGGGCGACAGCTAGTTAATAATAAAAAGAAGACATAAATCCTGAAAACATTATTCTGTTTCTTTGCGCAGTGAGGTAAAAAGTTTAAATTTGTATTTTCAGTATGGCGTTCACTGAGAACAACAGGCTAGCGGAACAAAAGAAGAAACTAGGGGAATCCGGTCTGGCGGAAAAGGCGAAACTGCTGCAAGCCGCCATAGAGCATAATGAGGTAATATTTGTACTATTGAATGTGGTCTAACGCGCTTCCATATGCCACCAAATGTCAGTACCTATCAGTGAGATCCAGAAATCTTTTCGATGCATAATTTAGATGTATAGACTATACTAGCTTTTGCCTGCGGCTTCGCCCGCGTGAATTTCCCACGGGAACAGTGCTTTTTCCCGGGATAAAAAGTAGCCTATGTGCTATTCCAGGTCATTATCTACCTCTGTACCAAATTTCATCGAAATCCGTCCAGTAGATTTTGCGTGATTGAGTAACAAACATCCTCACAAACTCACAAATTCACAAACTCACATCCAAACATTCGCATTTATAATATTAGTATGGATTATGCCAGTATATGGGTAATAAGTCTATGGTTAAATGGTACAACGCTTTGACAATTGTTGTCAAATTCAAATGTAAGTATTTTACCACTGACAGGACTTTACTCACCAGATCCAACTAGTGAGCGAAAATACGATGAGCAATTAACGTCATAGAAAATGGACTTTCCCAAAAAGTTTGAGCTCTAACAGATTAGCTCAGGCATTCTAAAAAGTCGCAAAATGTGTTCAATTAGGTATATGTATTCTATCATAAAATTATAAACTTAACAATTCTCATATCTTGCCTTTGCGCTCATTTATGTATTTACTGTTACGACGACCTCCGTGGCCTAACGCTCATCACGCCGGACTGCCATACCGGAGGTGCCGGGTTCGGTCACTGGTCAGGTCAAGATGGAAAATGATCTTTTTCAGATTGACCTGGGTCTTGTATGTTTATCTATATATGTATATGTTACAAAATATAGTATCGTTGAGTACAATAAAAATTAAACTCACTCAAACTTTCTTTCAATCATTGCACAATGTTCAATATTAACCCTAAGCCTTAGACGGTCCCTAGACGATCAATTTTATTGCGCAATATTACAAATTGTGCAATTTTATTGACCGTTTAGGCACAGAATTAATATTTGTACTACGTACAGAAAGGAAACTCCCTGCCCCTCCCGCAATATGGCACACCCCCGCTCCTTCCGCACTTCTCCCCCGTTCTTGTGTAACTGTGGGACGTTCGACTATGAAAACGCACACATTGACGTGTTACTGACGTGTTCACGGATATACAGTTTCATTTGTAGTAGTAGTAGGCATATTTGACGCGCCGTATCTATGAAGCGCCCGCCCTGTGGTTTAGGGTTAATATTGAACATTGTGCAATGATTGAAAGAAAGTTTGAGTGAGTTTAATTTTTATTGTACCATATTTTTTTAATTGCATCGTGTAGGGTCAGTATTGCGCAATATTTTTCAGTCTGTTTCGACTTGAGGAGGAGAATAGACGCACACGCGCGCGCGTAAACTCCATTTATTCTTACCAGTCCTATCATGTAAACAATCTTACCATGTCTTTTTATGATTTTACAACAATGCAAATTAAGATAGACTTTTTAAGGAAATTACTTTCGTGGTTAATAAATGTTTTACTTTATAATGTTTAGGTTTGAACTAATATTTGATTTATTTTCAACAAAATTAAACAAAAAGTACTGTGAAGATTGTTTACATGATAGGACTGGTAAGAATAAATGGAGTTTAAATATGGCCACTAAACATGAAAACATTGCGCGAAAAAATTCTTTTGTATTATTGTGCAATTTTATTGATCGTTTGGATTCAAAGGGCCTTTCAATCTTATTGTACAATAAAATGTATTGTACAATGTTATTGTAGGTCTAGGGGCTGCCTTAGACTTATTAACTTGAAACCTTTATCCCCAGCGTCCGCCGCCGCCGGGCACCATAGCCGCGGTGCCGGTGCCGTCGTGCGAGCGACTCAAGTCGCATCGCATCGAGGTCTGGAGTTCCGATGGCGAGCCGTGCCCTCACTTCGATCTCAAGGATGTACCGCTGTATACTAGGGTGCAGAGCCTTAAGACCAACTTTGTCTATGTGAGTACGCATTTTTTTAACTGTGGGGTGAGCACGAGTATTGGCGCGAACACGTAATCGTATCGTCACGTCAAAAATGTATATGGAACAGCGCCTCTATCGTAAGCAAAAGTAACTATTAATTTTCCATTTATATTTTTGACGAGACGATACGATTACGTACTTGCAAATATGCGTGTTCACCCCATTGTCGTTTTGTCTGATATAAGTATTCTTACAAAAGATTGTAAAAATACATTTTTTCTAAATATGTATGTATTTTTACGATAAAGATATCACCATATACAATAGCGGACACTAAAGGGATCTCTTACAGTCAACCAGCTATAAGTTGAACTTATATTTACACAAGTTTTTTTTCATTAGTTAATTGGAGTGGATTTCACTCACATTTTATTAATGATAGCATTGCCACAAAAGACCGCAAATATATTCGAATACATTTTAAATCAGCTAAAAAATGTGTGCAGAGCAACTACGCTCTGCTGCCAGAAAATGTGCGCAGAGCGAATCCGGACAAACGAAGCGGCGGGAAGAATTCTGTACCGGAACTTTACCGGGAAAAAATCTACCGGTAAAATTAAGTACCGGGAAAAAATCTCCACGCGACACCACGCTTGTCCGACTAGAATCTAACTTAAGCTATACGCAGTCTGCTACCACCGTAGCTTATGAAGGGAGCTACAGGGCCCTATATGATAACCTAACCTATAAATTAACTAGAATTGAACACTTACCAAACTAAATCTTCTTTCTCTTCGGATCCAAACTTGAGTGTCTTCGGGAAGGGGGAATTCCTAATTACCCTACCTAACCCTTGAGATCTCAATTCCCCATAACAACTAAATAGATTTCTTCCCGTAGTTTCACTCGGGAACAGCCAGATGTGAACAGCCAGCCGCGTTTCACCTCTCACAAGAAAAAGTCACCATGACGGGTACACAAACACAAAGTTCAATAGTTATTTAACAAACAGGAAATTCACAAACACAACTCAAGCTAATTAGCAATCAAAGAACGCGGAACCTCTCGCGTATTAAAAATCAAACCGATATCGCATAGGGCAATGCAATGGCGGACTACACGCGATGCATTCCACGCTAGCAGTGTGAAAACCCCGAACGCCCTCTGGCGGCAGCAATGCGAAACGCCTGCGTTTAGTTTTACCCAATATATTACAAACATCCCCCCGTCCCGGTCTGAGAAGCAGACCGCTAGCTTACTCTACGGGAAGGCGGGCGAGAGAGGTCACACCTCTCCTTAAAATCGAACCGTCGACCAACACCTCAGCCACACGCGGAGTGCCATCTCCGCCAAGAATCAAACGTAATATGCGAGCTCGTCGCCAAAGCAATGAGGGCAAATTTGCCTCTTTTAACAATACTAAATCACCCTCCCTGGGAAGCTCAGTCCTGTCTGTCCACTTCACTCTTTGCTGCAGCAAATGCAAATATTCAAGCGACCAGCGACGCCAAAAGTCCTGGCTCATTTGCTGCAACATTTGAAAACGCGACAACCGATATACGCGTTCATCCTTCCACGGGTATTCGGGCAGGGCATTCAACGGCCCTCCCACCAAAAAATGACCAGGGTGAGAGCTTCCAAGTCATTTGGATCTGGAGATAGCGGACAGAGAGGACGAGAGTTGAGGACCGCCTCAACTTTACAAAACACTGTGGCCAGCTCTTCAAAAGTTAGAGCCGTTTCTCCGATAATGCGGCGGAGGTGGGTCTTTGCGGATTTCACAGCCGCTTCAAAAATCCCTCCCCAATGGGGGCAACTTGGGGGACTAAACTTCCAGGTTATTCCCCTTTGGGCAGCAATTTGACTTAAACTAGTACAATTTTTATCAATAAACACAGAAACATCCTTAAGATAATTTACAGTTCCTTTATAGTTTGTGCCATTGTCAGACCTAATAAGGGAAGGTAGACCTCGACGCGAAACAAAGCGATCCAACGCGGCGACGAAGGCCTCCGTAGTCAGAGCCGATACCACCTCCAAATGGACAGCCTTGGTGGCCAAACAAACAAATACACACAAATAGCCCTTCACAATACGGGCATTACGAAAGGGAGAAGCCTTGATCGAGGGACCGGCAAAATCGGTTCCAACGCCGTCAAACGGTCTCGAAGGTCGGATTCGATCAGCGGGCAAATCACCCATCTGTGGTTGCATCGTGGATGCCTTCAACCTATAACATGCAATACATCGAAACAGAACACTACGGATTGCTCTTCGGGCTGACAAAATCCAAAACTCGCGTTGCAAGATAGCCAACAAAGCATTGCACCCAGCATGGGCGTTACGAATGTGTCGATCAGACACCAAAAGCTGCACCAAGGGTCCGCCCTTGGGCAACAACAGAGGATGGCGAGTCTCATATGGAAGATCCGCCTTCCGGAGCCTGCCTCCAACCCGAAGAAGCCCATCCGAGTCGATGTACGGGTTCAAACGAGCGACCGCGCCCTTCAACTTAGCGCGTCCGTCGCGCAAGATACGAAGCTCTGACTCAAACCGTCCGGTCTGCACGACACGGACCCAATGCAACAATGCGCTCCGGCGCTCTTCTGCACCTGCAATCGGCTCCAACCGCTTTGCCTGTGGGTTTCTACAATTATGTATGAAACGCTTAATCCAACTGGTAACACCCAGAAGCTTATCCAAGCTGCTATACCGAGCAAGTAGCCAATCCGGCTCCGACGTCGTCTCAGCGACTACAGCATGTACACGGAGCCCAGTCAAATTCAAAGAAGGAACATCTGTCTGACAGACAGGCCAAAGAAGTTTCTGATCCCATCAGCCACTCTGGACCCCACCAGAGCGGGTGTGACACCAATTCTGGTGCCGTACAACCTCGGGAAGCACAGTCCGCTGGGTTAAGCTCTCCCGGCACATGTCTCCATGTTATATCCATTCCGATATTCTGGATTTGGGAAACCCGATTTCCCACAAAAACCTCCAAGGTATGTGGGGCCGCGCGCAACCATGCAAGCGCGACCTGGCTATCCGACCAGGCGAAGATGTCCCGTATCTCGACCGTGGCCGCCAGCTCACTGGCAACGTGATGCAACAATTTAGAGAGAAGGTGAGCTCCACTCAACTCAAGCTTGGGAATAGTCAGCCTAGTCCTGATGGGGGCGACCTTGCTCTTCCCTAACAAAAAGCGAGACATTGACCCGGCCATCGGCGTCAACTGTCCGCATATAGACTGACGCGGCGTAGCCTCGCTCCGACGCGTCACAAAAGCCATGCAGGCTGGCTCGATATTTCCCGGGGGCCAATATTCGACGAGGCAAGGCAATCCGATTGACTTCCTTAATCGATGAAAACAACTCGAGCCAATCATCCAATGGAGGACCAAACAGCGGCTCGTCCCACGAGACGCCCAAAGTCCAAAGTCTCTGAAGAAGACACTTCGCAGAGAATATCACTGGACTGATCCAACCGCTTGGATCAAACATACGGGCTATTACGGACAACACTGTTCTCTTAGTCCAGACTTTTGGTACTTCCAAGTCCACTTGGAATGTGAAAATATCGGTTAGCGGCTGGTACTGCATGCCCAGCACCGCTATCCTGTTGGGATCATCCACATCCTCAAACAGGTGAGGGTTCTGTTGGTGATCCTCCGGGATCCCTTCTAGAACTCTAGGCTCATTGGACAACCACTTACGTAGCTCGTAGCCACCTGTCTTCAATATTTCGATCAATTCATCCCGCAGTAGGAGGGCCTCCTCAATACTTTGGGCTCCGGTGCACACGTCATCAACATACAAGTCACGTGACAGCACGGAAGCCCCACGGGGAAAGCGGATCCGTTCCCGCTCTGCCAATTCAAGCAATGATCTGATGGCGATATAGGGACTAGATTTCAAACCATAGGTGTTTGTATTGAGTTCATACACCGTCACAGGATCCTCAGGGCGCTCACGCCAGAGTATCAACTGGAATCGCCTGTCCTCAGGATGTATGACTGTCTGGCGGAACATCATCCGGATGTCCGCGCCAAAAACCACTTGATGTCTTCTAAAGTTCAAGATGATGTCAATTATGTCCCTATGCAATTTGGGACCTGAATGCAAACATAGATTCAACGAAACCCCGTTCGAAGTGGGTGCGGACCCATCAAAGACAGTCCGCAACTTGCCCGTTGAGGCCTTCACCACCGCGTGGTGGGGCAAAAAATAATGCTCAGTTGAGCTCCAATCCAACTCGAGCCGGAGACATGTGACCCAAATCCTCGTACTCGCGCATAAATTCAATATATTTATCGCGAAGTACGTGGTCACGCTGCATGCGTCGCTCCATGGACAGCAGTCGTTTCTCCGCAAGCGCCCTACTTTGCCCTAGGCTAGGACGAGAGGCAACAAAGGGTAACCTAGTTACAAACCGACCGGAGGGCAACCTCTCCGTGGTTGATCGAAAAAGGGCTTCGCACTCAGCGTGTTCCGGATCCATCCTGGAACTCATAGGTGGCTCCTCCACCTCCCCAAAACCTTTGCATGGTCTTGGCCAAGGACGCAGATGCGACAACCGGTGGCTCCTCCGCGGTGCCATTATCAAACACAGGGCCCATCAGGGCAAAACCAAAAATCGTAGACACTGCCATCAGTGAAGACGAACCCAGAGCCTTCTGTGTACCCAACAAAATCCAACCCAATACGTCCGAGCCCAGGAGCAAGTCCACTGGGCCGGGATGAAAGACAAAGGGGTCGGCCAAATCCAGACCCGAAACCAAAGACAACACACCCGGCGGTATGTCTGTCGAGGGGTGCCAACCCGCAATGGTATCCATTACCATAGCCGAAGTCGTGATCCTCATTGTGGAGGACTTCAGCGAAGAAAGGTGACAAGTGTCTGGCCCGTCAGACACTTCACTTGTATGCCACCAACTCCAAGAAGTGGCACAGGCGAGTCTTCCACGACTAAACCTAACTGGCGTGCCACTCGAGTGGTAACCAAACTGCTTTGAGCCCCTGAAGTCCAACAGAGCTCTCAAATTAATGGCTTCCCCTACGACCCCATACGCGGACCACCGCGGTAAGGGAGCAGAACCGTCCGCGGCTCTGTCCCAGCAAGGGAGCAAGCTAGTTACGGGCTCCCCACTCTCTCCCAAACCAGGGGCGCGCCACTGACCCGGATAATATGGCGGGCGAGTGCACATCCCCATCTGAGGGGGCATAACCCGCGGCCCGGCCATACATATGGTACGGCGGGTGGTACTCCAGCCGTGGGTACTCGTGCAGCGGCGGAGAAAACCGCTGCGGCTGCATGTGGTGGGTATTGGGAACCCGCGTGGAGGGGGGTGTCCCCACTCACGTCCGATCTAGGGCCCCGCCCATGGGGGCCCTATCCGGGCCTGGCCAGCTACATACTGGCCATGACCTTGGGGCGCGTGGTCCCGGTCCGCCAAGACCCGCGCAGGTACGCGACCCCCTCCCGAGGGGTGCGACGAGCGAAGCCGCGTCCTCCGTCCGGTGGTGGAGGGCTTCGCGCAGGAGCGCCCCCGCCCATAGGGGACCCCTGCCTCAACATCCGGGTGCCATCCCCGTTGCGGTTCATGCAAAGCATCGCGTGGTGCCGCCCACGGCATGCACTGCATGGTATGGCACTGGGAAAGTCACGTGCATAGTGACCGCCCAAACAATAAAAGCAAAGTTCATGCCGCTTTGCCATGCGGCGCCGATCTTGTACTGGCAGTCCCTGCCAGTCCCTGCATTGCAGCAGGCTGTGGCCCATCCGACCACATTGCAGGCAGTCCGCGTCCCTCGCGACTGCTGCCGTGTGTGCAACCCGCGCACCAGCTCCACGCGGTGGCGGTTGCCGTCCCTGTTGGGGCCTCCCTCGCCATGAGGGTTCCAAGGGCCTACGTTCAGGCGCTCTGGATGGCGCTGAGTCCGTCATGGTATTCTCAGCAGCCCGTGCCTCAAACTCCAACAACTTCACCAAGTCAGTGAATGTTGGTAGGGTGGTGCTATCCCGCTCCGCATTTTTCGCGCTCAAACCGCGAGCGGATGTCATTGGGCAATTTGCCCAATACAATGTGCACCAACAAAAAAGACCATTGGTCCACCGGCAGCCCCAGTGTGCGGAGCGCGTTACAGGCCACTGTAACGGGCGTGAGCAACTGCAGGCGCAACTGTGCCCTGTTGGCCACCTTGGGCAGGGCCATCAACTGTGCGGCGTGCGCATCCGCTAACAAACGTAAATTTTGGTAGCGGGAGTTCAATAACTCCCAAGCCGTATCGTACTGGTCGTCCTCCACCCGGAGGTGCTGGATGAGCGACCGCGCTTCATCCTCCAGAGTGGAGAGGAGGTAGGCCATCTTCTGGGCCTTCGACAAATCCTGTCGTGCTACGACCAGGGACTCAAACATATTTTTATATGCTACCCACTCCTCCATCCTACCCCCAAAGTGGGACAGCTGAAGGGTGGGGAGCCGACCAGTAACCGCTGGTCCTTCCTGTCTAACAGGTGTGCGAGGGGCTGGTCCGCCAGCCTGTCTCGCCCTTATTGCGGTCACCGCCTCCGCGATATCATCGTGCAGACTCAGGATCTGGTCCATGTCCGCCATGTGACCTGCGTAGGCCTCCGGGGTAAGATCGGCTTCGGTAAGCGCCGCCATGGCCGCTTCCGCGCTAATCAATCGTGAGTGGAGGTGATCCGCTCTTAGCAGTATGGCGCCCTCCCTGTCCTTCCGGGACAGGAGTCCTCCGGCCGTCACAAACCATCTCAATTCGTTGGCGAGTGTCGCCCTAGCATTGGAGGCCTTCGCCATCGCGTCAAGTCACAAACAAAAATAACAAAAGGTAAATAAAAAACAACAAAATCAAGCAACTACACGAAGAACCGCGGTAGGTATGAGAATGGCACAAACCCGGAACGCACGGTACAAACCGCAAACAAATACAAAAAAGGTTACAAATATTCTTATACAAACAAACTAAGAAAAATCTAATAATTTTTACAAACAATTAATTATTTTTTACAAACGAACAAATAGAGGGTAGATAAACTACGCTCTGCTACCAGAAATTGTGCAGAGCAACTACGCTCTGCTGCCAGAAAATGTGCGCAGAGCGAATCCGGACAAACGAAGCGGCGGGAAGAATTCTGTACCGGAACTTTACCGGGAAAAAATCTACCGGTAAAATTAAGTACCGGGACAAAATCTCCACGCGACACCACGCTTGTCCGACTAGAATCTAACTTAAGCTATACGCAGTCTGCTACCACCGTAGCTTATGAAGGGAGCTACAGGGCCCTATATGATAACCTAACCTATAAATTAACTAGAATTGAACACTTACCAAACTAAATCTTCTTTCTCTTCGGATCCAAACTTGAGTGTCTTCGGGAAGGGGGAATTCCTAATTACCCTACCTAACCCTTGAGATCTCAATTCCCCATAACAACTAAATAGATTTCTTCCCGTAGTTTCACTCGGGAACAGCCAGATGTGAACAGCCAGCCGCGTTTCACCTCTCACAAGAAAAAGTCACCATGACGGGTACACAAACACAAAGTTCAATAGTTATTTAACAAACAGGAAATTCACAAACACAACTCAAGCTAATTAGCAATCAAAGAACGCGGAACCTCTCGCGTATTAAAAATCAAACCGATATCGCATAGGGCAATGCAATGGCGGACTACACGCGATGCATTCCACGCTAGCAGTGTGAAAACCCCGAACGCCCTCTGGCGGCAGCAATGCGAAACGCCTGCGTTTAGTTTTACCCAATATATTACAAACAAAATGTAACTTTATTATTTATCCTTTAAAAAAATTAAGTACACTTTGCCACAGTTAGTAGGTACTTGCATTTTCCTGCTTTTTTTATTTATTTATTTTCTTGGATGTGATTCCAGCTGTGTATTGTTATCCTGTTGCTTCCCCAGATCAACTTAATCCTAGACACATCAGACCTAGACAGCCAAACGCGGCGGTGGATCCCACTGTACATGAACGCGATGGGTGAGCTCCCCGTCCGCCGAGACGGGGAGCTCATTCCCCACGAGACTGTCATATCCGACACCGAGCGTATGACCGTCAACTTCTCCAATGAGATCGGATTCGGGAAGTCTGGGAACTTCTCTGTTGGCTCGTATGGACAGTTCTTGCATGTTGAGGTCACGGTGAGTCATTTATATCTTCTTCTTCTTAGCTCGTAGACTCGGCGAATTAAATTTGTGATGACCAATACGACGTCACAGATACAGCATTATCTGTTGCCTCTTACAGGTCTTTCAGCGTGCTAAATATAATAGCAGCAGCGTAATAAATTTTCCATAATTTGGGGAGAGGCATATCCATTTCGTTTATTAGACAAACAAAATTTGTTTTCTTTCTTATTACGCAAATGAAACAGATGTGCAAGTCGTAATATATGAATGTCGGTAAAACAGCTAACATTGCCATTACAATATGCGTCGGTAAAGTAGTATAAATATCCCACTTGTTATTATGAAGATGAAAATTTTAAATAGTTACTGAAAATGTCCTCTTAAAAATTGTATAAAAACGAATTTATTATATTTCGAATTCTTGGACAATCCACCCCCTCCACACATGTCAAAACCTGTTAAACACAAAAATCTGTTTTCAGTGTGAGCCAGCGGACTACGAGCAGGTAGTGAACCATCTGTACGAAATGCTGTACTGTTCGGAACTCACGAAAGAACGCCTGTTGGTCTTTGTTCAGAGGATGATCAATGATGTCTCACAGGTAGCTGATTATTATTTATGTAAAGGTGTGGGTAATGACGAGCTGTATATCCCTATTTTTTTATAGATAACAAAGCTGACAAAAAGTACTGACAAGATCATAGAATAATTTGTTCATACACATGGAATGAATTACTCTTACATACTTACATTACTACCTTTTCTTTTATTGGCATCACCACCTGGTTACCCAACCTAGTGGAAAGATTTATCCGATCCCAAGACTACGTAAGAGAGAAATAAACGATATTATTATTATTACTTTGTCGTAGAACTGGTTAAGGTTGGGTTGCTTCTAAAGTCATGTCTGGAGAAGATTTGATGAAAAATTACATTCCGGTCAACAGACAAGATTTTGGTTGCCTTGTAGGGTGTTAATTTGTGTACATTCGGTACAACACTTAAAATTTTATTCTTTATTTTCAAAAACAATTAACAGTCAATGACAATTCCTATATTGTGCATATTGTATGTCCGGTTTAACTTCGTCAGGTGCGTAGAAATGGTCACAAGATGGTGTACGATACTCTACGCGACGCTGTGTACTCGGAGAACAGCAATACACACTGGTGCTCCGTGCTGCGCCAGCTGCAGTTCCTCAAACGTTTGCACGAGCTGCTCATTGCGGCTGGAGACTCCGCACAGACTGGTGAGTAATGTATAGATACATATACAGGGTGAATTCTGATGTTCGACACTTAATGCGACGCTGTGTACTCGGAGAACAGCAATACACACTGGTGCTCCGTGCTGCGCCAGCTGCAGTTCCTCAAACGTTTGCACGAGCTGCTCATTGCGGCTGGAGACTCCGCACAGACTGGTGAGTAATGTATAGATACATATACAGGGTGAATTCTGATGTTCGACACTTAATGCGACGCTGTGTACTCGGAGAACAGCAATACACACTGGTGCTCCGTGCTGCGCCAGCTGCAGTTCCTCAAACGTTTGCACGAGCTGCTCATTGCGGCTGGAGACTCCGCACAGACTGGTGAGTAATGTATAGATACATATACAGGGTGAATTCTGATGTTCGACACTTAATGCGACGCTGTGTACTCGGAGAACAGCAATACACACTGGTGCTCCGTACTGCGCCAGCTGCAGTTCCTCAAACGTCTGCACGAGCTGCTCATTGCGGCTGGAGACTCTGCACAGACTGGTGAGTAATGTATAGATACATCTCTCTCAGCCGAAAGACGTCCACTGCTGGACAAAGGCCTCCTTCCACAACGACCGGTCCTGCACCGCCCGCATCCATGCGCGTCCCGCGACCTTCACGAGGTCGTCGGTCCACCGAGTGGGAGGCCTGCCAACACTACGTTTTCCGGTTCGTGGTCGCCACTCGAGAACTTTTCTGCCTCAACGGCTATCTGTTCTACGAGCTATGTGCCTCGCCCACTGCCACTTAAGTTTCGCGATTCTGCGGGCTATGTCGGTTACTTTAGTTCTCCTACGGATCTCCTCATTTCTGATTCGATCACGCAGGGAAACTCCGAGCATAGCGCGCTCCATCGCCCTTTGGGTGACCTTGAGCCTTCTTATGAAGCCCATAGTAAGCGACCACGTCTCTGTTCCGTATGTCGTTATTGGCAACACACACTGGTCAAAGACCTTAGTCTTGAGACACTGCGGTATTTTGGACGAGAAGATATCGCGAAGCTTCCCGAACGCTGCCCAGCCGAGTTGGATTCGTCGGTTGACCTCTTTCTCAAAGTTGGACTTACCTAACTGAACTGTTTGTCCCAGGTATACATAATTGTCAACAACTTCGAGTGTAGAGTCTCCAACCTTCAGAGGAGTGGGTGCGACACGGATATTCCCTATTATTTTACAATACCTACTTACTTAAAAATGTATCCCAAATAATTATATTTTCTATTTTTCCAGCTCTTAGGGAAGGTAAGGAAGCGTTCCAGAAGCTTCTACAGAAGCCTTGGTTACACTTGTCATCGGATCTGACCAGGTACACGCTGTCCACTGAGCCGTGGAAGAAATTCACCACCAATGACGTTGCGCCTGTCGCGTGAGTATACACGTTATTATTATATACGAAACAAGCACCAAATCAATCAATTTTGAAAATCATTATGTAAAATTAATGTATGATAATGTTTATTTTCAAGTTGTTATTATTTGAATTCCGCTCCCACATTTGCTACCTTAACTATCATGTAAATTGCCTGTGGCTGCAAAGGTCCCAGGTTCAAATCCTGCCCGTGCTAATATGAGTTTGCATACCAATCTGACTCACGTATGGTAGTTTTACTACCACTTGCTTCCGGTGAAGGAAAACATCGTGAAGAAACCTGCACTCTGATTGCTGATTATCAGCTAGTGTGTGAAATGGAGAAAGCAATGGCTAACCACTCCATATAATGACCACGACCCTCAGTCATGAGGAATACGACTAAAGGAGGGAGGATTATCATGTAGCGTAGTAACGATGTGTGGTGGCGAAGACTCCTAGCTTGAAATGTATGTTCCATTACCTACTTCATCGAGGATCTCGCCTCCAATACTAGAATGCTTCACTATTTTCTGATCTGCGGCACTTCTTGGCAGTTGGCTCTTTTGCTTTATCCACACATGACCCAGCCTGCACAAACCGCTCTTGAGAGCAGCTCATAAATAAGTCTCCCGCTCGTTTCGCGTCGCTCGCGCGGTATTCGCCTCGGTTTGTGTAGGTAGAGCCTTGCTCTGGTGAAACCGAGGAGAGAAGCCGCCGGGTATGTGTCCAGCTTTCAGATCTCGTAGGACTTCATGTTCCGTAACGATTATATTTCAGACCGAAGCTATACTACGACGCAGAGCTGATGCGCGAAAAGAGCGTCTCTGGGTTCGTGATGGGCATCGGGGGCCTCGAGTCCTCGTTCACGGCGCAGCTCAGCCCCGGGCCACGTGGCCACGCGCTGCCGGACGTGGCCCCGCTCACGCTGCTGCTGCAGTACTTCACACAGCTCGAGGTGAGGACGCTGGGGGTCATGACCCCAGCTCAGCCCCGGGCCACGTGGCCACGCGCTGCCGGACGTGGCCCCGCTCACGCTGCTGCTGCAGTACTTCACACAGCTCGAGGTGAGGACGCTGGGGGTCATGACCCCAGCTCAGCCCCGGGCCACGTGGCCACGCGCTGCCGGACGTGGCCCCGCTCACGCTGCTGCTGCAGTACTTCACACAGCTCGAGGTGAGGACGCTGGGGGTCATGACCCCAGCTCAGCCCCGGGCCACGCGGCCACGCGCTGCCGGACGTGGCCCCGCTCACGCTGCTGCTGCAGTACTTCACACAGCTCGAGGTGAGGACGCTGGGGGTCATGACCCCAGCTCAGCCCCGGGCCACGCGGCCACGCGCTGCCGGACGTGGCCCCGCTCACGCTGCTGCTGCAGTACTTCACACAGCTCGAGGTGAGGACGCTGGGGGTCATGACCCCAGCTCAGCCCGGGCCACGCGGCCACGCGCTGCCGGACGTGGCCCCGCTCACGCTGCTGCTGCAGTACTTCACACAGCTCGAGGTGAGGACGCTGGGGGTCATGACCCCAGCTCAGCCCCGGGCCACGCGGCCACGCGCTGCCGGACGTGGCCCCGCTCACGCTGCTGCTGCAGTACTTCACACAGCTCGAGGTGAGGACGCTGGGGGTCATGACCCCAGCTCAGCCCCGGGCCACGCGGCCACGCGCTGCCGGACGTGGCCCCGCTCACGCTGCTGCTGCAGTACTTCACACAGCTCGAGGTGAGGACGCTGGGGGTCATGACCCCAGCTCAGCCCCGGAGCCACGCGGCCACGCGCTGCCGGACGTGGCCCCGCTCACGCTGCTGCTGCAGTACTTCACACAGCTCGAGGTGAGGACGCTGGGGGTCATGACCCCAGCTCAGCCCCGGCCACGCGGCCACGCGCTGCCGGACGTGGCCCCGCTCACGCTGCTGCTGCAGTACTTCACACAGCTCGAGGTGAGGACGCTGGGGGTCATGACCCCAGCTCAGCCCCGGGCCACGCGGCCACGCGCTGCCGGACGTGGCCCCGCTCACGCTGCTGCTGCAGTACTTCACACAGCTCGAGGTGAGGACGCTGGGGGTCATGACCCCAGCTCAGCCCCGGGCCACGCGGCCACGCGCTGCCGGACGTGGCCC
Source organism: Ephestia elutella (assembly GCA_018467065.1). Classification (NCBI taxonomy): domain Eukaryota; kingdom Metazoa; phylum Arthropoda; class Insecta; order Lepidoptera; family Pyralidae; genus Ephestia; species Ephestia elutella. Next base: position 13,294,713 of record CM031567.1, read on the forward strand.
CGCTCACGCTGCTGCTGCAGTACTTCACACAGCTCGAGGTGAGGACGCTGGGGGTCATGACCCCAGCTCAGCCCCGGGCCACGCGGCCACGCGCTGCCGGACGTGGCCCCGCTCACGCTGCTGCTGCAGTACTTCACACAGCTCGAGGTGAGGACGCTGGGGGTCATGACCCCAGCTCAGCCCCAGGCCACGCGGCCACGCGCTGCCGGACGTGGCCCCGCTCACGCTGCTGCTGCAGTACTTCACACAGCTCGAGGTGAGGACGCTGGGGGTCATGACCCCAGCTCAGCCCCGGGCCACGCGGCCACGCGCTGCCGGACGTGGCCCCGCTCACGCTGCTGCTGCAGTACTTCACACAGCTCGAGGTGAGGACGCTGGGGGTCATGACCCCAGCTCAGCCCCGGGCCACGCGGCCACGCGCTGCCGGACGTGGCCCCGCTCACGCTGCTGCTGCAGTACTTCACACAGCTCGAGGTGAGGACGCTGGGGGTCATGACCCCAGCTCAGCCCCGGGCCACGCGGCCACGCGCTGCCGGACGTGGCGCCGCTCACGCTGCTGCTGCAATACTTCACACAGCTCGAGGTGGGGTCACTGTGGACACAGTGGGGGTTATGATCATGGGGTTTTTGGCTTGAGAAGTACCTTTTGTGTACCAAATTTCATCGAATTCCGGCCATTTCAGGTTTCATTTTACCAGTGTACCAAATTTCATCGAATTCCGGCCATTTTGTGTGAAAGACTATCAACTACCATACTCACAAACTTGTATAATAGTATTTATTTTATTTAAACTTTTTTTCACTTCTCATGCTCAGAAAGTGCTTATTTGTGCAGGATATAGGCTGCACAAAATCGAATTTTGTGCACAAGGGCATTAACGTATCTACTCATAAATGTATCTATATTAAGGCAAAGATAATGAGCCATACAGCCAAACACAATAAAAAGTTCATAGATAGAATTTGTTATTTTATAATTTTTACTTTAATTTATTTGCCTTATGTGTTTTTTAAGACATAAATAATATTAAAATTATTTAATTAATATAAGAAAATTATTATTGCAAAATTAATTTAATAGTAGGCTGTATAGGTCTGCAGCCGAAGCCTAATATCAATGTCGTAAGATGTAAAAAAAATGAAGCGGCGGGAAACAGCTCTTGTTTTTTCGTGCGTTTTCTGTTTTATTTCCTCGCAATCGAAGTGAAAAGCAGAGTTTATAACTCGTCCACAAAACGATTTTTATCCTCGACATTACTATCAGCCCTCGCCTTCGGCTCGGGCTGCTAAAAGTCTCGGATAAAAATGGTTCGTTTTGTGCACTTGTTGTAAAATCTACTATTGTACAAAGTACAAAAGTAAAAGCACGATAGGAGGACTTAATGCTAAGGCATTATCTACCAGTCAACCTTTGGGTCTTGCAGAGAATATGAATTAGTAGGTAGTATGATTACCCCACAATATTCTACTTCGCGAATCCATTCAAAAGTGGCATGCGACGAATCTTTTTTGTATGAACAGCGCGGGCGTCCACTACGCAGTTTAGAGCATTTTTCTGTGTTAAAAATGAAATGTTTTGCAGGGTCCCATGTGGCGATTGATCCGCGGCAGTGGGTTATCGTATGGATACTCTGTTCGCATCTCGCACCACGAGGGCCGGCTGGTGACGGCGTTGTACCGCGCCACCAACACGGTGGCCGCTTATGAGAAGCTCAACTCTATACTAGTACGTTTAAGATTCAGATTCATTTAATTTTGTCAGATATAGGTATTACATGGTATTACAATTTTAAATAGGTACAGTGCTGTATGCTGCGACAATTTGGCATACAATGCTACAAAATCCTTCGTCTAAACACCAGGATCTAGGAATTTACCACAAGAAGTTGGGACCAACTGCTTTACCTTTTACAACAACAACTACAACTACTGCGGCGCAGCGACCCGAAGTGGATCTTGGCCTCCGACACGAGATGACGCCATTTTTTGCGGTCTTGCACCAGCTCTCGCCAGTTGTCAGCTTTGAGGCTCTTTAGGTCTTTACCTTTACAATTTTTGGTCATTAGTTCATTACCTTTTGGTCATTACCTTTACAAAATATTTTCTATCGCGCTGAATGAATGTCTTCTCTTTCCAGCAATCATTTCTAGACGGCGGCTCGTTCGACGCAGACTTATTCCAGTCCGCAAAGAGCACGGCCATCTTCGATGTACTGGACTCTGAGAAGTGCCCCGCCGACGTCGTCAGCCAATCACTGCTCGCCTACGTGCGTCGCTGTCCGCACACCTACAGCAGGTTGGTGTCACGTCCTCTCCCTTACGGGGCAGACAGAGCCAAGAGCACGGCCATCTTCTGAGAAGTGCTACGCCGACGTCGTCAGCTAGTCGCTGTCCGCACATCTACAGGAGGTTGGTGTCACGTCCTCTCCCTTACGGGGTAGACAGGGCTAAGAGCACGGCCATCTTCGACGTGTGTCATCGTTGCGACAATATATGCATACGTACATATTCACGTGGGCGTAGGCAGAGGTCAGGGATTTCTTTCCACTTGTTACGATCCTTACAGATCTCTCTTGCTTTCTCTACACTCATCTCTCTTCATACATACTCGCCGGTTGTGAGTGCTCCTAATATCTCCCTTTATTAATATACTGGCTTTTGCCCGCGGCTTCGCCCGCGTGAATTTCCCACGGGAACAGTGCTTTTTCCCGGGATAAAAAGTAGCCTATGTGCTATTCCAGGTCATTATCTACCTCTGTACCAAATTTCATCGAAATCCGTCCAGTAGATTTTGCATGATTGAGTAACAAACATCCTCACAAACTCACATCCAAACTTTCGCATTTATAATATTAGTATGGATAATGCTAAGATATAATATAAGCCAGCAGCCAGTTTAAAAAATATTTCTGCAAGAGTTTTTCAACTAAAAAGTTTAATTACCTTTGAATGACTTGTCCTAAATATGTAACAATCGTTACAGAGACCTAATCTGCGCCCTGTCAGCTGTAAATGAGGAGAGCGCGATGTCCGCGGCGCGGCGCTGGCTGCCCGCGCTGGCCGACCCTGCCAGAGCGGCGCTGGCCGTGGTGTGCCATCCCAGCAAGGTCAAGGAGATACAGCAGGCCTTCCTACAGTCAGTATTGAACCGACATAAACTCCGTTATACGACCTTACCATGTCTTTTTTATGATTTTACAACAATATAAATTAAAATAGCCATTTTAGGAAATTATTTTCGTGGTTAATAAATGTTTTACTTCAGAATGTTTAGGTTTGAACTAATATTTGATTTATTTTCAACAAAAAGTACTGTGGAGATTGTTTACATAATGGGACAACTAAGAAAAAACGGAGACTTACTTATAGTTTGGAGCCCAGGACAGAGAAGAGAATGGCCCAGCCTAGAGAAGGTTGGCGTAGATAAGAGGCTTATACCCAGCAGTGGGTCATGGAAAGCTGACGATGATTTGGGGTCCATACTTCAAAAGAAACTAACTTGTCTGCATCGACACAATGGTATTCATGATACGCGTGTCGCATAGCGACCTTTTATAGGCATAAGAATAGGTAAGGCCCCATTTCATAGAATAGTTTTATGCAGATATGCTATGCGGATTTCAAATAAAAATCGAGCATTTGCCATTAAGGTCTCTAATTTATATTTAAATATCAGGACTTCAGCTATTGTAATCTTTGTCATATAACTTGCAGGATGAAGATAAAACTGGACGCCTTCGAATCTATGGAAGCATCGCATTTTAACCAATAAGCCTAATTCTGCAATAAGTATTAATTGTATTTACCTATACGCTAAAGCATTTTTACGTAACTTTTGAAAATAATTTGTAATATATTACGATTTTATTAAACCTGGCTGTGCATTATTCCACCCCTGAATCTGCTATTATGTGTAACCAAGTCTTTAAATTTTATCACCTATATATTATGCCTTGGAAAACTGGAAAAGTGCTCTAGTCTCGCATTGTTGCATCCTATGAAATAAAACATTAAAATTACTGTCATGATAATAATTTTAATTACCATTCATCTTATAACTATGTCTATACAAAAAATATAACTTAAATTTAGTCAGATATTTAGTGAACATCATTATAAATCATCTCACAACCGCTGCAACACCTCCATCATAAATTCCAACCCATCTATAGAATAATATCATTGTTCAACATGTCGCTCAGTTAACAGAAACACTGGTTATCATTTTAACAGATTAGATAATGCAGTAAAAACTTCACTCTACTTAATTACATAAATACCTACGTGTAAATATTTAATTTATTATGCTAGCCACATTCCTATAATTAAAATATAATTATTAATCATAGTGAATTGAGCTCTTCACTACATAATGCAGCGTAGAAAATAGAATTTCGGAAAACATGATAATGTTAAATTATTATTTTACATTAAAATGATTGAGAAATCGAAGTAAAAAAATCTGAAGAGGAAATATTGTCACAAGAACTTATTGTAAAGCATGTAAGTGGGATTCTACACTTCTATGACAATATATATTTCAGTATGATTTTATTATCAATTTATTTCAATAATTTAATCGGCGATTACGTCACACAATAATGACATCCTACGTAAACGTTAATACTGGTTAATTTCGTTAGCAATCTTGCCCAAAATGCTTTTTATGATTGAGGTATAAAAATAAGCCTGGCCTTGATACAATATATACTTAAAAATTTATAGGCCATATAATAGTGTAATCCACCACCTGTGGCGAAGTATATTTTAATTTTTAAATAACAAATTACTCTTACGAGGACAAAATTGTACAATAAAGGTATGTATATTTACAGATTTATAACTTACGCTAAAGAGAAAATAATTTTATTTTCAATCATGCATATTTGATATGCAGATAATGCATATTAAAGCACCAACAGTAAGTTTTTACGAAGCATTAGATCATGTCTCAAAGATTTATATAATTTTCTTTAATTATAAATTTCATTAAATCTGTTTAGATTCGAAAGGACCGGATGATTTACAAATAAGATTATATCGAAGAGATTTGGTGAACTTTAAAATTACATGAATAGCCTTAATTACGTTATTATAATTCGCTATAGATATCTACTCGAATTCTCTAAGAAATATAGGACTAATTACAATAACATTACCACTAAGTAAGAGGCGGCCCCATTTGCAATCTACCTAACTTTCAGAAGGTCACCTACCACTTTTATTCTGTATCGAACAACTTTTTGTATTCTCATTATCCGACATCTTTTTACTTATATAGGTACGATATTTTGTTAAACAATTATCGCTTCCATATCTTCTAACTCTTAAAAATGCACTGCATTTGGTATTTAGTTTTAAAATCGTATATTTATCAATGTATGTCGAATAGCGAAGACATTTATAGCACTGCATATTGACTGTAAGTTTACAGTAGTCCTGTCCTAGAAGCTGCATAGAACAAACTTTTTTGTTAGCGAAACTTCCTACAATATTGTCATAAAATTTTGTTAATTCATTTACAATATATTAAGATCATTAAAACGCGTTCTATAAAAAAATACCGTCACCGGTTAATCTAGTTCTATTGTTGAAAATTTGCACACATTTCTGAATGACGACAAACAGTAATGACCTTCGTTTTTGTACAACCTTGTGGCTATCAGGTACATACATGGGTACATTTTTTGTGTACCTCGTTCGGTCTAAAGATCGGATATCATGTGATACCGGCGTGCGAACAAATCCGCGGGTCACAGGTTGTTGCCGGAATAGTAATGAGACTATGACGTCGGAACCCCGTTGTTGTGTTTAAAAATAAATAGGCGTCATAAAAAGGATATTGCCTTGTGATGTTTGTAAGCGTTATTTACAAGTGTTTTTTTTATCGTTGGTTTTGTGGTCAAAGTATACGGGTTATAAAGTTAATGATAAAATAGAAGCGTATCGAATATAGAAGTTGGCTCAAGTTTAGATTTAAAATGCATGTTGTTCGCAAAATGTCATTTTGCATAAGATTTATACTTTACAATAAAGATTTCTAAAATCTACATGTTAAAGTAATTTAGAAATGGCCTTTATATTTAAAGCTTGTTCAGATAACACTGATAAAATTAGTTCATACATTAACATTTTATGTTTTATTATTTTGTTACTTTGAAGACTTGTTATTTTGAAGAACATGCTTTATATCGAGAACTGGTCTCGTAAAGGTACATGATGATCCAATTTTGCGTAATATATCGATATACGGTATTCACGAATTTAAAAAAACTTCAACATATTATCTTATAACATATTTTAGTTGCAATATATCTCTATCCCTATCTCTCTTTCCAATATTTGACAGTGAACAAACGAGACAAAACATATGTTGACTGAAATTGTTTACTTTATGAATAAGACTTATTGTTCGTTAGCCGGCTCATGCGCATACAGTTTAAATCTCTGGTGTTGCCAGCCTCTCCCATAGCCATCCATAAAACTAAAACACTATACTTCCTCTGACATAGTCCTTCTCACGAAAGAAGTCCCGCGGAAATTTGTGAAACTAAAATAAAAAGAATTCTATGGCGCTCTCTCGTTCCGGAGGCTAAAATCCACTTTGGGGTCATTGAGCCAGTGGTAATAATGAAAAATAAAATACATCCGACTTGAAAACCTCCTCTTTTGTAGAAGTCTGTTGAAAATAGAATAGCAACGCTCCGTCGATGACAGTTGCGCCGCGTCTGCGAGACTTCTTTCGTGAGACCCTACAGTTTGTAAAATATAGCTTGATCAGATGTAAAATAGTATTAAAATAATACATCTGTCTTTGTCCTTCTCATTTCGAATGTATCAGTTAACCCTACTGTCATCATCTGTCCATGGGCTGATTTTATATTTTACAAAGTGTAGTTATAGAGACCCTACTTAGGCTCAGGCGCAAAATGTCCCCTAGTCGTAAAATGTATCTTTCCGTAGATTGTCTGTTTCGCAAAATGTTGCGACAGGGACTTGGAATAAAATTTAGATTTTTCATAGCAACATCATTTATTAAAGTTACATGATGATTTTGCTTTGAAAATCGAAATTTTATTCCAAGGTACTATTACAATATACAATACTTTAATATTTTTAATTGTTATCTTTAATTTTTGATACTCAACTCTGATTTTCGTTTAGTAACAGTGTTACTCAACGGTACAGAGTGCCGATGAGTAAGAGTGTGACTCATTGGGAAAAACATCAGATGCAATGAGTAACTGTGACTCATCGATACTTTTTTCGCTTTGAGTCTCAGTGTTAATCTTGGTATGACTCACCGACGAATTTTACGACTAGGGGAAATTTTGCAAAGGAGATATTTTGTGCCCCCTAGTTACATTAGCGCAATCCGGTTATATCCGGTTACATGATACCGGTATCGAGGGGCGCCGGGCTTCGTAGTGCATCCCGCACGTAGCCGGCGATGCTGCTGTCGGCCACGAGGTGGAAGAAGAACAGGTGCTCGAAGCTCTTGAGCGAGATGGAGCGCAGCGCGGGCAGCCGCAGCAGCAGCGCCGCGAACCGGCCCTCCTCGCCGCCGCGGGACGCGCGGCAGTACGAGTCCAGGCACGAGAACATCTGCACGAATTACATACATTCATTTGAAGAAAGAAAGAAAACAAGTATCCTAAACTCCATTTGTTCTTACCAGTCCTATCATGTAAACAATCTTACCATGTCTTTTTATGATTTTACAACAATATAAATTAGAATAGGAAATTACTTTCGTGGTTAATAAATGTTTTACTTTTGAAATTTTAGGTTTGAACTAATATTTGATTTATTTTCAACAAAATGTACTGTGAAGATTGTTTACATGATAGAACTGGTAAGAATAAATGAAGTTTACTAATATTATAAATGTGAAAGTTTGGATGTGAATTTGTGAGGACGTTTGTCACTCAATCACGCAAAATCTACTGGACGGATTTTGATGAAATTTGGTATACGGGTATGAAGTTTGGTATAGCGAAACCCCGGGGCGCAGCTAGTTAAAAAATAAAAAACACGACTGACAACTCACGTAGCCTATGTTACTCGAAGAAATGCAAGGAATCTAAAAATACCTCTCACATCAAAATCTGTTAAGCCGTTCAGGACTTATGATGGAATAAAGAAACTTACATACATACATGAACCCTGAAAACATAACACTCCTTTTTTGGTCAGTCGTGTAATAAATTTATCCGCCAAGGCCAAACACACCAATCTAACTCATGTCATCTAAGTCAAAGTCAAAAGTCAAAGTCAAAATTTTTTATTGAAACTTGGCCTTCAAAGAAGGCTCTTTTTCACGTCGATAACTAATTATTTAATCATAATATTTTATGTCTCAAAGCTACAAACTACTAGCATTTCGGAACGACCACTGCTGAGAAGAAATGCCGAAAGAAACTCATGAAACAGTCTTGGTCGCCTAGCATGCCAGAGGGGCTATTCATTAACTTTATACATACACTAGATTGTGTACAGTCAAAAATAAAATAAAATATAAGTAAAAAAATAATAATAATATAATAAAACATGTTATGTTTGTGATCAAGTAACCACAATAAATTGGTTAAGAACAAAAAATAGAAATAAAATTCGAATCAGGATCGAAGCAGGATCCCCTGGCAACACCCGTTCACAAGTTTGAACATTTTAGAAAAATAAATACTTTCAGTCACTTGAAGATCACAATACACGTACATGTTTAACAATTAAATGTCAATGTAATTAAATAAAAAAAAAAAGTAAGGTTATTTTTTCACAATATCAAAAGAATGTAATCAAGTGTGGAGTGGCGAAGTTGTAGGGAGAGACCAAACTTTTTTATCGTTCAAATAATCACTTATTGTGTAATACGCTTTATTCATCAAAGTATTTTTAAGATATGTTTTAAATTTTTGCATCGGTAAATTTATAGCCTCGTCAGGGAGCTTGTTAAACATTTTTACACTTTGACCCACGAAAGACCGCCGAACCTTTTTAAGCCTAAAGCAGGGCGTATAAAGTTTATTCTTATTGCGGGTGTTTATACTATGTACATCGCAGATTTTTTAAAGAGGTTTAAATTGGATTTAACAAAAATAAGTACATTGAAGATGTATTGAGATGCAACAGTAAGAATTTTTATTGATTTAAAGAGCTCTCGTAGAGAATCGCGTCGTTTTAGCCCGTACATAAAACGAATTGCTCTTTTCTGTAATACAAATATTTTCCCTATCTCGGCTGCATTTCCCCATATCAATAATCCGTATGACATTATGCTATGAAAGTAGCTGAAATACACGAGTCTAGCTGTTTCAATGTTTGTGCACTGTCTTATCCTTCTGACTGCATAAGCCGCCGAGCTAAGTTTTTTGGCCGTGAGTTCAATGTGTTTATCCCACTTTAACTTACAGTCAACGGTAACGCCTAAGAATTTGACACTGTGTACCCACTCTAATACTTTGCCATTAACTATTAAAGGTATATCATTATGAGGTGCGTTCGAGAGAGAAAACTTTATACACTTGGTCTTGTCCGTGTTTAAAGCCAGGTTGTTGGTTGTAAACCAGTCAAGCACAAGTGTCATAGTATTACTTACATCGTCATAATTTTGACTATTTCTGTTGACTTTAAATAGTAATGATGTGTCGTCCGCAAATAAAACAACTTCACACAATTGTTGGGCAAGACATGGAAGGTCATTTATGTAAACAAGGAATAGAAAAGGACCGATTATGGAGCCTTGAGGCACGCCCATGTGTACCGCCGCGCTGCTGGAAGCAGCTCTGTTAACTTCTACTTTCTGAGTTCTGTTGTCCAGGTAAGAAGCTAGTACCTCAAGGGCCGTCCCAGTAACACCATAAAATTTAAGCTTGTTTTTTAGTATATTATGATCCACGCAGTCAAAGGCTTTTGAAAGGTCGCAAAAAATACCTATGACATCTTGGCTGGATTCCCACGCTTCATAGATTATTTGAACTAAAGTAGATGTTGCATCAGTAGTGGAACGACCTTTAGTGAAACCGTACTGACGATTATGTAAGATTTTATTTACGTTAAAATAAGAGACTAATTGCGTTAAAATTAATTTTTCAAATATTTTACTTAAAGCGGGTAATATAGAAATGGGTCTGTAATTAGTGGGATCATTTTTTGTACCCTGTTTGAATAAAGGAATAATTTTACTTATTTTCATGAGGTCAGGGAAAACAATGAATTGTCAGTCCTATAAAGTCGCCTTGAAAATGACTTCCATATAAAGTTGAAACATAAATAACAAGTAAGTTTGACGGTTAACATAGTTCTAACGAAAAGTAACATTACCACATGAGCGAAATAGCTTTATGAAGAGAATACCATAAACTTTGATTAGAACCTACGGCACAAAGATATTTGGCCTTATTGATAGTACGGCCAAATATTCACAGATAAGAAAAAGTCTGTTTAATAACAGTTTAATCTGTTAAAAATGAGTAATTAAAAAAATAAACACACCTTTTCTCTCAGAACCTCCACCTCCTGTCGGCTGTTCAATCCTTTCACATCTGAAATATCAAATAGAAAATCTGAATTTACGTCACAAAGAGTGGGCGTCGAATTTAAAAAGTTTTTTTATTTAAATTTACTGTTACAAAAGATATACAATCACGTCGTCACGCTGAATTAAAATAAAATACAGGAAAAACATTATACAATAAAATCTCCCACCGCGTCTCTACTGAACGGATTTTCGTGCAGTGTATAATTTACTTGGGAAACGCAGCCAACAGCTAGTATTTTATATTTGTATTTAGACCTAACCATAGATATAATAGTAGTTTATACACTACTTTATCTTCACTCATAGGAACAATTAAAATTAAACAAAGTAGGTAGCTAGGTAATGAAGAAAAAATTTTATAGCGGGAAATTAAGCTTAAACTACGAATGCGTTTTTCATAAGCTCAAACTGCGCCTGCCATGCGTGCGCCTCTTTTGTACATTCAGCCTAAAACCATAGCCTAATTTAATACATTAAAAAGTAAAACTTTATTTTATGATACTGCTGGCAGTACTATAATGACTTATTTTTTAATTTATGTATGTGCTTATATATGTAATTTAGTATGTAAATTGCTATGTTTTTAGGTTAAATGTAAAAAAGAGGCGCAGTTTTAACTTGTGAAAAAAGTGGCGCACGCATTAGTTTAAACTTAAGTTTCCCGCTATAAAATTTATTGTATTGTGCACGTCAGACGTGTCGCAAATTTATTTTAATTTTTAACAAATAGTTTCGATTCCATTTTGAACTCTTTTATTGGTACATTCCGACAACTTTTTACGAAACATCATTGTGCGAGTTATTACTAATTACTTTTGAGTGACAAGTGCAGCGACGATATCAAGACTCGGTAAACCGCCCCTCACCACCTCGGGTAAAAGAGAAAGGCTCTTTATTTTCTGTACTGCTTACGCTAAGCTACGCACGCTAGACCCTCGTGATCATCCATCAATACGGATATACAATGAGTGCGCAACGATCACCGACTAGATGTGGCACCAGTGAAAGACTCGGTGGTTCTCAGCCGAATCTTTCAGATATAAACCCAAGTATTGACATTACCCCGAGTTATATTATCCGCCGTGTTAAGCGAAAAGTGATTGACGATGATGACTGGATAAAAACCGAGCTCTCGGATTTAAAAAAGCAAATGACAGAAATGATTTCATTGCTGAGAGCCACCAGTGTTTCTCAAGCTGAAAATATTAACAAAATCCGCGAAGATATAACCACTATAAAGACCCAGGTAAATAGCATTGGTGAAACAATCGAGAATATAATCTCAGACCAAAATGATACTAAATTAAGACTGAACAATTTAGAAACATTAACAGAAAATATAGAGAAGAAAATAGAAACCTTAGAGTCTGACATAAACAAGTTTACTAATAGTACATCACCGCTAGCTACTACTCCATTACCTACAACAAGTTACGAAGATATAGTAAATGAAGTCTACGCGCGTAATGTCCGATCCAAGAATTTATTGGTATCCCTGAGCCTACTACTGCAGGGACTGCGATGGAACGTCACACTTATAACAAAACAGAAGTTTCTAAAATTACAAAAACTATTTACAACAACTGCCAAGAACCATCCAAAATTATCCGACTTGGAAAATACAAACCTGGACATACTCGCCCTATCAAAATCTGTTACAACTCTGAAGAAATTGTGAAAAATAAAAATAAAGCACAGTTTGATAACATAAAAATTTACTCCGATCGAACGCCACTTCCAGAAAAAACAAATGCAGAAATTAAAAGAAGAACTAGAAAGTCGCAGTTCTACAGGAGAGACTAATTTGGCCATAAAGTTTGTCAAGGGAATTCCAAAAATTATTCATAGAAAGGAAGAGAAACAAAGAGAAAGGACGTCATCGACAAAAAACCAATAAGACTCAGCGGCTCTATAGCTCGCCAAAAAGCTACACAGATAAAATAAAATAAATATCAACAGAAATAAAAGATGTGAAATGTAATTTAAACAGATGGTAATGTAATTTAAACAAATAAGTAATGAGGTGACATATATATATAAACCTACCGAAATAAATTATTTAAACTATACTGCATAAGCATAATGATGTATAACAAACACAAAAATTACATAGCTGACGCATCTAGTTAATCCATGTGTTGCCGGACGAGATCGTGGTGCATAGTCGACGACGACACTCGATTAGTTCAACTGCCAGCAATATTTATATTTTTAAAACACTTACTTGCAATATGTAACGATGCTATTAGTTTTATTGCACAAAGCATGCCCATTGAGTTATTTTGTAAATATGTAACTAGTTTTTCTCAGTAAGTGAATTATTGTTGTTAATTCTTATGAGAAATTAATAAAGTTATTGTGGCTAAATTGATTCGATAAGAAGAAATTAGAGTACACTATCAATCACCACATTGGATCGAATACTTATTGAAAGCATTCGCCGTTAATAAGCGTTGCTACAGACGATTTAGACAATAGGAACAATGCACAAACCACTTACCACGTAGGCAGGCTTCTAGCACGATTCCTCACGAATAGTTCTTCCTTTAGACACCTGGCCGGCCAGCCACACACGATTATAAAGTTCCAAAAAAAAAACTGTTGAGCACTTGAAGTTTTATTAAAAATAATTGAGTAAAAGGGCTGTAATGTTTGGTGCGCGCGCGCCTTCGCTTTCACGTACAGACACGGAGAGGTTTTACTGGTTCTGCCACCAGCCTTCTGCTACCAGCCTATGGCGTTGATCTCTCAGACACCGGTAGGATCTGCGCATGCGCCAGCGGAAGTCCGGGCGCCCCATTGGCTAAATAGAACTGCAGCACAGCGAATTGTGATGATTGATAGGTGCATCGGTAAGGCGCGCGAAATTCAAATTGAAAGGTAAACAAGATTTGCGTTGAAAACGGAACATTCCGCCCACCAAAATACCAATAGGATTTTCCCAGAATAAGAATAAGAAACGGTAATTAACGATAAATATGTTTAAGTTATTATTCTAAACTTAAAAGCTAACAAATGATAAGTTGAAACGATTATACGGAGGGTAGAGGACATAGTTTGACCAAAGGTCTCTTAAGCGAGTGATCCCTGGCTGTTCTAACGGTTGCGACTCGAACTACCCCATCAGGGCCAGGATGCAAGGAAACAACTCGTCCTAATGCCCATTGAAGAGGAGGCCGATTGTCCTCTTTTATAAGTACGATTGAGTTTACAATTAACGGTGTTGAGACCGTGGTCCATTTTGCTCGCTGAGTTAACCCATGTAAATATTCATTTTTCCAGCGTTTCCAAAATTGTTGTTGAAAAGATTGGATAAGTTGCCATCGATTTAGTCGATTGATTTTTACGTCCTTGTAGTCGAAGTCAGGAACTGCTGTAAGAGGTTCCAGCGTTAAAAAATGACCGGGCGTAAGAACGTTCAAATCGTTGGGATCCGAGCTCAATGGACACAAAGGCCGCGAATTTAAAATTGATTCGATCTGAGCGAAGAGTGTGGTAAGCTCTTCAAACGTTAAGACCTGATCGCCAACAATACGGTACAAATGACTCTTTGCGGCTTTGATTTGGATTTCCCACACCCCTCCAAAGTGGGGAGCAGAAGGTACGTTACGTTTAAAATCTATTTTTTCCGCATGAGAGGCTTGTTCGATACCTGACGCTAGTTGTGAACTTGCACCAACGAAATTCGTACCGCAGTCAGAGTGAATAACATTGCAGCGGCCGCGACGAGAAACGAAGCGACGCAATGCCGCGATGAAGCCGTCAGTCGATAAAGTAGAAACCACCTCAAGGTGCACTGCTTTTGTGCTCAAGCATACGAATAAACACAAGTACGCTTTATCGATTTTAGCACCACGATGAAGCCCGAGCTTAATTCGAAAAGGCCCTCCTAGATCGACACCTACGACAGAGAAGGGTTTTGCCTGATTGACACGAAAGGCCGGAAGGTCGCTCATAAAGGGTTGCAAAGGTTTCGGTTTAAGACGGTAGCATCTTATGCATCTTGAAAGATGATGACGTACAGCATGCTTTGCCGCAAGTATCCAAAACTGTTGTAAAATCAGATAGTTGGTTGTGTTCAGACCGGGATGAAAATTGTTTCGATGAATAGATTCGATTACAGCTGATGTAAGAACACTCTTTTTGGGCAATAATGCGGGATACTTATGTTCGAAGTCAAGATCGGAGCGCGATAGGCGCCCGCCTACTCTGAGTATACCCTGCTCGTCCAAAAACGGGTTTAGTTTACGAAAACTGCGAGGTAACTGTATCTTTGATTGTAATTTGGATATGACATCCAAAAAACAACGATGTTGGAAATGTTTGACGATAATTAGTAACGCACGATGACGCTCAGCGTCCGTTACGAAAAGATTATCTGATCGCGGAACAGTGTTACGCATGTTATTACAAAACCTGCGAACGTAAGCGATAATGCGACAGATTTTATCTAAAGAAGAATATTTTTCGAATAGCCGATCAATTATAGACGTGTGATTAACGCTTTCGATTTGATCCGAAACGAGAACCGTGGTGCGACGCTGCTCAGAGAGCACCGCATTGTCATCGTTTGAACGATTTTTCGATGTATCGATTGGCCACTCAGACTGTGGTTGAGACAACCATTCTGGGCCCGCCCACCATAGGGCAGTGTTTAGCAAATCGTGAGGCAATTGCCCACGCGAACAAACATCTGCAGGATTTGTGACAGATGGTACGTGCCTCCAGCACTCGGTCGGTACGATATCTTGAATGTGACTTACGCGGTTTGCAACGAATGTCACCCAGCGAGAAGAAGGAGCTCGCAACCAGGATAAGGTAACGGTGGAATCACACCACAGATAAGTGTCATGGACAGGAATCCGCAGCGTGTCCTTGACAAATTTGATAAGGTCTGTAAGCAAAACTGCACCACACAGCTCTAAGCGAGGTAACGATTGACGTTTTAAAGGAGCTACACGAGCCTTTGCACATACGAGAAAGACGCGAACGGGGCCGTCAGACTCGATAACACGCAGGTATATAACGGCGCCATATGCTGCTTCGGAGCTGTCACAAAATCCATGCAGTTGATATGATTGAGCGCTATCGGTAGCGTATTTACGTGGAATTTTAAGATTCCTAACTTGAGGAAGCTGTTCAGAGAACTTTTCCCATTGAGAGATAATTTCCGGTGGGGGCTTATCATCCCATGAAAGACCTAGAATCCAAAGCTTTTGAATAAGACATTTGGCATGAATTGTCAAAGGAGATAGAAAACCCAGAGGATCGAAAATTCTGGCAACCTCACTCAAAATCGTTCGCTTGGTGCACGGTTGATTAGATGGATTAACGGTAAAGACGAACGAATCCGAAGCAGGCTCCCACTTAAGGCCCAGAACCTTGATAGTTGTGTCTTCAGTTTCGGTAAAAGTGATTGCTTCTGAAAGACACGCCTCCGCGGGAAGATCGCTAAGTAGCTCGGGTCGGTTACTCACCCATTTTCGGAGCTCAAACGAGCCAAGACCGAAAAGAGCGATGAGTTGAGTTTTGATTTCTCTGGCGTCCTTCAGCGATGAGCTTCCGGATATGACGTCATCAACGTATATGTCGGAAGTTAAAACGGTTTTGGCCTTTGGGTACTTGTGACCCTCATCGTTGGCCAGTTGCTGAATAGAGCGGCACGCCAGGAATGGAGCGGAAGACACTCCGTACGTTACGGTATTTAATACGTACTCTTGAAGAGGCTCATCTGGGTGAGCTCGCCAGAGAATACGTTGATAATCACGATGTTGAGGAGCTAGGTTGATTTGACGGTACATTTGGCGCACGTCTGCCATGAAGACAATTGCGTGCTCACGGAAATGAAGAAGGATCTCTACGATATTTGATTGTAGCTTCGGTCCCGTCAGCAGCGAGTCGTTTAGCGATTTGGAAGTTGCATCTTTAGCCGAGGCGTCGAATACAACGCGAAGCTTCGTTGTAGCGCTGTCGGGACGTAGCACACAATGGTGCGGTATATAATACTTGCCTTGACCCATTTGCTTGGCAGGTACCAGAGTCATGTGACCACTGTCGATATAGTCAGTCATGAACTCCACGTATTGTTGGTTTAAATTGTGATCGCGATACAGACGCCTTTCAATGGCATGAAAGCGTCGTAAGGCTATCTCTCGAGAACCTTCAAAGACTGGCTCCTCGTCGTCCTTGAAGGGGAGACAAACTACATATCTACCTGTCTCGTCACGGTAGTGATTACTGAGAAAACTATTTTCACAGCGTTGCTCTTCTGGGGTCAATCGGGAAGATTGTGGAACGTTATCGATTTCCCAGAAACGTTGAACAATTTTGTTTAAACTATCGTCTACGGTAGAAGGGGCTACTCCTAGTAGACTGGACGATGCGAGTCTGGACTTCCCAAGAAGAAGCCAGCCGAAGACTGAGTTGAAAGCTCGCGGTTGAGAGGCGTTACCCTTCAGACGTTGTTCGAGAAGTGACTCAGCAAAGACGTCGGCACCTAACAAGACGTCGATTGGACCAGGGATGTCAAAACCAGGATCAGCTAGCGGTAGTGTTTTGACCTCCTCCCATCCTTTCGTATTTAGCCTTGCTATCGGTTGATCTCCGCAAATGCTCGGTATGACGAGCATTCCCAGACGAAACTTTACGTTACAGTTGGTGCCAATGTCGCATGTAACAAAGCCACTGACTGAGGCAGGGCTGCCCCCTAACCCATAAACGTTGATATTACCAGTTATAGGTTTTAGATTTAATCGTTGAGCGGCGTGAGCCGTGAGAAAATTGTTTTGACTGCCGGTGTCAAATAACGCGCGAAATGTATGAAATTCACCAGAAGCATCACGAATCTGGACTAGAGCTGTTGCCAGTAACACGGTTGTGGTTACGGTTGGATCAGACTGAGTCAACGAATCCTTAGCCACTAAGGTCGCCGAGCTTGCCGCCGACTCCTTATGTAGCAAAGTGTGGTGTTTACGTCTACATTGTCGACATGAAAACATTGATGTGCACTCTCGCACTGAATGGGATGCGTTAAGACAATTGTAGCACCATTTCTTTTCAGTGGCCACAGCCATGCGCTCATCTATTGATTTTGCCAAAAAATCATTACAGGCCGAGATGTGATGTTCATTGCGACAGTAGGCACATTTACGAATCGGAGTGCTCGAATTGTGAGCAGGTTTCGCTTGTTGTTTATCACCAACATTTTTATGAGTAGTGACGGTGGGAGCGACAAGCGAATGCGTGACGTTATGTCGCTTGAACTTCTGTGAAGTTCCCGGTGTGTCCTTTGAAACGTTAGCGGTTTTATTGGTAACATTCGAAAAGTGCGTGTCGCGAATTAATGCTTCACCTTTAGAGTGTAAGAATGCCCTTAAATGGTTATACTGTGGAAGCTCAATATCGGTATGTTTTTCCTCAAACTCGCGTCTTAATTTGGTATCGAGTTTGGCCAGAACATTATAACAAAGAACAAAATCCCATTTATCGGTAGGTAATTTTAAAGTTTTTAAAATTGTTAAGTTCTCATCGATCGTGTCTAAGGCGCGTCGAAAATCTTGAGCGTTCGAAGTCTTTAAACTAACGTCCAAGATATCACGCCAGCACGTAAACGCTAATTCGCGTTTATCTTCATAACGGGACTTGAGAGCCTCGTACGCACTTAAATAATGTTCACTTGCAACAGGAAAAGTTCTAATGAACGATAAAGCATCACCACTTAAAACTGACACGAGATAGTGAAATTTCTCAATATTACATAAGGAGGTAGAATCATGTATCAACGCGTTATAAGTTGCAATGAACTCAGGCCATTCCTTGATAGCACCGGAAAAAGTTGGCAACGAAATTTTTGGTAACCGCATATTTCCACTGTGCGAACCGGTCAATGAATTATGTTTCGAAGTGTCAGCTTGTTGAGATGAACGTTGTTCAAATTTTCGTTGAATTGCCAACACTTGAAAATACAATTCGTCAAATCGATCCTGAAGTTCATCGTCCTCCTCATCGGCATCATCCTTAAGAAGGTCCAAAATAATAAAATGGGAGTCATGAAAACTATCAGCAATCGTTTTTATTTCATGACAATATGAAAGAAATAACCCTACTTGTGATTCATCGGTATTGGCTAAGGTACCTACTTCCAAAGCCTTCGTTAAGCGATTATATGCTATAGTTCGTTTACGTCGCAAACTGGGCAAATTATTAATAGTGTACGTATTTTCGATACCCTTTTTAATAGTAGGTTTAGATTTACGCCTTGATAGTAAAGACATAATTAATATCAAAACAATAAAACCTGATAGCAACAAATATTCGGATTCGATAAAAAAGTTTAGTTGCGAACGTCTTCAGCGAGACCGCGTTCACAAGAATCGACGAGAATCACTGGGGCGGTATTACACGACAACAGGTAATATTGTCACCTCGGTCACCTGAGTTTTAAATTGAAATAAATTAAATTGATAAGGATGAATTAAATGAGCGTTAGGAACACTAAAAACGGTTTGCGATATTCGTTAATGTACGGTAAATAAAAAATAAAAATCAGTTTTTTTTGTAAAAACAAAAAACTATGATTTTTAACCTAAAACGGTAATAATGAAAATGTGAACGCACCAAAATTCGTTGAAAATATGATACGATAAACGATACAACGTCACGATAAAAAATATTTCGTAATTTGAAACGAAATAAATTTTCGATAAATAAATATCAAGAGGAAACGTTGAACGGTTGGAAAAAAGTAGTCGAGTTATAACGAACTATCAACATAAAATTATGAGAAGGTGGATTTGCAATATTGTATTATTGCGAACGGTAAAACGGTAGATAATTTTATGCTAATAAGTATAAAACGACAAAAGAATTTATTTTCAACAAATATTCTAGAAACTGATGGAAGCCATCTTAAATCGATAAACGGTAGGTAAGGTACTCAACAAAACAAAATGGAACAAAGACTTGTTTTCCGATTAGTAATTGAAACAAAATGTTATGTTTATTCGTTTTAGCTGTACTAGTAAGTATAATAAGCGTGGAATACGGTAAATGAAGTAGCAATTACTAAATCGAATTGGTATTTGGCGGCAGACTGAAGGTAGGTATCCAAAGTTCCCGGGTTTCGGCACCAAAAAATGTGGCTAAATTGATTCGATAAGTAGAAATTAGAGTACACTATCAATCACCACATTGGATCGAATACTTATTGAAAGCATTCGCCGTTAATAAGCGTTGCTACAGACGATTTAGACAATAGGAACAATGCACAAACCACTTACCACGTAGGCAGGCTTCTAGCACGATTCCTCACGAATAGTTCTTCCTTTAGACACCTGGCCGGCCAGCCACACACGATTATAAAGTTCCAAAAAAAAAAACTGTTGAGCACTTGAAGTTTTATTAAAAATAATTGAGTAAAAGGGCTGTAATGTTTGGTGCGCGCGCGCCTTCGCTTTCACGTACAGACACGGAGAGGTTTTACTGGTTCTGCCACCAGCCTTCTGCTACCAGCCTATGGCGTTGATCTCTCAGACACCGGTAGGATCTGCGCATGCGCCAGCGGAAGTCCGGGCGCCCCATTGGCTAAATAGAACTGCAGCACAGCGAATTGTGATGATTGATAGGTGCATCGGTAAGGCGCGCGAAATTCAAATTGAAAGGTAAACAAGATTTGCGTTGAAAACGGAACAGTTATTCTAAACTTAAATTTTTCTTCGTTACCTAGCTACCAACTTTGTTTAATTTTAATTTATGAGTGAAGATAAAGTAGTGTATGCAACTGTACATAATTAGGCATTAAAACACTCGTGTGATGTTATTATACACCACACTCATGTTTTAATGCCTCTCATTATGTATCAGTTGCATAAACTACTATTATTATACAATAAATAAGTCTATTATGTTATAATGTACCTAACAACTAAAAACACATCAAGATATTATGTAATGTACTATGACCTAACAGAATAAAATCTATCAGGGTCTACAAAAATTGACAAGAAAATTTGAAAAAAAGAACTCGCTGTCGAAAAACGACAAATACATAACAAGACCAGCATTGTATTGACAAAAATAGCTATAGCGCGTTTTAATAACAACACTAGCGCCATCTATGCACGAAATTGACAAACTTTCAAGTCAATGTAGTTTAGTTCCATACATAGAGCTAGGTACGGTACGTCCTGTCATGGGGAGCACGTAATGAGGGATTTTCCGAGACCCAAATTAAAAAAAAAAGTTCCAGATGACTTCATAGATGGCGCTTAACAAAAGCCGAGAGAAAAAGTTCCATACAAAAAGCAAAAATTCACGGATTGGCATTTGTTCTTAAATAAAACTTAGTAAAAAAAAAAAACATCTAAAAAGTATCAATATTGTGATTGGTGCAACTGTCAACTGTTAGGTGATATTTTTTCTGCCTCTAGTAGACAGGAAAGCGCACCATATAGATTCAGCCATTATGACGACTCGGCTTTCATAAAACGCTATCTGTTGAGACTTTTTTAAACTGTTTTTTTTTTCTTAATTTAGCTGTCAGAAAATCGCTAATTGACAAGAGACTTGACAGGACATCAAATTCTAGCGAATAGTATAATTTGATAAAATCAAGCTATCAATTTATTTTAAAAGATTTTATAAAATTCGTAAGGCCAGCCTTTTACGCCTACGAATTTTATAATAGTTATTTATGTTGTATAATAGGGGTCCTTAAAACACAAAGTATGACATGAGTGTTTTAAGTACACATACAGTTGTATAGACTTGTATCTACCTACACCCATGGTAATAATTTTTTGCAATATTAATATCGAATAAAAATAGGCGACCCTTTGTATTACCTTAAGGCCAGGTATGACGTGACGTGAGCTACAAAAACAAAACCTACGGAGTAGTTCCCGTTGACCTAAAATTATGAAATATGGCAAAAAGCAAAGTCTAACAGTACATAACACAGGAATAAATCTGAAAGTTGTAAATATGTTGTTGGAAGTTTTAAAAAAGTGTTACAAACTTATTTTTGCCCTCGATGCAGAAAAGTTTGTTTTTGAAATGAGTTGCTCTTTTAGTTAGAGCTATAATGTGTACGGAACCCTCGGTACGCGAGTTTTACTCGCACTGGGCCGGTTATTTTAACGATATTTACGTTAATACCTACTTCCTACTAAAATAAATACTGATAAAAACATACGAAAACGCGCCCGCTCAGAGATAGGTATACTGCGCTTTGCGTCTTTGCTAGCGCTAGGTGTATCCCGTTGACCTAAAATTATGAAATTTGGCAAAAAGTAAGGTCTAACAGTGATTGAAAAAGATCCAGTTAAAAATTACTATAAAACATGTAAGTACTCAAGAAAGTAATATTTGACTTTATTATGATATGAGGTGGAAAAAAACTGGCGAGCGTTAGAAGTAGTTGGAAAAATATACCCAGGCTTTTGCCCAGCAGTGGGACCTATCAGATAAATGTGACTAAAAAATTCGTTTCTCTAAAAAGACTTAATTTTTTGGTTGTAACGATATGGTTTATCTATATCATACTACACACAATAATATACATAATGGGGTATTCTTTGGAACTACTGTACCGATTTCAAAAAATATTTTTTTACCATTAGAAAGCTACATTATACCTAAGTGACCGGCTACAATTTAAGTACGTATCTATGTCTAGCGCCCCGTCCCGGCTTCGCTCGAGAGGTAGATACCTCCAGAGCGAAGCCGGGACTGGGCACTAGTATTATGTAATTCTTTCTATATAGGGCAAATAAAAGTATTATTATTCAGTTTTAAATGTACAAACTATATTTTATATTTGGTTCGCTTGGAAGCAATGTAAACGTCCATCTACCAACACACTCCCGTGATGCAATATAAGTTGAACGATCTCAGTGAGAGCAAATAATGAATAAGGGTCGCGTTGAAGTATGACATCATCCGTAGAGTTGTTTACTTTAATTTTTGTATAAAAAAATCAAGGGATGGGGCGTATTTACGCGACCAGGTTTTAAAACCAAGTATTTGTGTCCAAGTACGAAAACCAGGGTTCAGCCCTAAATACTTGCAAGACCTTAAACGTATTTTTACTTAGACGCACTCGATCGGCTCGCCCCGTATGAATACTTCCAATGCATACTTGCAACATCGCAGCTTCATTTAAGCTTTATCTTAGTAGGAATAAGGAACATAATAACGAATGCTAATTAAAAACTTTCAAGTAATGAAGTAATTTTTTTTTTGCTAATATTATTGTGATCCTATATGGGAATTGGGATTGAATTCATACAAAATACTTTAAAAAATACTTTGAAAGTATTTTACTCTCATGATCAAACATTTGTGTTTAGGTCCTCACGTTCGCATCAATACAATTTTTTTGAATAAAAGAACTACCTACATAAAATGTAAATATGTATATGAAAAAATAAAAAAAAGTACAAAAAGAAACAAAAAAGTAATGTGCTTACATAGAAAAAAATATAAAAAATTATATTGTTTAAAAAAAATGTATATACAATGAACTGAAGCCTTTTTTTAAAAGTAGAGCTAGTATTGGCACCGTACGTACACGCAATTGTCATCCTTATTCATTACGTAATAAGGTCACTTTTCTCATGAGGAAAAAAATACTTGCAAGTATTTCGAAACCTGGTTTTTGGCCCTAGTATTTACTCGACTACGTACCAGGTAGCCCTGGATTTCACAAGTACGACAGTATGGCCGGTATTAATAAACCAAGCTCAAGACAGCTGTCAAGTGCGAACTCAGCCGATACGCACTCAAGTTATGTTCACGCACTTAAGATCGTCGCTAATTAATAAACCTATATCAACGGCGTATCACTTGAGATCTCAGAACACACACAACTTCAAACTGACAAGCTGAGAATTTTGACATGGCGTGGTGTCAAAACATAGACTTAGTAAAAAATAATAGACCCGGCTTAACAATCTTTTTCCAAACAGTATTTACGCAACAGCCAGCAATGGATTTGGCACAAAGTACTAAAAATAGTGACAAAACATGGAAACCGGCCACATAATTACTGTTTGGATATAGATTGTTAAGCCGGGTCTATTATTTTTACTGAGTCTGGTCTAACTACTGTCACAAGTCACTCTCATGTCATGGTTGTACTGTCATCAGCAAATACGCTCTTGAGTAGCATCTTGAGTGCTGATATTTGTTTATTAATACGACTTCACTCGGCTGATACGCGGAACTCAAGCGAGAACTCAAGTAAGATTTATAAATTAACACCGCGACTCAAGTGCGCTTTCAAGATCGAGCTAAGACTTGAGTGTCATTTATTAATACGGGCCTATATTTCAATTTCTTCCTATATGTATACACAAAACGCTCGCATACGCGTTTTATTTTAACCTAACAGAAGAAAGTCTGTCTGGTCTACAAAAATATGGCAACACCGAAGTTTTACGCCGCGGTGACGTCAACTTCTTATAAAGCAGTATCCATACATACCAGTGTATTATTTGTCAAAAAGAAACCATAGCGCATTTTAATACCAATACTAACGCCATCTATGTACGACATGGGTAAATTTTCGACTCAGTATAGTTGGGTGTTGTGTAAACTAACTTGATACATATTCATGGAAGTACATTGGCAACTAAATACACCCCAGCCCATTGTGATAAAATCGAACTTCCAATGTAATTAAAAGATGCGTCTTTAGATTACGCCTTTCATTATGTTGAATTAATGTAATTGAACAGCCGTGTTGGTTAATTTTGGATAGCCGCCTAGTGACTTTGCAATATTGTTTTATTCTCATGAACGACACGGCGCGAAAGTAAGTCAACAATGTCACCAAGCTAGTAAGCCCTTAATTGGCCATTGTGTATCTTGTACACAAGCACAGCTTAGCTTGTTTCTAAGCTTGGCATCTATAGTGTAGATAGCGTATGGATAGAGAAATGTATTTATTATATGACATTTTTCCAAAACCAATGAGCGATTTTTCTGACAGCTAAATTAAGAAAAAAAAATCAGTATAAAAAAGTCTCAACAGATAGCGTTTTATGAAAGCCGAGTCGTAATAATGGCTGAACCTATATGGTGCGCTTTTTCTTGTCAACCAGAGGCAGAAAAAAAATCACATAACAGTTTGACAGTTGCACAAATCACAATATTGATACTTTTTATTTGTTTTTTTTTACTAAGTTTTATTTTTTTTAATGCCAATCCCGTGAACTTTTTTTCTCGCCTTTTACTAAGCGCCATCTATGAAGTCATCTGGAACTATTTCTTTTTTTAATTTGTGTCACGGAAAATCCCTTATTAAAATTCAGCGTGTATACAATGTGTCCCGTCATCAGTAATCAGTATCAATATGTCTCTTTAATGGTATGTTATATGGCATTTTTTATGCACAAATCACCACTCAAAACTTCTGCCCTTTATATTGATCCATCTTTCTTATTTTATTGTTGTCTAAATGAGTAGCTTTTCAATGAGACCTATGTTATGTCGATAGCACTTTTACATCAGTAGTTACGGTTGAACTAGTACAAGAGCCCCAAAAAAAAAATGGCTGTCATTTTACTACAGTCACAGGGCGGGCGCTTCATAGAAACGGTAGAAACGGGGCGTCAAATATACCTACTACTATTACAAATGAAACTGTATATCCGTGAACACGTCAGTAACACGTCAATGTGTGTGTTTTCATAGTCATAGCGTCCCATTACACACAAGTACGGGGGAGAAGTGCGAGTGCCATATTGCGGGAGGGGCAGGAAGTTTCCTTTCTGTACGTATTAGTTATATTAATTCTGTGCTATAGTAAAAAAAAAAGTGGTGATTTGTCAATAAAAATGCCAAATAACATACCATTAAAGGCTCCGGCACTGTACGTACACATTGATAATTTAGGAGACATACAGTCCGATTAGAATCTAAACTTGGGTCGCGCTTTAGCAACTTCACTCCGGTCTCTGACAAATGTATATGTGAACTCCATTTATTCTTAATGGTTCTATTATGTAAACAATCTTCCCAGTACTTTTTTTTGAAAATAAATCAAATATTAGTTCAAACCTAAACATTCTAAAGTAAAACATTTATTAGCCACGAAAGTAATTTCCTAAAAAGTCAATTATAATTTATATTGTTGTAAAATCATAAAAAGACATGGTAAGATTGTTTACATAATAGGGCAATTATGAACGGACTTTAGTGAAGTTAGTTTCGAATGGTTTGAAATGGTTTTGAATGGCAAGCTGACAACTTAACAAAAATAACAGAAACCGATAGAATGTAAATAGCATTGTACCAGGGTTGAGCAGGATGATGGCCTTGAGTGCGACGTACTCTGCCTGGTCCATGCGCAGCGTCCGCATCTTCAGAGATAACTCCGACAGCACGCGGTCGAAGATCTGCCCCACGCCCGCCTGCAGCGCTGAGTTGCGATGCAAAGTCATGCCTGCAAGCGGAAACGCAACACGTTCTTTATAATTAAAAAAAAAAAAAAATCGTTTATTTTTCTCTCCAGATTAGGCTAATTAACAATATTTGAGTTGTTAGCGAAAGTACAAGGCAAAGGACCCAATCTAAGTGGAGAGAACTGGTGCCTGAGATAGGTAGGTAAGACCTCCTGTAATACATGTCACCAGGCTCCCTCCGCCCTTATAATAGATCATACAATGTATGTGCCTCATGCATGACACAGGTAGTAGGTGCAAGAACAGTGATCAGTAAGAGAAAGAATATAATAAGCAACAATTAAAAGTATATGAAGAGCAAAGTGGGTAAAACTAGGATTAGCGTAGAAGAATGTACTTGTAGCGATGAGATGTGGAGGTGATTGTGTAGTATACGTATAGGATTGTGTATATGATATTTTTTTTTTTTATTTTATTAAATATGGGTTTGCTCTTGACCACAATCTTGCCCGAGGACAGAGATGAGGTCTACGATGAAGCGAGCTTACCCAGAAGCAGCCTATTCACTCTGGTTTTGAAGAGAGTCAGGTTGTATGTGCTCGGAAACACAGACGAGTGAATGAGTGTGTTAAAAATAAAGAGGGAACAATTTGGAAAAAAAAGAGTTATGAAATAATTAGAAGGAGATTTTCAGTATCTTTATAAACTAGCATGACTTTGTTCCGAATTTCGGGAAATCCTCTCCTAGTACAGTAGTAGTCTTAGTTATGCTTCCATGCTGGTCTGGGAGCGAATAAAAACATAGAATCAGCTGCTTCTCTTCCCGCGCAGATTATAAAAGTCAATCGAGGGAAAGGGCTTTAAACTGGGGATTCCTCTACTCATAGGCGATGGGCTAGCAACCTGTCACTATACCTGAATCTCCATTCCATCAGAGAGCCCACTATTCAGCTAAGCGTGGCCTTCGAGTCTCACGACTCTTAGCTCCGTCTACCCCGTAAGGGATAAAGACGTGATTCTATGTATGTATGTACGTTCTCTCTTAGTGCTCCCCTACCCGCCCTAAGGAAGGTGCATGCCAAATTTCAGCTTCCTGCGCCCAGTAGTTTTGGCTACGCGTTGCCTGTTAGTCACTAATGCAAGAGTTTTCTATATAGGTATTGATTTATAATTTATAAAAGCTAGTGACAAAAACTAAATAGGCTGATACAGAAGAGAAAACCGATGCAACTGATTTATTAAGTTCATGAAGCTAGCTTAATTTTTGAGTGTAAGAAAGCAGTGAGAGGATTTCCTGAAATCCCCATGGGAACAAAACCCCTGGCCATTCTAGTAATTAATAACCACCACCATAATAAAGTAACCCAATATAAAAACTAACCTGGCATAAGACACATTAGCTGCGGCGGAGATGTCGTTCTCGATCCGTCGACATTGTCTCGTTCGTCGGTCAAATACTGAAAACATTATAAGAAAACTTTTTTATTTAACAAAACCAAATCAATATCATTCAGTTGAATAGGATACATCAAACTAAAGCACGTCAATTAAGGTCCAGAGTAATTTCCTTTTTGTAACTTATGTCCATTAAAAGCGTCGTTAATCGATTATAAATCCGGCAATTCAAGTAATTCATGGCGTATAACAAATGGCGAACAGCAGCAGCTCATTCCAGGATGCCTTGATCAGCTGGTCCTCCAGCCCACGCCACCAGCACCGCTATTCGTTTGTTGCCTAGAGAGTGGTACACTACCTCCATGGATCTCCAGGCGATGGCGAACAGCAGCAGCTCGTTCCAGGAGGCCTTGATCAGCGTCACCTGGTCCTCCAGCCTACACCACCAGCACCGCTATTCGTTTGTTGCCAGGAGAGTGGTACACTACCTCCATGGATCTCCAGGCGATGGCGAACAGCAGCAGCTCGTTCCAGGAGGCCTTGATCAGCGTCACCTGGTCCTCCAGCCTACACCACCAGCACCGCTATTCGTTTGTTGCCAGGAGAGTGGTACACTACCTCCATGGATCTCCAGGCGATGGCGAACAGCAGCAGCTCGTTCCAGGAGGCCTTGATCAGCGTCACCTGGTCCTCCAGCCTACACCACCAGCACCGCTATTCGTTTGTTGCCAGGAGAGTGGTACACTACCTCCATGGATCTCCAGGCGATGGCGAACAGCAGCAGCTCGTTCCAGGAGGCCTTGATCAGCGTCACCTGGTCCTCCAGCCTACACCACCAGCGCCGCTATCCGTTTGTTGCCTAGAGAGTGGTACACTACCTCCATGGATCTCCAGGCGATGGCGAACAGCAGCAGCTCGTTCCAGGAGGCCTTGATCAGCGTCACCTGGTCCTCCAGCCTACACCACCAGCGCCGCTATCCGTTTGTTGCCTAGAGAGTGGTACACTACCTCCATGGATCTCCAGGCGATGGCGAACAGCAGCAGCTCGTTCCAGGAGGCCTTGATCAGCGTCACCTGGTCCTCCAGCCTACACCACCAGCGCCGCTATCCGTTTGTTGCCTAGTGAGTGGTACACTACCTCCATGGATCTCCAGGCGATGGCGAACAGCAGCAGCTCGTTCCAGGAGGCCTTGATCAGCGTCACCTGGTCCTCCAGCTCTAACTGGGAGAAGTGCGGGATGTCGCGCGCCCACACCACCAGCGCCGCTATTTGTTTGTTGCCTGGAATTTGACATACAATAAAATTGAACATGTGGTAGCACAAGTCTCGAAGTACTTAGGGGATAGCTCAATCCGTCTTAGAATAGAA
Source organism: Ephestia elutella (assembly GCA_018467065.1). Classification (NCBI taxonomy): domain Eukaryota; kingdom Metazoa; phylum Arthropoda; class Insecta; order Lepidoptera; family Pyralidae; genus Ephestia; species Ephestia elutella. Next base: position 13,323,420 of record CM031567.1, read on the forward strand.
TGATTTATTTGCATATTTTATTTTTATGTTATTTGTCCGTATATATTTAATTTAATATTTTGTGTAGCGAAGACCATTTTAGAAAGTATTTTTTCTTGAATTCGATTAAATAAATTCAAAGCAGAACAAAGCAACGAAAGTTCGTTATTTAGTGGCTCTTATTGCCTATTTTTTATAAGTAGAGATATTTGGCTATTTGTGTCAGTCTCAGCTAAAAAACAATCGTCAGACAACAAATGAAATTGTGCTTGAAAGACTCAAATTAGATTTCTGAGAAATTATGGTACTTGCTTTTTTTCTCTCATAAATTAAAAGCAATTTAGCACAAAGTCCCTTAATAAGAATTCGTGTAGATAGTTTGTTTCCTTATTTTATTGAATTACTTTACACAATATTTCTTAGAAACAAAGACATAAGTCTCCATGGATTTATGTTTTCCTTCGTATTTTATGAACGAAAGTGCGTACCATTTGCGACACTGTAAATAACTTACATGTATATTCTAAAACAAGTATTAAAGTTATAAGTTTTATAATAATAATGTAAATGTACGCTTGCATTTATTATGTATGTGCATACGAATATTAAAATTTTTAGTGTATCTTTGAGTGAAACAAAACGCAAGATCGAGAAGTCTTTATTTGGCTAAGGCAAAAGTAAAACTTGGTACTGCATACATTGCTCGCCTCGAGTCGGGCTGCATTAGCAAACAAAGAGCTACTTGCGCGGGCGCCGCAAATTGTCATCTCTGTCCTTCAGCGGGAGCGCGATATTTCCGAGAAGTATGGAAAACGAACTATTTCAAACATTCCCCTTTCCGTCGTTTTTGCTGTTTTGTATCATTAAATACTTGGCAAAGCGAAATACGTTCAGAACAATTTTCTGATTAAACGAATCCACGACATTATTTAGTAGGAAAGTAGTTAACCAAAGTCTTTACAAATGACACTAGATTGAATGCCTACCATTGGCCTAAAAAACAAATTTGGATTGATAAAAAACCAAATATGAGATAGATACTTGAAAGGTAAAGTCAATGAAAGAAAGTACATATTATTATTTCAGTTATAATGCCAATCATTGTCTTGTTATTACAAAATAAATAATAAGCATTAAAATTCCGATATTATCCGCAGCATCCGCCATTAAAATACAAACCAGTCTCCGTTTATACAAGCATGTGCTATCATAATTATGTACATAACATCAATTCAATATATATGTACACACGTTGTAGTTTTTTATCCTGTGGAATTTAGAAAAAAATATCCTATTAGCCTCTATATAACCAGATGACACAATTCAGTCTCGCATATTTGCCTCGATGCAAATCCATTTTCTTCTCAACGAGGAAAATGGTCCAACTACTTTCCCGACTTAAGCCGCAAAGTATAACGGATAAAAGGATAGATCCCTGTTCTTATTTTAGTCATGAGCTCCCAGGTTTTAAGCCTATTTTGTGAGAGAAATACGGTTTAACAGAACTTAGTCTGTGTGATAAAGAAGCGTTATTTTATTAACCGACTTCCCAAAAAAGGAGGAGGTTATATGTTTCGATGTAAGTATGTATGTTTTTTTTATGTATGTTCGCCGATTTCTCCGCCTGTGGTGAACTGATTTCCGAAATTATTTTTATCTTCTAATCATACTTCACACTAATATTATAAAAATTAAGTGTTTGTATGTTTGTAGTGTACCCCCCCCCCCCATCTTCAGATCGGAACTGCTGAACCGAATTCAAAAATTCTTTCACTAAAATATCTAAAAATATTCAATTGGATACAATAGCATCATGAATATGTCATTTTTCCACATAACCACATAAGTATATTACCTCACAGGCACAGCACGCAAAGACCGCCGAATAGGGATAGTGACCAGTTAATTTAGCTGTCTTATGGTTACTGATAAATAAAACGAATATATGCCTTTAAATAAACGAGCTCTATATTGGAATGTGATTCGCCATTGTATTGTTATGGTCATCACAGCGGTCCTATTTGGGACCGGCTAACTAGCCGCGAGAGCTTCTGTTTTTTCTGGATTACTGCTTTTTTTCCCCAGCGAGGAGAATACAATCAGAAAATAATCAGACTGAAGTGGCTTTACGAATAAGCTATAGTAAGCATCTGCTCTGTTGCTGTTTCTATCTAGGATTATTTAAATCTTTTGTGGCTCTATTATGTTTTTGTAACAAATAGGTAACGCGACCCTCCTCAACAGGGCCTACCTACAAACAGGCCCTCCTAAATCGGGAGCAGTGTTACCATTTTCAAGCAAAGCCTTACGGATTCTTGAAAATTGAATCTGGCAACCCTGCTCCCGATTGAGGATCTTAAATCCGGCCATTAAAGGCCTTTACTAGCGAACTTTACCTATATATATGTAGTAAGTAACTATTATATATTCTGTGCCTATAGATAGTACATATAAAACAGTCGCCGCCATGACTGAAATCGTTCAGGAAGCATCATCACATATCCATCACAACAAAGTGTCGAGCGAGATACTTGCATTTATTTTTATACACCAGAAAATACAGAAAGTATGGTACATTGTTTATTACAAATTAACAGTAGATTTCCTAGGATTAAAAAGCATTTCTATTACCTATGCCAAGTTTTCATTATAAACTTAAATGCCTTTTTAAAAATGATCTATGATAACACGTAGTCTTTGCTGCGACGTGAAAAAAAAAGTAAATAAGTATCATTGAAGTGTAGCCCATTAATAACATACACAATTTTGTCGCGATAGCCACATAATTCATGCAGCTGTTATTTATGTGACATTTACACATAATTTAAATTGTAACATATAAATTGATGTTCTCAGAAGCGACAGATCGCATCGACAAAATTTTAAAAATTACTTCTTGTTCCCTTTGTGTTTGGACATTTTATGTTGTGCAATGATGTATCTTACATATATAGAACAACGATCATTTTGCATGCAAAAGTATAACAAAATTAGACTTAGTTTTAAATATCGAAACTTGCACATCTGCCCAACAACGATAGTAATATGCAAATTGACTTTACATGTATTTTTATTGCATTTTCGATATTAACTACCAGTAAAGTTTAAAAGTAGAGTACTTGTTCAAATAATAATTCTGAAACACTATGTTTAAAATTAAATCATGTAATTTCACCTCCGTTTACAAATAATTTAAAAAAATCACGCCCTGTAGCACTATGTCTTATTGATCCTAATTTAAATCCAAAAAACATTGTATGATTAGTAGTTTTAAGAATAAAATTATAAATAAATAAGTATAAAAATAGTATGAATCCTATCCTAACTAATATTATAAAGGTGAAAGTGAGTTTGTCTGTTTGTTACCTCTTCACGCTTTACCTACTGAACCAGTCTGCTTGAAATTTCGCATACACATAGCTGGAAGTACGGAGAAGGACATAGGGTACCTTTCATCCCGGGAAAAAGCACTGTTCCCGTGGGAAATTCACGCGGGCGAAGCCGCGGGCGAAAGCTAGTTAATTTATATTTATTTACTAGCTTTTGCCCGCGGCTTTGCGTGAAGAGGTAACAAACAAATAAACAAACCAACAAACAAACAAACTCACTTTCGCATTTATAATATTAGTTAGGATTAGGATTATTCAGAAAATGGTTGGGAAACCGTGATTTCTTGATGCATATTTAGCTGACAATGATGACGTCATATCTCACCTATCTGACAGAGGCTGGAAACGGGCGCACGGAACTTGGGGGGCACGTTGCTGTCGGGGCCGACGCGGAGAAACTGGAACTCCTCGCTGGTGTCCGCCACCAGAGCTTCCATCTCCAGCAGCCGTTCGATTGACAGCTCCTGAGAAACCGTATTATCATCGTGAGGAATCATCGTCATTTCAGGAAGTCCACTGCTGGACATAGGCCTCCCCCAAGGATTTCCGAAATGACCAATGCAGGCCAATCTAGCGGTTTCCTTGTGGCATGTTTTCATTTTTTTCGACGACTTGTATCTTGTATGAGTTGTATGTGGGCGTTATAAAATTGAACGCTGTGTGGTAAACATGTTAGTAGAGATAATTAAGTTAATTTTTGGGAAGTTGCGAATAACGACTAATATGGAATTAGTGACTGTACAATATAATGTCGCGATCATCATGATCAAATAATGTGGATACAGATGTATTTTACACGTTATTTACACTCTTATATTCCCATACAGCACACACTATATGACGCATGCAACATGAGAAAAGACACAAGGAAGTTTTCTATTTAACAGGCACAGGAATCTTACCATTGACAAGCCTTGTCATGGAGACTCATGGAGTGGACCATTATCTATCAACATAACAGGATGTCACAAGTCCTTCTAATAAACTTGATTAGGTACTTATTAGCGTTTCAGAACTTTTTGCTTGTAGATTTAGATGTGATTTTGAAATTAACCAGATACATAAAACTTAAATATCGGCAAAGAAGCTACATTGAACTAAGTTTATTCCGTTAATTGTGACCGTATAAAAATAAATCAACAGATACAATTGATAAATGACATCGTTTCATTCGCTAAATTCATGCAAGGTAAGTTGTAAAATTCAAAACAAACGAATAAGTCGTCGATGGCAAAGGTATCGCCACAAAAACGTTCGAATCAATAGCTTTGGAGGCAGCCAATATATTCGACAAATATAAATTACGCGCCGTCATCGTATCCAGGGCCGAACTGTCCAAGCCAGGCCCCGGTCAGGGGCAAGGGATGTTGGAAATGTTTGAATGAAATGAATGAATATTTATTTGCAGTAAAAGTGGTACAAGAAAATACAGTTAAGCCTAAATAATATGTATGAATCTCACTTTTAACCTACCTATCGAGGCATGCAAAAACTTTAAATCATTATTTAATAACTATAATCTAATAACAATAGTCAATGACAAATGTTAATAAGTCACTCGTTTTAAGTAAAAATGTGAAAACAAATGTGACCCGTATCTGAAAGACAGCAGTTGGATTGACCTCCTTGCTTCCAAGTTCAAAAAATCCCTAGGGAAAAAAACTCTAAAAAATAAAATCCTAAGGAAAACTTCTAATAGGTACCATCTTTCGAAATTGAGAATTCAATACTAAATGGCTATTATATACATTATCTTGTCGTCAAACTAAAAATTAATGTTAAGCCCTGGACTAAGGACACATTATACTTTAAAATAAAAATTTCTAAGAGGTACTCAGGGCCCCGACTTTTCACTTTCCAGAGGGCCCTCTAAATTGTTTAGTTTGGACCTGGTTGCAAAAGAAGCAATACGATACAAGATCGATAGGATAGTCAGGGTAATAAACAATGAAATCTGTGGCGAATCACTTCGAGCACTTTTATTATGGCCGTTTTAATTATTCGCCGACAGCGCTTTATTAGATGTTGCGATTTCATTAAGGTACGGTGAATTATTGCGGTATTGATTTCTTTGTCTTTGTTGTACGACTTGTACGTATACAAATATGTCTTGTACGCATTACTCATTGCCAATCAAAATGCAATCGCTATTATTAGCACACCAAGTTATAACTGAATAAATATTTATGCTTGCAATGGAAACGCGAGTTTACTTTATTTTACAACTATTATATGTTTTGCGTGCCATAAATACCAATTAACCATTCTTCCTGACGTACTTAAGGAGAGTCTTGTCTTTCTAAAAAGAACGTAAAGACTGAGATTGGAGAAATAAACTATATAGCTTCATAAAAAAAACTAATAAAATAAATTGGAATACTACTAATAAATTGGATATCGTAAAGATTTTCGATGTGCAGGATTGAAATGCGATAGCTCAGTTGGAAGAGCAAAGTCGTATAAAGACCTGGTCGCGGGTTCAATCAAGTCCTGTTCGCATGGAATTTTTTCACCATATCTAATTTCTATATGAGAGTACTTTATATAGCTTCACCTTATTCCTATGAACAGTACAAACTTCAAAACCAAATAAGTGCACAGTTAACAATTACCACAACAAACTACATCTATAAAGCAGGTGCATATATGCCTCATGCAGTAACAACGGTTGCAAAAATGGAATGTTCTAACCTCTGCGCTCACCTGTACCGAGCTGCTGGGATGAGCGTCCTCGGTCCCCCTCGCGGCCCGCTGCCTCTCTTCCTGCACGGCTTCCCGCTTCATCCCGCACGCGAGACACTTCTGGTACCGACAGTACTGGCATCTGTTCCTTTGCCGCTTGTCGATGATACAATTCCTCTCTTCGCGACACGCGTACGTGAGGTCCTTCCGAACCGTCCGTTTGAAAAATCCTTTGCAACCCTCGCAACTGAAAAAAAAATTATATGTAAGTATACACCTACAGTAGACAAGTAGTAGTAGTATATGTACAAAAGTAAAGAGCTCTTGGAAAACCATTTGCCACCCTTGATTTTAAAACATACGACTATTTCGGGAAACGCGCTTTTCAAGGAGATTTCTTTGTTCCTTTGGCAAAAGAAATGCATTACAAACAGTGGAGGTACCTATATTCTTCTCCACGTCACTATACCGTCTATCGTCTATGAGTGTGCACGTTTCACGGTGATGTTTTAATTTATGAGAAGGAAATGGCAAATATCAGATTGGCATTAGAACCCAAAAGTATAGATGAGAACTCAAAGGTAGAGTCAGATAAAAGTAGAATTAAAACGTTGCGATCACAACCTTTAATTTATTAAATTGTTATGGAATAATCTCCAACAACTCGTTTGTATGATTTTACAAATGATGATGGCGATGTTTAAAATATTTGCAGTAATAATGTTCCACAGTCAGTCATAAATAAAAGTTTCAGCAAGATCGTAAACTTTGAGTAATCTTGTCGTAATTAAATATGCCACCACAATATTTCACATTAGCGGAAGTAATCTGTATCGCAGTGTCGTAGAAATATATGTAGAAAAGGTAAGTATAAGATTCGTTTTATTACTGCTGTAGTAGCAAAGCTATGAGTTGGAACAAGAATCTATGAGAATAACAGGGGAATGCAACGACCGATCATAAAAATAAACTGAATTGCTAGTACATTACACGACCAAGAACTCAAGCGCTACAACAGACAGCTTTCCAGGGAAATAAAAAGCCAGGTACAGTAGTAATAATAACGTATATCTCTATTCTACTATTCTTCTCTATCTTAACAACTTTTTGTGCGGTAAGAATTGTCCTTGGTGGAAGGAAAATTAATGTCAAACTTAAAGCTACAGCTACAAGTCTCAATTGTACTAACTAATGAATTACTTTAATTAACAAATTTAGCACCAGTGTCATTTAAAATTATGATTTAGTCGATATGAATAAAAAAATTGTTCAAATGTAAAGAAACGATGAATCACATCATGTGTCTTGGCGGTGCCATTTGATGATCGGCCAATGTGGGCAGTCAGACGACAATGGCGCTATTAACTGCTCTCAAACCGAGGAAATAAGCCTTATAAAGCTATAAAACAAACTTGGAGCGCGAACTCACTGTATCACACTTGGTATGTACTTATTTTAATTTTTATTAAGATTTTATTATCACCCCGGAACGCAATAATTAGACAAAATCTACACAGTCTCGCATCGGGCGCCCAAGCAAATCTTTTTATTGCGTTGGTAAGTAATATTTTATTTATACTATAAATAGGCACTGTGTGATTTTAATAAGAAAATTAGACTAGCTTTTTATATCATGTAAGAATAGAAAAAAGATTCGCATATAGAAGAAACAATTTAAGAGACAAGTTTATATTGTAGTGTAGAGAGAGCATCGCTTCGGGCCTACCAGTATCAACATGATAAATCTATCAGTTGAAGTTTGATTTGGGAGATACATTTTGCGCATGATCCCAATAAAATACTACAAATATAATATGAAAATATTGCCCTCGCCTTCGCCCGCATGAATTTAGTTTTTCGCCTCTGCATTTATGTGTCAATCAGGGTCCTCTTTTAATAAGTTTCGATAGTTTGAAAAATATACATTACATTAAATATAAAGTAATTCATGCTGCATCCTATACCCTCACATAACTCGTTTCGTGTTTGCGATTTTAAATGTCAGATAAATAAATCATTAAAGGTATTTATATTAATAGCCACAAACATTACTTATATCCCAATGTAATATTTAATTAAAAATTTAAGGACAATCTTTCTTTAGCATCTTTAATACTTCTTTATATGATGATTTTTATTTAGCAAGAATTTTTCTGTATAATTTCGTAGTTTGGCTCATTAAAATTTAAAGTTAGGCTAACCACAAACAACATCTTAATGCAAATTAGACCTTAATATGCGAAATTAAAATACCTAATAGTTGCGAGTTCTGTCTGTACTTCAATATTTTGCAATTCAACCAAAAGATTGAGTGACTTTCAACGGCCCCGGCGGGTCGGCCCCGGTGACGGGGCCGTTGGAAAAAAAACTTCCAACGGGCCCGGCGGGCCCGGATTTTGCGTTGACGGGGCCGTTGGAAAATAAAATTTACCAACGGCCCCGGCGTGTTTTTTAAATGGGACGGATAGCATAAAAATTTTAAAGCATACGCTCCGGTAGTGTTTAAAGGGGGGGAAATTGTGTATTATTTTGTAGACCTTAAATATAAAATGAAATAAAAAAAAAAGAGTTTGTATGTCCCTTTAAACACATCCGGAGCGTATGCTATAAATTTTTTATGCTATCGGTCCCATTTAGAAAACTCACCGGGGCCGTTGGTATTTTTTTTTCCAACGGCCCCGTCAACGCAAAATCCGGGACCACCGGGGCCGTTGGAAATTTTTTTTCCAACGGCCCCGTCACCGGGGCAGGCCCGCCGGGGCCGTTGGAAGTCACTCAAAAGATTGATCATATCCAATTTGTATGAGTAATGAAGTCCGGAAAGTGTATACAATTATGGGTTTCACAATAATAAATTTGTTTCATTCGTCCTCAAGTTTCGTTGATTAAAACAGTATTTACTCGATTTCTTTCCAAAAAGACAATTAGCGTACATGTGATACGTTGTTCCCTGCATTATCAATATGAAGCGAACTCTCGGAAGTCCATAATTCACTCTCGCGCCACTAATGACATGATTACCTTTAAAATCGTCAACTTGCGTAGATTTCGCAACACGACTATTATTGTGAAATTTAACTTTCCCTTTTTAACAAGATTGTATTGATTTCCCTGTAAATGTATATGATACAGTAGCTAGAGTCTATATGTGGAAATACAGAAAAGTGGCTAAGAAAAGCAAAAATATTACATAGAGCTTGTGCCCTAGAAGAAATGGGATCACTACATTTGTAATGTCCCGATTATTTTGTAATCTTTGCAAGGACCGATGATGATTTACAAATACAGAACACTTGGATTGATATAAAAATCAGTACAACATTCATACCTACTTAAATAAGTGTAATAACTTGTTCAAAAAATAACACTTAAATAGTGTTATTTCCGTTGGTATTAGCATTACTATCATCCCGCTGAATAACATTTCCAATGAGGCAAACGATCGTTAATGATGCAAAAACGGAAGGTGTATAAAAAGGTAGCATTTTGTTCTTCATCGGAAATTTTTTAATCTTGTTGCAATAACAATAAATATCAATATTGAATGCAACAAACCCTCAGGGTTAAAATGGTATTAGTGTAAAAAAAATGATAATGAAAGATGAATGCTATTTTGATGACGAATTCACATGATCGATGACATGTCTGTAAAAATCAATATTCTCTTCTTCTGTTACTTCTTACATATCTACTTCTTCTTAACCAGTTTCCCACTTAGGTATAATATTATTTAGTAACATTGTAAACTGTTAAATTTCATTGTAAATTTAAAAATGCCGTGCCGCTATCGGTTTATTCAGCCATGAACGAAGATGAGGCAAATCCAGCTAAAAGAATAAAAGGACAATTTTATTATGACTATGACACAGCCGCTGCAAGAATCATCTGTAAAAAAGATGTGCTATTGGCCAGCAAATAATGTAAAATGAATGAATAAATGAAATGAATTACACAGTATATTAACTTCCGTATGTTTGTATGTTAACAGCAGGTGATTCTATGATGTTAATTTGATTGAATCTTTCGAACGTATCGGATTTGAAAAGTACTTTTTGCAATGACAGTTCAATTACTAAGAAAGGTTATTATGGGCTATTAGTTGTGCCCCGTGGTTTCAATATACTAGTTGAGCCATTAAGAGAGTCCAGCGCACCCGGGATTCTGCTCGTGTAACCGCAAGGTGCTCCGTGCTGCCAAAGTCAAGTTAAATGGCATAGCAAGCAAGCCATTAGGCAGCTTGAACAATTTGACACCACCATACCAGTCACAGAACATATAAAAGAGGTTAGAATGGCTATAATGCGCCGTTTCTATGAGAACCAGTGTCGCCTAATCCGCCCCACCTTTCACCGTTACCACACATTTGCAATTTCCAATCTAGCCAATCATAGCGCCACGTCATCACGAAATTTCAAACTGAACCAATCATACGCACGCACGCATTCGGTGTACAATTAGTGTGATTGTGTTTGTAAACTACGCTAGTGCTTGACTAAACTTTAAATGACTTAATTATCGATATTGAATTTTGTTATTAAATAATAACATAATTCAAACAACAATACTGTTACATACAAAAGTGATATAGTAAAATGGAAAATAAAACAAAGTACATTTCTTACAATCTTATATTTATTGACCTTGGAACAAGATATATTTATTAAGAAGTTGTCGCTTGGTTTGTTTTTTGCACGTATACCAAACAGCTCAATCGGTTAAAATAACTGGTTTTTATAATTCAGTTGCAAGATTCCACCCGGACAAACATACATACATACATATATTGCAAGTTAAATAAAAGCTTGTTATAATAATAATTATTCGCATTACTTAATTTAGTCTTTCCACATTAGCATTAATTTATAACATTTATAAATATATGACTTTGAAAGACGATATCTATAAATATCGTCTCTCACTACGCCCAGCACTAGAGCTAATGCCACGTTGTTGCCGCGCACTCCACTACGCGGTACGTTTGACGTTGCAAAAATAACGAACGCATGCAGACAGCAATGTATATTTTTTGGAGAAAAAAATATATTTTAATGACCTTTGAAAGATTTTGACTAAAATATCGTATTTACTAGAGGTTTTTTTACTTACCGATAATAAGAAACGCATCCTTTGTTTATATTAAGCTCTTGGCTTCTCGCTCGACAAGTAATTACCGCACATGAAGGCATTTTCGTACAATTTTGTAGCAGCGCTTCGCAATACTTACTCCGCTAGAGTTCGCGAGCGACTAAACGGCGCGGTCACGTGTTTTTGTAAAGATACGAGCGGTCGCTCGCATGCTTGGCGCGCCGGCCCCGCCCACAACTCCTTTCTAACCTCTTTTATATGTTCTGTGATACCAGTGGTGTTGACTTCAATACTGTCAACACATATTCAAAAATAAAGAAAAACTGCAAAATTAGTAGAAATATGAGATGGATAGTAGTATGTATTGGACAAAGGTCGAACGAAAGTCTCAACTCTCAACACTTCAAAATCTATCCATGATACTAAACTATATGAAAACTGTAACAAAAATATCCTGATCAGTAGCAATATCTAAAAAGCAAAATGTCTTCGTGATAAGCCGATACAAAGTATAAAGATTGCCCTCATAACACTTTCATCCTTATCAATCTAGATTTACATATCGAGTGATAAAAATGACCTTGAAATCAGGAAGGAGGTGCCGAAAAATGGATTGAAGCCACTCCAAATGTAATAAGCGTGGCATGGCCAACCTTATCACAATGTTGCTAAAGCGAGGATACCGATTCGTAGGCACTTAGAAAACGAGTTTTTTGAAGTTTTATGTTGTTACAATCTTGGGAACTCGTGTTACTCGTGTCATTTTCTTTACGTCCATATTTTATTTTGTTTGGATACAGAATTCAAAAAAGAAACCAGTAGTCTATCTAAAACACACATTATGCTGAGATACACAAAACTCTTAATACCTTTTCTCTATAAAATATAGTTAGGTACCTACTTAATCTTTTTGCTGACTATGCGTGTCACTAGTGCATATCGATAAGCTATCTTATTCAACAACCTGATATGCAAATTATTTCTCCGCATATGCTGCATTTAACAATGTGTGTAATACTGAGTAAGAAATATAAATTATTCAGTTATTATATTAAGTTTTAAGAAATTCTGTAATCGAAGTCGCGAATTTAATATCGTCCATCACTATTAAAATGTGTAGTGGGCGTGGTATGGTAAAAGTAAATCAATGTTACCAAGTAGCAAACTACACGGAAATTAGTGCAAACGAAAAGGGATTGTTAAAATTTAGTACCAAACTATCAAGACCATGGACGTATAAAAAAAGACGGACGGAGTCTTACAAAGTTCACATTGAAGCACCATAGTATGACGGCCTCAATGTAAAGACAATGCGACACGCACACACACTCACCATAGGATGACAGCCGGCCGCCATTACGTCGCGAGCTACCGACAAGTAAACCGTGTGTTCATCTCACAAAAAAATATTTATAATGCCATCTTGCGTAGTGAAATTTTGCCGTAATAACAGTAGTTCTGTTAATAAAACACAAGGGATTACCTTCCACAAGTAAGTACTTGTTTTAATTATGTTTTCGTAACTAAATTGTTTTACGATGAAATGTATAGAACTTTTTTGCGAATTTTAGTCATTTTAACCGGTGTTGCCATTATTTGAAATTGTTAATTACCCAAAAGTTGGGGAGTCAGCGTAGGCACGGTGAGGTAGTCTGAAAAAAGAAACTGAAGAATCCGAATAACGCAATGGGCATGACAACCTATCATTATTGGTGCTTTTTTTTATTACTCCAATAATTTAGTTTGGAAAAAAGACATTGTTTTCTACATAATTTAGACATATTTTAGAATATGTTTGTATAATTTTCAACCATTCTATTTTTTTTCATGTTTCCTTTTAAATCTTTATCCATAAAGTTATTTCATATTTTATCTAATCTAATAGGTTTCCAACCACCAATGATGCTTGGAAAAGTGATTGGACACAAATAATAAGACAAAGCAGAAATGACAATAGCTGGAATCCAAATAAATCAAGCGTCATTTGCAGTAAACATTTTGACCCTGATGATTTATATACTACAAAAGGTGGACTTCTTCGTGTTCGTTTATATGCAGTGCCCAAAAAGGTACATTTTTTAATTAATACAAATGTCCTGTTTTAGCAATGCGATGCTTTCTTGGTTTTGCCTCGTTTTGTGTAACTACAAACCGTTTATTCTGCTTTTTTATTTTCAGTTTTTATTTGACTCTCCTACCAGCCAAGACATACAACTTTGTTCCCCTTCATTACAAATTGTAAGTTACTAACGTAAAGTATTTTTATTTTGTATTAGTTCTTTATTTTTACACATTTATTTTTACTTGATACCTATTCTTTTAGCAGTCATCAGCAGATGAATCAATTCTAACGAGTTCTGGGCAACAAGTTCTGTTAAAAAAAGCTACTTGCAGTTCTATAAGCACAACACAAACTACACACTACATTGAAGCCATCACTCCGACTACTAAAGAGCAAACGCTATTAGGCCAAGCTGACAAGGACGCATTGTTTTCACCACAACCGGTTGAAATAGTACCATCGACTTCAGTACAACATATGCTACTTGGCGAAGCCTATCTTGTAAGTACTACCTTATATTCACCATTAGTTGAATATTTGAAGATATCTAAAACAGTTATTTTTTTTACAGTTATCGAATGAACAACTTGACGTTAGAACGAAATCTAATGATGACAATATATTAAAGGACACATTAGAGGTATGTCGCAAATAATATATAACCGCTTTTTATAGTATTCTTACTATAAAGAAAATTAGACATAACACAATATTTTTTATTGTTTTAGAAAGTTCAGACATCGACAGCAGAAGATACCTTAGAAGAAACTTTGACTGTACTATATACACCCAGAAAAAAACGTTTAAAGAAAAATATAATAAAAATGCAAATTGAAATGAAGAACAAAAATAAAAAAATAAAAATACTAAATCAAAAAGTCAGGCGCCTTAAAAATCGTAATCAATCCCTAAAAAATATATTAAAAACTAAGAAGAGAATTATGTAGGTACAGATTTGTTTAATAGATTAAATGACGATGTCGTAGCTATAAATCTTTTTAATAATTATAATAAAAAGAAACTTAAAAAAAAAATACAATACACACCAGCTGTTTGTAATATATTGGGTAAAACTAAACGCAGGCGTTTCCTGTTATCGCCGCCAGGCGTTTTGGGGTTCTCACATTGCTCGTGGGAATGGCTCGCGGACGGTCGCCATTGTCCTATGCGATATCGGTTTGATTTTTTAATACGCGAGAGGTCCCGCGTTCTTTGATTGCTAATTATCTTGAGTTGTATTTGTGAATTTCCTGTTTGTTAAATAACTATTGAACTTTGTGTTTGTGTACCCGTCATTGTGACTTTCTCCTGTGGGATGTGACGCGTGGCTGCTCGCTCACATCTATCTGTTGCCGAGCCGATTTCGGGAAGAAATCTATTTATTTGTTCTGGGGAATTGAGATCTCATGGGTTAGGTAGGGTGATTAGGAATTCCCCCTTCCCGAAGACACTCAAGTTTGGATCCGAAGAAAAAGAAGATTTAGCTTGGTAAGTAGTTTTCAATTGTAATTAATTTATAGGTTAGGTTATCATATAGGGCCCTGTAGCTCCCTTCATAAGCTACGGTGGTAGCAGACTGCGTTAAGTTAGTTAGGTTTTAGTCGGGCAAACGTGGTGCCGCGTGGAGATTTTTTCCCGGTACTTATTTTTACCGGTGGTTTTTTCCCGGTGAAGTTCCGGTACAGAATTCTTCCCGCCGCTTCGTTTGTCCGGATTTTCTCTGCGCACATTTTCTGGCAGCAGAGCGTAGTTGCTCTGCACATTTTCTGGTAGCAGAGCGTAGTTTATCTACCCTCTATTTGTTCGTTTGTAAAAAATAATTAATTGTTTGTAAAAATTATTAGATTTTTCTTAGTTTGTTTGTATAAGAATATTTGTAACCTTTTTGTATTTGTTTGCGGTTTGTACCGTGCGTTCCGGGTTTGTGCCATTCTCATACCTACCGCGGTTTTTCGTGTTGTTGCTTGATCTTGTTCTTTATTTACCTTTTTTATCTTTTCTTATTTGTTTGTTTGTTTGTGACTTGACGCGATGGCGAAGGCCTCCAATGCTGGGGCGACACTCGCCAACGAATTGAGATGGTTTGTGACGGCCGGTGGACTCCTGTCCCGGAAGGACAGGGAGGCCGCTATACTGGAAAGAGCGGATCAGCTCCGCTCACGATTAAACAACGCGGAAGCGGCCATGGCGGCGCTTACCGAAGCCGACCTTACCCCGGAGGTCTACGCAGGTCACGTGGCGGACCTGGACCAGATCCTGAGTCTGCACGATGACATCGTGGAGGCGGCGGCCGCAATAAGGGCGAGACAGGCTGGCGGACCAGCCCCTCGCACACCTGTTAGACAGGAAGGACCAGCGGTTACTGGTCGGCTCCCCACCCTTCAGCTGTCCCACTTTGGGGGTAGGATGGAGGAGTGGGTGGCATATAAAAATATGTTTGAGTCCCTGGTCGTAGCACGACAGGATTTGTCGAAGGCCCAGAAGATGGCCTACCTCCTCTCCACTCTTGAGGGTGAAGCGCGGTCGCTCATCCAGCACCTCCGGGTGGAGGACGACCAGTACGATACGGCTTGGGAGTTATTGAACTCCCGCTACCAAAATTTACGTTTGTTAGCGGATGCGCACGCCGCACAGTTGATGGCCCTGCCCAAGGTGGCCAACAGGGCACAGTTGCGCCTGCAGTTGCTCACGCCCGTTACAGTGGCCTGTAACGCGCTCCGCACACTGGGGCTGCCGGTGGACCAATGGTCCTTTTTGCTGGTGCACATTGTATTGGGCAAATTACCCAATGACATCCGCTCGCGATTTGAGCGCGAGAATGCGGAACGGGATAGCACCACCCTACCAACATTCACTGACTTGGTGAAGTTTTTGGAGTTTGAGGCACGGGCCGCTGAGAATACCATGACGGACTCAGCGCCATCCAGAGCGCCTGAACGTAGGCCCTTGGAACCCTCATGGAGAGGTAAGCCCCAACAGGGACGGCAACCGCCACCGCGTGGAGCTGGTGTGCGGGTTGCACACACGGCAGCAGTCGCGGGGGACGCGGACTGCCTGCAATGTGGCCGGATGGGCCACAGCCTGCTGCAATGCAGGGACTGGCAGAGACTGCCAGTACAAGATCGGCGCCGCATGGCAAGGCGGCATGAACTTTGCTTTTACTGTTTGGGCAGTCACTATGCACGTGACTGTCCCAGAGCCATACCATGCAGTGCATGCCGTGGGCTGCACCACGTGATGCTCTGCATGAACCGGAACGGGGATGGCCCCCGGTTGTTGAGGCAGGGGTCCCCTATGGGCGGGGGCGCTCCTGCGCGAAGCCCTCCACCATCGGACGGAGGACGCGGCTTCGCTCGTCGCACCCCCCCTCGGGAGGGGGGTCGCGTACCGGCGCGGGTCTTGGCGGACCGGGACCACGCGCCCCAAGGTCGGGGCCAGTATGTGGCTGGCCAGGCCCCGGATAGGGCCCCCATGGGCGGGGGCCCTAGATCGGACGTGAGAGTGGGGACACCCCCCTCCACGCGGGTTATCAATGCCCAACACATGCAGCCGCAGCGGTTTTCTCCGCCGCTGCACGAGTACCCACGGCTGGAGTACCACCCGCCGTACCATAGGTATGGCCGGGCCGCGGGTTATGCCCCCCCTCAGATGGGGATGTGCACTCGCCCGACATATTATCCGGGTCAGTGGCGCCCCCTGGTTTGGAGAGAGTGGGGAGCCCGTAACTAGCTTGCTCCCTTGCTGGGACAGAGCCGCGGACGGTTCTGCTCCCTACCGCGGTGGTCCGCGTATGGGGTCGTGGGGGAAGCCATTAATTTGAGAGCTCTGTTGGACTCAGGGGCTCAAAGCAGTTTGGTTACCACTCGAGTGGCACGCCAGTTAGGTTTAGTCGTGGAAGACTCGCCTGTGCCACTTCTTGGAGTTGGTGGCATACAAGTGAAGTGTCTGACGGGCCAGACACTTGTCACCTTTTCTTCGCTGAAGTCCTCCACAATGAGGATCACGACTTCGGCTATGGTAATGGATACCATTGCGGGTTGGCACCCCTCGACAGACATACCGCCGGGTGTGTTGTCTTTGGTTTCGGGTCTGGATTTGGCCGACCCCTTTGTCTTTCATCCCGGCCCAGTGGACTTGCTCCTGGGCTCGGACGTATTGGGTTGGATTTTGTTGGGTACACAGAAGGCTCTGGGTTCGTCTTCACTGATGGCAGTGTCTACGATTTTTGGTTTTGCCCTGATGGGCCCTGTGTTTGATAATGGCACCGCGGAGGAGCCACCGGTTGTCGCATCTGCGTCCTTGGCCAAGACCATGCAAAGGTTTTGGGAGGTGGAGGAGCCACCTATGAGTTCCAGGATGGATCCGGAACACGCTGAGTGCGAAGCCTTTTTTCGATCAACCACGGAGAGGTTGCCCTCCGGTCGGTTTGTAACTAGGTTACCATTTGTTGCTACACGTCCTAGCCTAGGGCAAAGTAGGGCGCTTGCGGAGAAACGACTGCTGTCCATGGAGCGACGCATGCAGCGTGACCACGTACTTCGCGATAAATATATAGAATTTATGCGCGAGTACGAGGATTTGGGTCACATGTCTCCGGCTCGAGTTGATTGGAGCTCAACTGAGCATTATTTTTTGCCCCACCACGCGGTGGTGAAGGCCTCAACAGGCAAATTGAGGACCGTCTTCGATGGGTCCGCACCCACTTCGAACGGGGTTTCGTTGAATCTATGTTTGCATTCAGGTCCCAAATTGCATAGGGACATAATTGACATCATCTTGAACTTTAGAAGACATCAAGTGGTTTTTGGTGCGGACATCCGGATGATGTTCCGCCAGACAGTCATACATCCTGAGGACAGGCGATTCCAGTTGATACTCTGGCGTGAGCGCCCTGAGGATCCTGTGACGGTGTATGAACTCAACACAAACACGTATGGTTTGAAATCTAGTCCCTATATCGCCATCAGATCATTGCTTGAATTGGCAGAGCGGGAACGGATCCGCTTTCCCCGTGGGGCTTCCGTGCTGTCACGTGACTTGTATGTTGATGACGTGTGCACCGGAGCCCAAAGTATTGAGGAGGCCCTCCTACTGCGGGATGAATTGATTGAAATATTGAAGACAGGTGGCTACGAGCTACGTAAGTGGTTGTCTAATGAGCCTAAAGTTCTAGAAGGGATCCCGGAGGATCACCAACAGAACCCTCACCTGTTTGAGGATGTGGATGATCCCAACAGGATAGCGGTGCTGGGCATGCAGTACCAGCCGCTAACCGATATTTTCACATTCCAAGTGGACTTGGAAATACCAAAAGTCTGGACTAAGAGAACGGTGTTGTCCGTAATAGCTCGTATGTTTGATCCAAGCGGTTGGATCAGTCCAGTAATATTCTCTGCGAAGTGTCTTCTTCAGAGACTTTGGACTTTGGGCGTCTCGTGGGACGAGCCGCTGTTTGGCTCTCCATTGGATGATTGGCTCGAGTTGTTTTCATCGATTAAGGAAGTCAATCGGATTGCCTTGCCTCGTCGAATATTGCCCCCGGGAAATATCGAGCCAGCCTGCATGGCTTTTGTGACGCGTCGGAGCGAGGCTACGCCGCGTCAGTCTATATGCGGACAGTTGACGCCGATGGCCGGGTCAATGTCTCGCTTTTGTTAGGGAAGAGCAAGGTCGCCCCCATCAGGACTAGGCTGACTATTCCCAAGCTTGAGTTGAGTGGAGCTCACCTTCTCTCTAAATTGTTGCATCACGTTGCATGTGAGCTGGCGGCCACGGTCGAGATACGAGACATCTTCGCCTGGTCGGATAGCCAGGTCGCGCTTGCATGGTTGCGCGCGGCCCCACATACCTTGGAGGTTTTTGTGGGAAATCGGGTTTCCCAAATCCAGAATATCGGAATTGATATAACATGGAGACATGTGCCGGGAGAGCTTAACCCAGCGGACTGTGCCTCCCGAGGTTGTACGGCACCAGAATTGGTGTCACACCCGCTCTGGTGGGGTCCAGAGTGGCTGATGGGATCAGAAACTTCTTGGCCTGTCTGTCAGACAGATGTTACTTCTTTGAGTTTGACTGGGCTCCGTGTACATGCTGTAGTCGCTGAGACGACGTCGGAGCCGGATTGGCTACTTGCTCGGTATAGCAGCTTGGATAAGCTTCTGGGTGTCACCAGTTGGATTAAGCGTTTCATACATAATTGTAGAAACCCACAGGCAAAGCGGTTGGAGCCGATTGCAGGTGCAGAAGAGCGCCGGAGCGCATTGTTGCATTGGGTCCGTGTCGTGCAGACCGGACGGTTTGAGTCAGAGCTTCATATTTTGCGCGAAGCACGCGCTAAGTTGAAGGGCGCGGTCGCTCGTTTGAACCCGTACATCGACTCGGATGGGCTTCTTCGGGTTGGAGGCAGGCTCCGGAAGGCGGATCTTCCATATGAGACTCGCCATCCTCTGTTGTTGCCCAAGGGCGGACCCTTGGTGCAGCTTTTGGTGTCTGATCGACACATTCGTAACGCCCATGCTGGGTGCAATGCTTTGTTGGCTATTTTGCAACGCGAGTTTTGGATTTTGTCTGCCCGAAGAGCAATCCGTAGTGTCCTGTTTCGATGTATTGCATGTTATAGGTTGAAGGCATCCACGATGCAACCACAGATGGGTGATTTGCCCGCTGATCGAATCCGACCTTCGAGACCGTTTGACGGCGTTGGAACCGATTTTGCCGGTCCCTTTTCGATCAAGGCTTCTCCCTTTCGTAATGCCCGTATTGTGAAGGGCTATTTGTGTGTATTTGTTTGTTTGGCCACCAAGGCTGTCCATTTGGAGGTGGTATCGGCTCTGACTACGGAGGCCTTCGTCGCCGCGTTGGATCGCTTTGTTTCGCGTCGAGGTCTACCTTCCCTTATTAGGTCTGACAATGGCACAAACTATAAAGGAACTGTAAATTATCTTAAGGATGTTTCTGTGTTTATTGATAAAAATTGTACTAGTTTAAGTCAAATTGCTGCCCAAAGGGGAATAACCTGGAAGTTTAGTCCCCCAAGTTGCCCCCATTGGGGAGGGATTTTTGAAGCGGCTGTGAAATCCGCAAAGACCCACCTCCGCCGCATTATCGGAGAAACGGCTCTAACTTTTGAAGAGCTGGCCACAGTGTTTTGTAAAGTTGAGGCGGTCCTCAACTCTCGTCCTCTCTGTCCGCTATCTCCGGATCCAAATGACTTGGAAGCTCTCACCCCTGGTCATTTTTTGGTGGGAGGGCCGTTGAATGCCCTGCCCGAATACCCGTGGAAGGACGAACGCGTATATCGGTTGTCGCGTTTTCAAATGTTGCAGCAAATGAGCCAGGACTTTTGGCGTCGCTGGTCGCTTGAATATTTGCATTTGCTGCAGCAAAGAGTGAAGTGGACAGACAGGACTGAGCCTCCCAGGGAGGGTGATTTAGTATTGTTAAAAGAGGCAAATTTGCCCTCATTGCTTTGGCGACGAGCTCGCATATTACGTTTGATTCTTGGCGGAGATGGCACTCCGCGTGTGGCTGAGGTGTTGGTCGACGGTTCGATTTTAAGGAGAGGTGTGACCTCTCTCGCCCGCCTTCCCGTAGAGTAAGCTAGCGGTCTGCTTCTCAGACCGGGACGGGGGGATGTTTGTAATATATTGGGTAAAACTAAACGCAGGCGTTTCCTGTTATCGCCGCCAGGCGTTTTGGGGTTCTCACATTGCTCGTGGGAATGGCTCGCGGACGGTCGCCATTGTCCTATGCGATATCGGTTTGATTTTTTAATACGCGAGAGGTCCCGCGTTCTTTGATTGCTAATTATCTTGAGTTGTATTTGTGAATTTCCTGTTTGTTAAATAACTATTGAACTTTGTGTTTGTGTACCCGTCATTGTGACTTTCTCCTGTGGGATGTGACGCGTGGCTGCTCGCTCACATCTATCTGTTGCCGAGCCGATTTCGGGAAGAAATCTATTTATTTGTTCTGGGGAATTGAGATCTCATGGGTTAGGTAGGGTGATTAGGAATTCCCCCTTCCCGAAGACACTCAAGTTTGGATCCGAAGAAAAAGAAGATTTAGCTTGGTAAGTAGTTTTCAATTGTAATTAATTTATAGGTTAGGTTATCATATAGGGCCCTGTAGCTCCCTTCATAAGCTACGGTGGTAGCAGACTGCGTTAAGTTAGTTAGGTTTTAGTCGGGCAAACGTGGTGCCGCGTGGAGATTTTTTCCCGGTACTTATTTTTACCGGTGGTTTTTTCCCGGTGAAGTTCCGGTACAGAATTCTTCCCGCCGCTTCGTTTGTCCGGATTTTCTCTGCGCACATTTTCTGGCAGCAGAGCGTAGTTGCTCTGCACACCAGCAGTGAAAAAATTTTGTATGACTTTAAACTATTACTCTCCTAAAGCCTATGATTATGTAAGAGAGACCTTTAATACGTGTCTGCCGCATCGGAAAACACTGTCAAAGTGGTTTGCGCATGTAAAAGGAGAACCAGGTTTTACAACCGAGTCTTTTGAGGCTTTAAAAGCTAAAGCAGAAGTGAGCCAACATAAGCCTATATGTTCTTTGTTGTTTGACGAAATAGCAATAAGGCCTCAAAAGTTTTGGGACGGAAAAAAGTATATAGGCTTAGAAGATATGGGAACGGGTGTTGAAGAAGGTGCACCCCTAGCTGCTCAAGCTTTAGTATTTCTGTTGGTTGGAATAAACCATCGATTCAAAATTCCCTTAGGATATTTTTTATGTAGCGGTGCATTGACCGGTGAGCAAAAATGCAATTTAATCAAAATATGTTTAATTAAATGTTACGATTCAGACGTTGAGGTAGTGTCATTAACATGCGATGGCCATGCAACTAACTTTAATGCTTTAGAATTATTAGGCTGTAATTTTAAATATCCTTCAATGAAAACCACATTTAAACACCCTTCTAACACAAGCGAGGTAGCGTGTTTTTTGGACCCCAGTCATATTATGAAATTACTAAGAAACCAGCTAGAATCAAAACGTGTATTCGTTGACAAAAATGAAAAAAATATAAGTTGGAATTTTATTGAAAAATTAAATCAATTACAAGACGACGAAGGCCTACATTTGGCCAACAAATTAACCAAAAAACATATCCATTTTAAAAATTACATTATGAAAGTTAAACTTGCTACTCAAGTTTTTAGCAAAAGTGTAGCTGATGCCATCAAAACATGTAGAGAAGACCTTAATATAGATGATTTTCGTGAATCAGAAACAACTGAAGAATTTTTGAATAGAATCAACAATATGTTTGACATATTTAATTCGAGAGCTATGACTCAATTTGATTTTAAAAAACCGATATGTAACGAAAACAAAAATATGATTTTTGAATTCTTAGAGGAACTTAAACAATACTTTTTGAACATAAAATTGAAACACATGACTAAAAGGAAAGTTAGAAAAGATGGAAGAGATACTTACGTTATTACCAAATTCTATAAACCTATAATCGAAGCTAAATGTAAGACTGGCTTCATAGGGACGTTAATAAATATAGAAAGTTTGAAATATTTATATGTGAAACTAATTGAAAATGATAAAAAGATGGTATATATACCTACATATAAAATTAGCCAAGACCATCTTGAAATGTTTTTCTTGCATTCGCATGCAAGGTGGTTTCAACGACAACCCTAATGCAAGACAATTTAAGGGATCGTATAAGAAACTTCTAGGACATTTAGAATTACGTTGCCTCACGACAGGAAATTGTGTTCCACTAGAACAAATCTCATTTTTAAATTGTTCTTCATCCATACAAGTGATAAACACTACAATACCAGAATATCGGCACGAGGAACAAGATGAGGATATTCCAGATTCTTTAAATTTTTTGGATGAAATCACTGATTTAGATGACGACCTTGCAAAGCGTTTGGACGTGGAAGAACTAAATGACTACAGAAAATTAATTATTGGCTATTTAGCTGGTAGTATAGCACATTATTCATCAAAAGTGATTAAATGTCAAAAATGTTATATCAGATTAATAACGGAGGAACGATTATTCTTTCATAAGTTAATAAATACAAAAACAAGAGGAGACTTACATTTTCCCTCAAAAGATATATTTGAAATTTGCTGTATATGTGAAATGATAGTTAGGAAGATTATAAAAGAAAAAATAACATTATATACTGAGAAACAACATAAGATTATGGTGGCAAAAATATATGAAAATTTCATTGGTAGAGATGTATTTATTAATCTAGAAATTGAACACACATTTGCTGGAACAGAGCATAAGTTAAATCTCATCAAATATATAATTGAAAAATATTTGACTATTCGTTTTCATCACATTTCAAAATTAGAGGGAATAGGCAAGACACATGAAAGTAAACGACAAATATACAAAAAATTAACTCAAAATAGGGGATTTTAATAAATCTTAATCACTTTTGTTGTTGTTGTTTATTATATTAAATAAATATCAAAGACAGAGTTGTTGTTTTCTTTTAATAAATTTAAAATTACAGTAATTGCCCAATAATGTTATAAATAAACACATAGAACTTTCCTCTCTTTATAGTCTACATTAGCAATCTGCATTGGCTACGCTCGCGTTACATGCATAACCTATAGTACTCAAGGTATAGTATTCAACGGTGAAATAATTTTTGTATTGTTCCAATTATCTACATATTTTATAACGAAAAAAAATATACATTATTTAAATAAGGGGTAATTTTTCTGTATATGGCAATTTTTCTACAACTCACACATTAATAAATAAACAGTCGCGTCGCGCTTGTGTTGACGTTCGGACACGCGCGGTCCGTAGACTGTGGAAAAATGTCGGTGCTTAAATGTAATTCGTGCAATGTTGTGATCTGCGAAGTTCTTGCTTTTATACAAGATAAAAAGAACAATATGGATGAAGAAAGCATTATACAGGTGTGCAGTACAGCTTTTAGTGTGGAAGACGTTAGTAATGCGAAAATGTTACTGTTCAAAGCGGCAAACAGTACAAGGTGCATTTCTCGCAGAAAGGATAAACTGCGCCGGGATTTAGAGGATATTATTAGCCTGCTAAAGAACACAGACCCTGAAATGTTGCCCATTTATGTCGCTAAGGAATTATCAAAACTCCCAGCCGTCTGTTTCGACCATATAGACGTGACGCGGTTTCTGAGAGACATACTTATCCTGCAAAGAGACATGCAAACTATAAAAACGAATTACGTGACTATGGAGCAACTAGATGAAGTTCGGAAAGATATAGCTTCTGGGAAGAATTCGTTAACGTATAATTACGAACGGAATGTTAACAGTAAATTGCGAGGCGCAACTACCCTACATAACAATTTTGTTGATAGCGGGCCGATGTGTATAATGGAATCTTTAAACGAGAATGATATTCCCTGCTCTGATGATTCAAACGTGATCCTGTGCCCACGCAATCCGGTGACCAGCGAGGTAGAATCGACTATTGGGGTTGAGGAAGCGTGTCCCGAAAATATCTGTGTGGGGCAAGCGCTTGCGGATCGCCAAGATGACCCGGAAATGTCTAGCACGAACATACAAAGAAAGTCGACGACTGTGCTTATTCCTACGTATGGGGAAGTAGCTCAACAATCATCTAAACCTAATATTGGGTGCCAAGAACAAGGAGAATGGATTGAGGTGAAAAGAAGGCAAAGAAGGAACAAAAATATGAATAATATGAAACAGTCCCGCTTCATGGGGAGAAAGGGTACGGCGACTATTGACTCATCGTCGAAATTCAAAGCCGCGGATATTAAAATACCCTTTTTATTGTATAATGTTTCAAAAGATGTATGTGCGGAGGATATAGCGAATTATATACTAGAAAAGACAGAAGTTGTGCTAGTACCAGAGAAAATAAAAATGAGAAGGAACAAGGATTATGATTCGTATAAATTGAACATACCTAAGAACAAAATATCGTTGTTTGAAAATGACAACCTGTGGCCTGATGGCGTTTTCTTCAGGCGGTACATTATCTTTAAAGAGAGGTATGCATTAGACACGGAAAATAAATCAAAACAACAGTGATTGGTATACAAAGCGATATTAAACGAGATTGTAAGCTCGTAAGCTTCAATTGTCAGTCCGTAACGAGATGTGCCGATTATGTGAGAGAATTGTGTGAGTCAACAGATATAATAGCACTGCAGGAAACATGGTTACTCTCGCACGACTTGGGATTCCTCAGTACGATACATCCGTGTTTTAGTGCTACTGGTGGTTCGGCGGTGCCGTCGACGGAAATACTGCGAGGGCGACCTTACGGAGGGGTAGCCTTGTTATGGAGATCTAGTGCGTTCGAAAATGTCACAGTGATACAGTGCATCAGTGTAAGGTTAGCCGCTATAAAAATAGTGATTGACAATCGTGCTATCCTTATATTTTCTGTATACATGCCTTGGAATAAAAGTGATAATTTATGTGAATTCACAGAGTGTTTATCTGAGATAAATGCGATTGTGGAGTGTAATAATATTGAAAATGTAATTGCTTTGGGTGACTATAACGCGCATCCTGGTAAGTCTTTCTTTTCCGAATTGTCTCAGTTTTGTTCTAACTATAACTGGCGATGTGCCGATGTCGATTATTTTGGCCTAAACTCTGGTACTTACACCTATTTAAGTAACATAAACGGATGCGTGAGTTGGTTAGACCATTGCTTAATATCTGATGTTATGAGAGATTCTATCAAAAGTGTACAAGTTGATAATGATGTTAGTTGGTCCGACCACTTTCCTCTTATAATAACTTGTAATTTTAGTGTTTTGGCCCCAAGATTTTGTAAGGAAGACAGAGTGCCAAATTTAATTGTTTGGGGGAACAGAACTTCTGAGGAAATACTAAAATATTCAGAACTGTGTAACGAAAAATTAAGAAATATTAACTTTCCGACTGACATTATGTATTGTGGTGATAAAATATGCAACAACCTGCAACATAGGTCATACTTAGATAAGTTATACAATGAAATCATTTCTTGTTTACAAGAGGCCGCGTCTTCTAGTCGTAAATTGATAAAAAAAGAATTCTAAACGTTACATAGCGGGATGGAATAAATATGTAAGACAGGCTCACATGGAGGCGAGGCTTGGTTTTCAAATGTGGGTGGCCCATGGAAAGCCTAGGTCGGGTCCTATTTTTGAGAAAATGAATTGTACTAAGAATAATTTTAAACGTAAATTAAAATGGTGCCAGGACAATGAGACTCAGATAAAAATGAATATTTTAGCCTCTCATCATAAAGAGAAAAGGTTCAGTGACTTCTGGAAACAAACAAACTCTTTGAATCCCAAGCCTGGCTTACCAGACAACGTGGAGGGTCTATCGGACAACCGAGAGATAGCCAACATGTTTAAAAATCACTTTAATGTTGAACCTCTGGCTACGAACGGGTGTTGCACACACAGGACCCGGACACCGGTTGAAGGTGACTGTCATATTCGATTTTCTGTTGCCGATGTGAGGAAAGCTTTAGGTGGAATGAAACACGGGAAGTCTCCGGGGCATGATGGGCTCAGTGTGGAGCACTTAAGATATGCCGGGGTGCATCTGCCCAGGGTCCTCACTTTGTTATTTAACTTGTGTATAGGTCACTCCTACCTGCCTCCGGATTTAGTTAGAACCGTGGTTGTTCCTATTCTTAAAAACAAGTTGAAGGACTCGTCTGATAAAAACAATTACAGACCAATTTCACTAGGGACGGTCACTGGAAAGGTTTTGGACAGTCTGCTTGATGTCAAGCTAGATTCATATATAAAGTTACATGATGCACAATTCGGTTTCAAAGCCGGGTTGGGCACAGAGAGTGCAATACTGTGCCTCAAGCAGACTGTTCAGTATTACACGGATAGAAAAACACCAGTTTATGGTTGTTTTCTTGACCTCTCCCGGGCGTTTGATTTAGTCTCTTATGAGTTGCTGTGGAGTAAATTGTCGGACGAGACTGAGCTGCCGGCAGAGCTCATAGGTATCTTTAAATATTGGTACTCCAATCAAACGAACTCGGTCAGGTGGGCAGGTGATTTTTCTACGTCCTATGGCCTACGCTGTGGGGTAAGGCAGGGGGATTGACCTCCCCAGATTGTTTAATTTGTACATGGATGGACTTGTTCGGGAGCTGAGTAGCACCATGGTCGGCTGTTCCATAGACGGTACTATGATTAACAACATTAGTTACGCGGATGATATGGTGCTGCTCAGTCCGTCTATAGAGGGGCTGAGGGTATTGGTTGGCATCTGTGAGAGGTATGCGGGGGCGCATGGTCTAAGATACAATGTCGAAAAAGCGAGATCATGGTATTTAAATCACGCCACCGGAGGTTAACACACGTGCCCCCTGTTAGGCTATACGGGACACCGCTGCGTTTGGTGACGCAATTTAAGTATCTTGGTCATGTGCTTACCGACCTTCTCACGGATGACCTTGACATTGATAGGGAACGCAGGGCCTTGGCGGCTCGCTGTAATATGCTGGCTCGCAGGTTCGCACGCTGCACGAGGGAGGTAAAACTAACTTTATTTAGGGCATATTGCCAAGCTTTTTACTCCTGCAGCTTGTGGGTCAGGTATACGAAGGGGGCATACGAGGCTCTGCGGGTCCAATATAATAATGCCCTGAGAATATTGTTGGGACTTCCACGGTATTGCAGCGCGTCGGGTATGTTTGCGGAAGCCAGATTAGATGACTTTTTTGCTATTATGCGGAAGCGGGCTGCCTCGATGCTGCGTCGATTTCGTGGGAGTCCCAATAGTATACTTAGTACCCTGGCCGGTAAAATCGATGGGCCTTTTGTGAGGCACTGGGTGGATGCGCTTATGCATAGAGGTGTACATCGGGTCAATTAAACCGATTGTACCTAAATGTAAACGTTACTAACACTAGTATTAAGAACAATTGTATACTAACAAAATATGGACTAGTCCGAAATAAAGATTATTATTATTATTTGTTTATATCTTTTCTTTTCTCGGTTTTCGTATAAAACCGGTTTACTGATATACACGGGCCTAAGCCAAGTGTATATCAAGTGTAAATTATTATTATTAATGGACCGCCGCCATTGCAGTGCTTCACGCAATGTTTAGGCGATACTCTGTCCGTCTTTTTTTATACGTCCATGATCAAGACATTATATATGATCATAAATGGGTGATTAGGTCATTAGATTGTGTAACGTCATTTACAAAAAAGCTATGTGATATAAATAGTGTTGCCTCGTATATGTACGTGTGGCACCCACACAAGCGCACGTGAACAAGTTTGCACCTCACAAACTGGTATTATTTACTCCAGACTATATAAAATATTGTATTCTTATAGCCCAGTGAACATTAATTGAATTTATTGTAAGATGGCAGACGCAGAATGGAGGTGCGAATCATCGAAATGAACATCTTTTTCTATAAAGGGAGTAAAGAATATATGGATGAATTATTTGCAGTTTGCAGACAGTTTTTAAAACTAATATGAATAGCTGTGGGTGGGTGTTCCACTTGGCTATAAGTCAAGATGTTTTCATTGAAAACACGACGCGAAATTCCGCACTGGAAGATTCATTCTTTATCAATTCTTCTGTTGTTTGGATAAGGATGCAAGTACTTTTAGCAATGACTAAATAGATTACCTCAGTCGTATTCAGAATATGAATTTACAATAATGTGTCAAAGATGTATGTCTGTCCGTCATGCATCTATTAAAATGTTTTAATTATCAGGCGCTGTTAATTGATCCCTTTATTTAAATTCCCCAGGCAGTAGAGTGGCGGCGCTCTGGGTGAGGCTAGAAATATAAGAAAATTCTAAATTCAGATATAAATATATTTTTTATTTTTAGTGTCACATAATTCGGCTGTCACAGGCAAAAATTCAAATATTTTTACGAGTCAATTAACACTTATTAACACTGTCAATTTGATATCTTTCTTATTGGGTGAAGCGCGTTGGTGTACCCTTGGTAAAATTAGTCTTGAGTGGCGAATACTCAGTTAAAATGTGTAGAAATATGGAAGTTATTTAAATTATATTACTACTAAATTTTGCCCGCGGCTTTGCCCGCATGAATTTCCCACGGGAACAGTCCTTTTTCCCGGGATGAAAGGTACTGTAGTGAAGGAGGTCCCTTTAGAGTTTTAAGACCTCTTCAGTGCATTCCATAAAGTAAAAAGAAATAATTAAAAATATTATCGAATGTTTTGCATGTGACTTAGTCTAATCTGTGAGCTCGTGCAGACAACTTGTCTGCTAGTATAAAATAAAATTATTATTTAAAATAGTAAATTAATGAAAACCATTTCATTAAGTTTTTACGATACGATCCACATCGTAACAGTACCCTATGTCCTTATCAGTACTTCTAAGTGTATGCAAAATTTCAGGAAGATTGATTCAGTAGATAAAGCGTGAAGAGGTAACAAAAAACAAACAAACTCACTTCCGCATTTATAATATTAGTTATGATAGTTAGTATTAGCTTTTGTCCGCGGCTTCGCTTGCGTGAATTCTACACCAACCAAACTCTTTATGAACCACTCTGTCCATTGAGATAACTGCTTGAAAATCAAACCATATGAAAATCCGTTTTATTTGAGGTTCAAGTTCTGTATAGCAATACAGAAGCAACTATAGATACTAAAGCACTATCTATACATATAATAAAACAGTAAAAATATTTTGTCTGTACATTTAATATTTTTGACCGAAATGGATAGAGGGAGACCTAAAAAGAACAATAGAAAGCAAAAAAATTTTTTTGGAATTTCTTGTCTGTCTGTCTGTCTGTCTGTCTGTCTGTCTGTCTGTATGTATGTACGCGTTTCACGCAAAAACTACTGGACGGATTTGAATGAAACTTTTTTTGTTGTATAGCTATTAAGCCTGGGCAACATATAGGCTATAATTCATTTTGAAAACTGGAACACCTGATGAAGAACCATAACGGAACAGCCAAACTATAAGTAATATGGAAATGGTGCCTTAACAAAAATCGTTCAACCTGATGAGCATTTTCTGCCGACGTATAAAAATTGAAGATCTGGAACATCTGATGAAAAGCTCCAAGAGACCAACTACACTATAACATATATGGAAATGGCGCCTTAGCAAAAATCGTTCAACCTGATTAGCATTTTCTGCTGACGTATAAAAATTGAAGATCTGGAACATGTGATGAAAAACTCCAAGAGAGATTTTTCATCTAAGCGAAACTCACGCGGGCGAAGCCGCGGGCGACAGCTAGTATGCTATATGATTGTCATTTTCTAGACTATCATTTCTGACTATAAAATCCACGGCGAAGAATAAGCTTTGTGATAGAACAAAATAGATAAGATTAAGATTAAACATACAGTATACTCTCTTATTATATAGTATAATTTGCTGTCTGAAAGTCAACCAGCTGCCGACGTCGGTTCAACATAAAGTATTCTCAAGGTGAAAATAAAATGACTTTTGCATGGTATTACAGGCGTACGACAATCGATAGAATTGTAAATCAACGCTGTATCACATACACAAACCCCTGACTATTACTACATTATAATTTGGAATATTTTTAACGCGTGCCTCCCACGCAATCGCCGGCCAATTTCATCAAATTATTATGAAGGTGTAAAATCTTTAATTTTGCGCATGCCATAACATTATCACACGCGACTGCATAGGCATTCATAGAACCAGAATGTATATTTCTGTCAAACTAGCTTATGCGCGCGGCTTCGCCCGCTTGAATTTCCCACAGGAACAGTGCTTTTTCCCGGGAAGAAAGGTAAACTATGTCCTTCTCAGTACGTCTAACTATGTGTATGCGAAATTTCAGGAAGATTGGTTCAGTAGATAAAGCGTGAAAAGGTAACAAACAAACAAAATCATTTTCGCATTTATAATATTGGTTAGGATATTTTTATTACTTCAGATTAATTGATAAATAAATGGTAAGATAAAATGTCCATTTGGCCATAGAATTGTCTGTGTCTCTCTCTCTCAGCCGAAAGACGTCCACTGAAGAATTGTCTGTGTAATTAAAAAAAAACATAGATGCAGTTGAATAATTTTCTACTACCAAACGCAATGGAAATCTACAATAAATCCAAGGAAAATAGTTTGGAAAACAGAGTCCTGTCTAGACTACAGACTAGACAATAACTATTCTTATAATGGTCATGCTCGTAATATATGCGGTGTACCAACCAACAACGTCGAGAAGATAAAAGTGAATATTGCATGCAGCATTTCAGCAGGTGTTTCGATTGCATTTGCTCGTTGCCAGGATGTTAGGACTTGTGATATAACCGGATTATTCATAATAAACATCCCATAGAGTTCGAAAAGAGGAAAGAAAAAAAAAATGACTACATTTATCAAACTATTACGGCCACCGAAAATTTCGTACAATATAATTTAAATTTTGTCTGGCAAGGCAATACTTTTCCCGATTTTAGGTCTTAAATAGGGCCGTGCGTGGAGGATTTAACGCTCAGATATTATTAACACATGTACGAGTACCTATATGAGATACGAGTTGGTATAAGGAAAAATGTCATGCATTCATTTCGAGGAAAAAAAATATCACTGACGTGTTGACTCACTAAAAAATACCCTATTTTCAAGGTACAAACGATACCAGTAATAAAACTTATTCTACTTGTCAGACTTTTATGTCGCGGTCGTGATAAATCGTTGCAAAATTCACATTTTAGTAGTGATTTTAGTAGCTTGATTTCTACAGTATATATTTTGTCGGGACTAATGTAATCACTTGTAAAATAGGTATGGCAAAATGTAAAAAAAAATATTCACTTATACAAGAACATTGCTGCTCTGTAACATCATGCATTTTATGTATCAACAATGTTTTTTTGGCAAATAAATATATCTTTATCTTTATCAAGCATGAGACATAAGAAATATTATCCATATTTCTTATAGAAATATCCATCAAAGCATAAGAATATAAAGAAGGTGGGATCATGGCTGGTTTTAGGAAACACAGTAAATTTATTCGCATATATCAAATTCGATAATATACATATGTTTATTCTAATAACTGAATACCTAAGCCGCTAATATGTGCGCCTCTTTCTTGTCTCGACTCGACGACGATCGATATATCCAGGTCGTTTGAATTATTGAAAAGGTGCTTAGGAAAATTGATATATTTACATTACAAGGTTTAGAGAAAAACACTGTCTATAAAAAAGTTGACGTGTAAAATAAATATATACTTACAACAAATTTACATTGTAACAACTACATAACACACATAATGTGATTAAGCTTTTTAACTAATTTGATATTGTTGATAACAAATTGATTTAATCAGGTGAATTTTTAAAACGAATTAAAAAATATTTATTATTTTATTATTTTTTAAATATCTGAAAAAGTTCTAACACTTCTATTCCACATACAACTTATTGTATTAAAATAAAGACACGAGCTTATATAATATAGTTATAGTATTCAACACCTGCCTGATCCTTGGCCTGATCCAAGGGTAAAGGCACGAAAGGCTGAGTTTTTTTACAAACACAAACATACTCAAAGGACTAATACCTTTAAATCAAGAAATTGTAAAAAAAGATCTAGCTAAAATATTCTTAGCCAGCAATGTGGAAAACAGCACCTGGCGACTGAATATCGACCGTAGTTGATTAGGTTTAAAAGAGGCTAGCCAGGGTCGTTCGTTACCACTCTCACAGCCACAGGATTAGAAATATCGAAGTTTCAATTCGTTGTTCATGGTTTTCCGACAGCCATTTTCCTACAACCGACCGTACCATTACCGTCATTACATAATCTGTAGGTCCGTGTATTTTATAAAGATGGATCGTTTCGTTGGAAAGTAAGTTATGGGCAAAATATATCTAATTTATGTGCATCTTACTGGATTCTATCCATAAGTTTGACGCATACGCATATTTGTCTTATCTTGAAATGAATAGAGTCAGCAGAGAGCATTCTTTAGTTTTTCTTCCATAAATGAGTGTACAAGAATATTATTTTATTTTCTTATTGTATAGCCTATATGCGTATTGGTAGGCTGTGCTGTGCTATTATTAAGTTTTATGATACTTTCGTATGTTCTTTCAGTATTAATATTATAGTAGTATGTAGATAAAAAATACACTGTTTGTTTATGTCACTTCAAAAAATACATTCCAAGATTTTATTCCTATTTTAACAGAAGTCTGACCAATCTTTGAGTCTGACTCAGAATAATTTTTTTTTTCATAGTTTAAACGAACAAAGGTAAGACTAAACTTTTTGTTGCAATGCAAAAACGTCCTGCATATAATATAAATAAATATTGGCTGTGCCATTTGTGTGTATTCTGACTTAATTTGCAATTTTAAAAAATCCTAAATATGTATGAGCCTTGAAATATTGCACCGGAATTAAATTTGTAGATTTTGTAAGTATTTTTTGCCTCTGTTCCTTCTTACCTTATAATGTATGCTTCGAAACTAATTCTTTACCAAAATGACAAGTGTGGTTTCTTTTATGAACCCTGATATCACCACAAAAAAAGTAACAACATTCGATTGAGTAGTTGGGGCGCAATTATTGGACATTCTGAAATTCCCACAGGAAAAAGCTAAAGCAAAAAAAAA
The DNA here is from genome assembly GCA_018467065.1 of Ephestia elutella. Lineage (NCBI taxonomy): Eukaryota > Metazoa > Arthropoda > Insecta > Lepidoptera > Pyralidae > Ephestia > Ephestia elutella. The sequence goes on from CM031567.1 coordinate 13,357,237, forward strand.
AAGCTAAGATTGACGACTCCATATGCAGCTCACCTGTATACTCCATAATGCTTTCCAGACGCCCTATCACCGCATATGGAACACAGGTGCTTGGAGCCACTTAGCGGGTGGTTCGGGGGTAGTTCTTGAAGGAGGGGGTGACGTGGCGTCGTCCCGGAGTCCGTCCAGCATCGCCGTGTCTGGTTTCATCTCGGGCGGGGACATCGGTGACATGAACGTGCTGTTTTCCAAATTCAGCCCTGAGGACAAAAACACTGTACAATAATTTTTTTGCCTAACTATCACAGCAAAAGGTATTATTTTACTATGTAAAAAGTATAGTAGATTAGTGCCATTTGGCACTTATTCTAAATACATATTATCACGCCTATACTTTTTGTTACTTTGTACGTTCTTTTCTGTAAATGGTGCAATAATGTGTTGATCAATCTATCTACATTTTTAGAGTAGACATCTTGGAAATTTTAGCAATGTGTTTACTTTCGTTTCTATACATATCTTATCTACGTACCAAGATCAACTCCCGCCCCATTGAAAACTTAATAAACGAGCCAAAATTAAAACAAAGCGACAGATGTAAATTTTCAATTTGGCAGACACCACCTGTCAGTTGTAGTTATTACTACCACCAAAATGCTTCGACCGAGGAAGATTTCATTAGTAAATACGCGGTGTCTAGCTAGGTAATTATAATTCTGGGTACTCGTATATTAATCCTTCAAGCAAGGCGTTTTACGATAACAATTATTTCGAATAGTATCATAATGACAGTCTACAAATTTACCTAATCACCAGAAAGAACAACTAGACTCAGAACTCCAAGCAAGTCTATGAGGACTTTGTCTCAAATTTACAAGGTACCAAATTACTGGTTATCTAAAACGACTAATCGTTAGACAAAAACAATGCACGCCATGCCTCATGCGACCTCTTCGTCGTTGAAGGATTAAAAAAGAACTAATATTTCGCAACGACTAAGAATTTAGGGATGTATGGACATAAAGACGTCACGGTAAATACACCGGAAAGTGGAAAAAAGTTTGAATGCTCAAAAGGGCCGGCGGCGGACCGGTCCATTAGGGGGGGGCCGCGGTAGATAAAAAGCAAATAAACACGGGCAGCCACCCTCTTACGATGCGACGTCAGAAAACTTTAATTTTACTGTTTACAGACAGATGTGTGCCGCCGCCCTATCGCCGCATGGATAGACGAACCACTATTAGTTCTGTTTACTAGCACAATCCTCCCAAAACGACGCTAATGGAACTCCAGATTGTCTACAACCCAGTGCTCAAATGTAAAAGAATATGAATATGTTGTGCTGTTTCTTCCAAGGAATCTATAAATATGGTTAACCAAAAACTTGTAGATAATAATAAATTCATGTTCTTATGGACAAGTCCAAGGGTTAATAACGTTTGAATTACTAAAACATGACTGACAGCCAGCAATGTTTGTATGATATTCAGTAATTGTGACAGAAAGCGTTATACCTCGAAAATATGAAAAAATTGAATTTATGACAATGCTAGTCTTGCATTTCAATATAAATTAACACAAAGACGCGTGATAGGAATATGCCAACTTTCGCTTCAAAACCTAAATCATTCAGTAAGCGAAGAATAAGGCTCATTTCACGTACACGGAAGCAGAGCCAATGACTGAACCACAAGCCACAAGATTATTCTCCTGTTTAATACATGAAACTGATAGGTAGATGCTCCAATGTAAAACATTGGCCAACCAGTTGGAAAAGCAAACAATATATTATGTATACGATTTAAAATACGCAAAAAAAAGAATACCAAATCATCGTATTTTATTGATGTCTTCGCTATCAATATGATCTTGTAACGAGGAACGAATTTATAACCAGAGAGGGGAATTTCAAAGATACGGTCGGCGAATCCCAAATCAAAATTACAAAGTTAAACAGAAGAAGGTTCAAGGTGGGAATAAAACACTTTAAAATGATCTCATTCCCGAATAAAATACATATCATTATGAGCAGTTTCCGTTTAAAATCTACAGAATCTGAATTTTATACGGTGGGGCAGCGCGAGCTTTTTTACCAAATAAAAATACAAAAGCAAAGTTTTTCTTACTCTTGTTTCATGACCATAGTTTAGTTTAGCTGTTTTGCAAGACGATGGTTCAAATTCCTTGCCTTCTTATTTATACATAAACTTAGCACACACAAAGGACACAAATCTCCACGAGAGGAAAGCTCCGGGAAAAACGTACTCAAAACTCGTCGGAAATATATGATTACTTGGTGAGTGTAGTGAGTAATCACTGTGGACATACGGGCAAGGCATGGCCTGGGTCCGAGCATGTCCAGTAAGCATAGATATCTTTATAATGACCGGTTATATCGATCCATTAAGTCATCTTTAAATCATCTTTAAAGGATCTGAATAGATTCATTTTCTGTTGTCTTGTATTTACGAGTATTTGAGGCAATCAGTTCTTCTGCTTCTGTAGCTCTAGCCCTATCGTTTCATATTGACGCTCAGGGTATAATATGCTTATTTTCGATTACTTTGAAATTTTACGTTATAGTAAGTTAAATTTATTATCCTCCAAATTATTTTTATTTCGTTTTGCAGACATGATTGCTTATGTCTTGCCGTCTTTAGTTACTGAGCTCAAGGTTTCATCGCCTACGTCCAAAAATGTTTATTCAGTTTATTTACTTTAAAAATCAAAACCTGAGCAATGAACAAATCATTTTTAGTTGACTAATCGAAAACTAAATTATAAACTTTAAATTTGCTAATCTCATCAAAATTATGGACTTGCTACCTGTTTCTTTTATTTTGATGACATCATCATGTTTTCTGCATTGTATCTATAAAACTAATATGTATTAAATTAAAATCAGGGAAAATTATTTACATTGCATGTCGAGAGAACAATCGTTGGGCACCAAGCTGGACTGCGTCTGCAGCGGTTGCAGGAAGCCTGCCATCGGCGCCGGGGTCGCCGGCGACGGCTGCTGAGGACTCGGCGGCGGTGGCCGCGCCCAGTTCATCAGCGCTGTCACCGACATCGTCGGCTTATCTTTCTTCGCCAGCGACATGACCAAACACTAACATCCTCACATCACTATCAATTCGTTGCACTGTGTTGCGATAACACTATAGGTACACATAAAACGTCAGGCGGCCCCCCCGATAAGTTATAGGCTATAACTCAGGTGCTTTCGTCACAATCAATTTACACTTCTAAAGATCGAGATCTAACTAAACAGCACGGCTGGAAGCGAGCGAATGGCTAATCTAATACTGATACAGCACACAAAAGCGTGACAGTCACAGCCGTCCGTGCTGGGGACAATGTAGACATCGTTGTGACATTGTGATAGCGATAGTTATTACACCCGAAGTGCGATATCGCAGTGCAGCGCGTCAACAATGCGCCGACAAGTTTCAAAAGTGATGCTAACCTACTGACTAATGCGCAATTCAATAAGCTCAAATTTGACAAAAAACCGTAGGTATGTCGACTTCCGCGCGGTTACCGGCGTGAAGGTCTCACCTAGAGCGCTCAAGGTCCGCATACAATCATACATGTATTAATCTGAATTTATGTCGAAAACGAGTGGCTATAATCACATTTTTTGCCATTTAGCCATAAATGATACCAACGTGAACTAGATTATTTTAAATTAAATATTTTTATACGTCCGATGGATTCATCTAAATAATTGAAGTTGTTAGCAGTTGGCCTTCGTGATCGTGGCTGCGGCGCGTTTCTGTAATTAAGTTTTACGTCACTCATCGTGGAACGAACTCCTCGCTTTAGCCCCTGCCATATAAAATTTCGCTGTCTCACTCAGTAGAATCAGTTTTATTATTTTCCGATACAGCATTCTATGGAATAGCATATTAATTTGGTAAATATATTCGTTGTCAATATCAGTATCATACACTTTAGACATAACTAAATCCTATAATCTTAGTACGTCATTTCATCGGCACGCGAATATGTATTCAACAACTTGTCATCGATAACAAGAGATGATTTTGAATTTAAATCAGGCATATAGAATTAGCATAAATATTTTTATATCTGGCGTTGCGTTCATCTTGCCTGGCCTATAATTGGCTTTGTTGGACTTCAAACATCAATTCTGCTAAGGTTGTTCAAAGATATTTGGATAATTGTTCTTTAATTGCTAGTTGTCCAAATCGGTTACTAATAGTTTTCGGCACCCACACTCCACAATACTATGAGATTGGCGAGCTTTTCCAAATGAAGACATATAAAGTTTGTTTACGAGATTGAGCCCCATTTCGAGGACATATGTGCGGCCTTGGAGCATGTGCGTGGAGGTGCTCACACGTGTGTCAATTCCGAACATCTTGACGCAAAAAACAATGGTGTATCCGGTGATCAAAAGAGCCCTAAATCATAACGATTAATTATATAATTCAACATTAGGTTGGAGAAGATGTTATAATAATTCATCGTTAGCCTAATCAGAATATTACAAATGAGAGACAAGAAAGAACATTAAAAATTATAGGTTAATATGTAATTTAAGAAAATGCCTCAAATCATCAAAATCTTATAAGGAATTTAAATCTTTACAGATAGATAGATAGATCTCTCTTTTCTAAAGGTCTTGAATATTTTTGATGAGGGAACGGAGGATAGATTATATACAGGCTAGATTTTCTTCAGTAACTTTATTTCAATAACTGGTAACATGAGTTCTAGGCACTTCTTGACATATTATTTTGGTTGAAAAGAAATATTGAGATGTTTGCGACAAATGACCGGACCGGATATTCCTTAGTTATATTAGATTACGATACGCCTCCATCGGGTCCTTTGCGATGGGTAATTGGATTCCATGATAGATAACAGGAGTACGAAATAATATGATGATAAAGTAAACCTAACAATATTTGTCAAATTATAACGCAGATAATAACGAATAACCAACAACAAGTTATATGGATAAATACAAGTTATGTGGGATAGTATCACAAAAATCCTAATAATACTGGTTAGTATCAATTCCAATCCAGGTATTGCACCTACATTATTAGCGTAAATTATTATATGCTCGCTCTGTATATGATTTGCCTTGAGTTCCACCATTTCTTTCCGTATAACATTGAAATTAAGTCACAAACTTAACTTGAGATGTAATTTTGTACATTAAATTAATGTTAATAACACGCTGTGTGTGCCAGAATTACCAGGGAATGCAGTTTCCATAACAACAGTAGCAAAATTCTCAAATTAGGTAAGGCTAGATCTCAGGCTATATCGCTCAAAGTGCGAACATTTGAGAAAATTAAACAACAAAATATTTTCTAAACCAAAAGCTCTAATAATGGTTTAAAGGCATGTCTTATTGCATTTGCGATAAGCCCGCCTTTGCGCTCATTTTTGTATTTACTTTTGTCTCTACTTGTATGTTCTTTCTGTAAATGGTGCAATAAAGTGTTGATCTATCTATCTTATTTTACCGCGTGGGAGTCCCGATATTATTCACGCCCAATTCAAAAGAAATCATTGAAGCGAATGTATAGCATGATGTAGGAAAATCGATAGTTATGACATTGTATGGGTCTTTTCTACATAGACGAAGCTGTCAATCAGGAGGTAGGTAATATCATTGACAATGACGCCAATGAAATTGATAGCCTCTCTCCCGTAAAAGGGTCTAGGATTACGTAGACGGTTTCTATATTGTCTTGAAAGGTTGGGTTGTCAGCAACAAATCAGTTAACCCTTGTAAACAAGACACTTACACATCAATGCGATATCTTTGTGCCAAAATACCATGAGGTGCCATCGGTATCGCACGCTCCTAATGGATGTATGTATAGAGCTATTATGATGTTGTTAGAATTGACGGAACACACAATGGGAATCACCCTAACAATGACTAAGCGAACAGTACACACAACACCGGCAACGGCAATAATCATGACAAAGGTAAATTATTCACATCAGTTATATTCCAAAGCACTCATGTTCATACTAGAATATTATAAAGAATCTATTAATCATAAAAACATGCCACGCTTCCAAATCTTCCAAGTACATCGCAACCACAAAGTGTTTAAAACAAAAATCAGAGAGGACAAAAACGAAAGTGATTTTCTAGATATCAATCTTTCAGATAATCGTAATAGATTTACTAATGGACGCAATGTTTTTCTTAATTATGAGCCACGCACTTAGCTAGCGTGAAGCGGTTTGCAGTATATTATCAAAGAATGCTTCTACTTTCATGCACTTTCTTCGAGCGTGCATCCGTGCATGTGGTGTGCAAGGCCCGCCCCCCCGCGCGCGTCCCGTTGCCCTCGCGCTGCTATCGATCCAAACCGACCTTGACTTGACGCGCGCCCGTCAGTCAGACACAAATTAACATTGACAATAGCGACGCGCGCGCACCACCTTATCAGACTCACTTGTACCCATACATAATACACTTTCCTTTTCATTCTGCGAGTAGGTTAGAGTTGTTTTTAGAACTTTTATTCAATATTGTATTGTAGGTATGTCATGTAAGTATCAATTTGACATTGTCAATTAATTAAAGTGGCAAACTCGCTGGTATGGACTTTGGTAAATATGACGATGATGTAACGTTTAAAGTATATAGGACTCATATTGACAATAAAGATATTTAGATTTTTGTTATTTCTTACGAAATATGTAGCTTTTCTATTCTAAGAATGTTACATATCTGAAATATTTTAACCTTTTACTAATGAAAACGAATGCATACAAGATGTTACCAGACCTTCTGTAGAAGGCAGAATCCTATCACAGACCCTCTGGGGGCCGATTCCACTAATTACAAACGTCGATATCGTGTCTCAAGAGCCAAAGAAATTGAAAAAAAAGTGACAAGATCTCTGTAAGACTTCTATGTTTTATTACGATTTCTTTGGCTTTTGAGACACAACTGAGGCACGACATCAACGTTTGTAATTTGTAGAATCAAGGGCCTGTTCTAATTTATTTCATGATTGCACAACTCTGCGTGATCAACTTGATCCGTGTGGTAACTATTCGCTGAATATTACATTGAGAATGGGTAAGTATGCAGTGACGTCACAAAAATCGCGCCATTCTTCCTCTGAGGCAGAGAATTGCAGTACAGGAACAAACTCAAATGTCCGTCCTAGACTTGACCCAAGAGCGAGATGTGGTGCGGTGAGTCAGGCGCGGGGGCGGAGCCGTCAGCCGCCTGCATTCGCCGCGAGATATGGGTAAGCGGAACGCAGAGCGCGCCACGGGGGCCTGCGACTGCGACCTTGGCGATTCGCTGACGGCTACAGGTGTTTTTTGTTTGTGTACAAGATCACAGCGATGCTGGCTGGCCGAGTTGAGGGCTAGGCAGGCCCGCAAATGCGCAACCGGAACTCGTCCAAAAACAATGCTGCTTCGCTTCCAAATTTGGATTTCGATCTTTTGTTGTATAGAAAATGTGGAGCGGAAAGTGCGCTTGGCAGTTTAATAGCAGAGGATGCATGTATTTGGCAGCATAAAATATACGAAATAACCTATCCCAAAATAGATAAATTAAACTTTTTTAATAAATATATGTAATTTGAACATGATTCGATCGTAATGTTAATGTGACTTAGAGGTGGCTTAATTTAGATGATCCCATGTAGATCGGAAAGAAGAAAAAGAAATGTATTAATTTATGCAAATGTATTGGATAACGAGTATCAAAACATCTTTGTTACAGAAGTACGGTAAACAAGCAGATCTATTACATAAGATGAAGGAATTAAATAGGTAATTGATAAACAAACTGAAGAAATAACTGAAAGATAAATTAATAAAGATAATACTATAATAATAATAAGAAAAACAGTTGATTTCAATGGATTTCATAATTTCTCTCTAGAGAAAGTAATCTCAGCGGAAATAGCACAAACGAAACTTACATACAATCATGGAGTTATAAAAGCTCAAAAATCATAGACAAACAAAGTGCCAATTACAAATAATTCACGAAAATAGAAAATCTGAATACCATTTTATAGTGGTTATATAACATTGAATGTGCCGGCAAAGGCCTTGGCCGTGACCAAGCCAACATTTCCCGCGGCGTGACGCCAATCTTGGGATTAGGTATAGGTACACGCAATAAACTCCATACTCGAAGAGGCAAAATCCTTCATCATATTATGTAATAATGCTTATTTTTGTTTTTAGAAAGAAAGAAAAGCTAGAGATAAGGAAATTGATCAGCACCATTTAGTTACCATGATGGTTATAGTAGAAAGCTTTTAATCATAAATACTATTAAAGGACTTTACTATTTAAGGGCTGCTAAAAGGGCTTTTACTTGAAAGACAAAAAAGTCAAGCAGAAAATTTTTGGTGGTCATTGTATTGTAGTCCGTCGCTAGAGGTCCGATGATAGAAAGTGCTTGGTAGTTATCAGAAATAGTGAAATGCACACTTTAGATTTATGGGCGTACCTATTGAAAATGTCATCTAAGTAAAAGATATCGCGAAAAAATTCGTGTCTTTTACTTAGGTTAGATCTTACAGAACAATCAACAAATGATTAATAAGTTACTAACATAGTTTTCAAGTTTTAGTTATCATAAAACATGATAATTTAAGCAAAAATAATATTTAAGTAGTGTAGGTAATCATAAAGTAAATATTGTGACATTTCTCGTGTAAAAGTTACATTTCAATAACAAAAATCCACGTCTGAATGAAGATAAACGAATTTCTACAAGCTTTGAGCAAATCTAATATTATTTAAAAGAGTACGGGCGAGGAAACGAGTTAATGCGAATCCACATTAACAAAAAGCAACATATTAGTATTCGTAAAGTGAGTTAGCATGAGGGCGGCAATGAATTCTAATAAACCAGAAGGCCTTGACAATGATACAATCATCTTGAGTAACCGCTCTATAAAGCAATAAGGTATTTATTTTTACTATGTAACTTGTTTAATTAGTTGCAATGTTTCGACTTAAGTTTTGGCCATTAAGTAGGTAATGTAAACCTCAGAAAGACAAACTGAGATTAAAATTACTTAATTTGTATGTTTAAAAAAACTAGTACCTACTTCTACACTGACACAATAAAGCTTAAAAGTTTGTTTGAACGCGCTTATCTCTGGAACCACCAGTCGGATTTGAAAAAATGTTTATTTTGTAAATTCCCACGAAAGAACGGAAGAAAGACAGATGACAGGAAGAAATTCGATAAGTATGCCACATCATGCGAATTTTCTGCAAGACTACAGCTACAAAAACTATAGTAGAAAATAAAACAATGCATTATCAGGTGGTAGGTAGAGTAGGTAATCAAGCTAAGGTTATCTGCAAAGGCACTGCGCAGATAGTTGTCAAAATAACAGTGACCGGAATGCAAATGGCAGAATCATAAGCAGGTATATAGGTAAGTGCTTTCAACGCCAAAATAATCAGATAATTTAAAAACCCGAAAAGTACTTGTATGTAAAGCGGTAGATGAAAAATTTAGATTTTGGTTGATTATTTGAACACGGATTTCATTCTTAATTGTTAAAAAGAGAAAAGATTTGTTTGTTTATTTAATTGTAATGGAATTGAACAGAGAGTCATTCATTTATTTAAGTAATGGTGGAGATAGAGATACAGATAACGATAACGACGGGCCGAAAACCAACAAGTTTCACACAAAAAGCAATTTTCACGGGCGAAAGCATGTGTTAAAGATAATACATAATATTTATTTATAGAAAAGTAATGCGCAGTGGAATCAATTGAAAATAAAAATGCGAAAAATGTCTTTACAAGAACGGCGTTGTGACGAATTATGATGTAACACTTCACAAATGCGTCAATTTCATTGATATCCATGTTTTGGATTTAGAAAAGTTAGTTGTTACTGGCAAGGAATATTATTTAAAAATAATATACGCAAATGGGAATGTTTCTACTAGACCGATAGAGGGCAGATAAATGTATTCAAAACACCTAGAGTCAATACACTTGCAACCTTGCAATGCTCTTTACGACTCACGTCAGATAAAGACATAGGGCATTAAAACATTACCAACTCTATATGCACACAGATGCAAAATTATGATAACTTTTTAATTTCTATGACTCCAATACTATTGCAGCAAGTGTCACGTGCATGATCAATAAGGTTGTTTTTCTTGCCAAAGATATTTAATTTGAAAAGATAAATTGTTATCCGCTGAGTATTGATTATGGTTTTGAGAGCCTCTTTTATCGTAAAGACAGGTAATAACAATGTATGCAAGCATTATTAAAAATCTTTCATGACCGTATTATTTATTATTTGATTGGTGTTTCGTTTCGTATGATGTGGTATCCTTTGCAAACATTTTATACTAAATATTTAAGATCGAACGAACGCCATGAAATGCTCTGCACCTAAATTCAATTCATTCATTTTTGGTAATTATGTATTGCGCATTTTAACATGATCATACTTAATCTACACACTTGGAAACAAAATGTTTTCAAATAACGTATCGATTTTAAGCTTTCTTATTTAAAAAATGTAGTATGGCATGAGCTCCGAGGCTTCATAACAATGAGTATAAAATTATAGACGAAGTATAAAACGTGTCAGAATAAACTTTTTAAAGTTGTCAGGAATGCCATGAGACAACCCTGGGCTTGAACCATCGCCTGCAAATATGCATCACAATCACGAGTGGCGCTGTTGCATGGGGGCCGCTGTAGTTGACGTCACTCATAAAGGTTACTATCGAATTACAGTTGAAACGTGTTGAAAGCCGGTTGCGGATCGTGCATCGATTTTCAGCGTCGCGTCGCGATCGGCGCGGGTGGCGGCCGGTGCGGGTGGCGTCGGTGCTCTGACTGGCGCGGCGCGGCGCGTCCGGCGTCCCCGCTCGTGCCCCGCGCCACCGTTTGTTTTGCTGTATTTTCGTTGTTAATCATTCTCCTTGACCTTGTGCGACGTCGAGTGGTCCACTGCACACGACTGCGCACCCCTCACCCTGCCACCCGCCCGCGATGCCTGTCGCCGCCGCATCACACGTGTTGGTCCTTCGAGCCGGATGCATTGTATCAACTCCGGTTTCTGCACGTAGGATTTATCATTTTGAGTTAAGGATATAAGGAGACAGATGTAGTGCAACATAGTCGAGCGCGCGTCGATTAAAACAGTTTAGAGTAATTCCAATTCGATTGAATGACTAGTATTTAGTGACTTAGTGACCTAGTTAATTTATTTGCAATTTCTTTATTATAAAGTACCTGAGTTAATAAATACTTCGTAAAAGATATGAAAATGAGATGGATCGGCAAGGATTTCATTTTAAAAGCAGAAGGATGAAGTGGTTTCTCACTGCCTACTTGCAGCAAATTTCTGACCACGCTGTAGTCACTGTGACCAGTACAAAATGCAGCAAGGAAGCATGCAGTCTCAACGTTGTACTCAGATTCTCTCTTAAGTCGTATTTCGTCATGACTGAGGGTCGTGGTCATTATATGGAATGAAACACACACAACGACTCTCATGGCAATTTTAATGGAGTGGTTTGCCATTGCCTTCTCCATTTCACACACTGGCTGATAATCATCAACCAGAGGGCAGGTTTCCTCACGATGTTTTCTTTCACCGGAAGCAAGTGGTGGTCGATGAAAACTAACACAGGTATATGAGTCAGATTGGTATACAAACTCATATAGCACGGGCAGGATTCGAACCTGGGACCTTTGCAGCCACAGGCGGGTGCGGGTGCCTTAACCACTCGGCCACCACCGCTTCAGATTAATTTGATACAAACTATTTTAATCAAAAGTAAACTTTTAACCCAACTTTCAAACTTCTAGCCCGAATAACTGCCTTCATTACAAGGGCAACTGATGCAAGCTATAAGCCTATCCCATGTGCCAGTCAACTGCGCGGCGTATGGCTGGAATAGAAGCGACTTTAGGAATCCTTTCCACATCCTTTAATGAGACTCGAATTTTAAATCAAAGGCAAAATGTTTGACTGCAAAACATTGCAAAAGCACTAAACAAACAATATGTATTTAGTGTGATATGACTGTAAGTGGCTGACTTGATCGTATAGGCCTTCCTGTTTTCATTTCCAGACAGACATTTCAGGGACAGATCCTATTAGGGATCCCTTTATTTCATTAGGTTATAAGATAGTTGTAATTCTTTCAGGCCTTGTTATTCTCCACGGAAATATGAATAAGAGTGGAAGTGTTAAGTAGGCGTGGCGCGGTCGCCACAAGTAAGCAATGCATTGCTAACAAACACGGCTCGTCATTCTAGTTGTGTTCTGACTTCGCGCTGAGTAGTTTGTTCGTGACATTGAATTCTCGTCGAAATTCCCTCGACAAAATGCCATTTTGTTCTATTTTAGAGTGCAAAAATAACAGTAGCAAAATTAATCTTAAAAATGGAGGTGTTTCGTAACACAGGTGAGTAATATTTCGTTTGTTTTCTTTAAAATAAAAGTTCAATAATGATAATAAAAACTTTAAAATATTATTTGTTAAAAGTTACCTTAATGTCATTTATATAAGGTCGATTTTGTCATTAACGCGTGCTCCTCTGTTCTTCCCGAAACGTCTATGCTACTCGATTAGTGATGTACCTAGTAAGGTAATGTTTTGGATTTTATCGATATATTTTGTTTACATTGTATGAAATATTAATTTTAAGGTTTCCCAAAGATCCTGATTTTAAAGAAAAATGGATAGATGCAACTGGCAGAGTTGTTTGGATGACAACTAATTTAGTACTATATGTTCCGAGCATTTCGAGGAAAATAATTTCTTGATTTCGACACACTTTTTTTTATAACAAAATATTACGTTAATTTTTGATTAAAATAATAACACTATAAATCCGCGAAACAATATAGAAGAAAGAAAATCTATTTTATTAGGTATTCTGAGTTTGTATGAAAATTTGATTTATCGATATCGATATTGTGTTGCAATAATCAATCCGCTACTGCACTAATCGAGTAGCACTAGGAATACTTTCATTTGACGCTAATTTAAACCCTATTCTTTTTGATTTATGGGTCATAATTGCTCAAAAGTTTTGAAACGCCATCTATTGTCGAGTGGCGGAATTTTTTCTTCAGTCGACGTTGGACTTTAAAACGTCTTATGTACGTTCTTGTACAGTACAAATTAAGCCATATGTCGAAGACTTAAGGTACTTGTTTGTCCGATATAGTCGCATTGACTTAATACACTTTGATAAAATAAAAATGACCAATAAAGCTCATTGTTCATCTGTAGTGTAGTGTATGATTTATAACTTAAATGTGTGAGTTTGGCGACCACGGTTCACTTACTAATTTTATCAAGTAACACTTCCACTCTTATTCATATTTCCGTGTTATTCTCTTTGATTTGAAAACGTGTAGCGCCATCTAGTGATAAACTGTGAAACTAAAATATCTTGAAGCACATCCTTGAAGCATATTTTTACTGGTATCTCTTCTGATGAATAAAATGCTAGAAAAATATTTTTATTTATAATTTGAACTCTAAAAATAATAATTAAGTAATACATCTCAAAATTATATATCAAAATTAAAATATGAAAGTACTTTTAATTATTCCAACTAAAAAAAGTCTTAATTTTGCTCCTCCATTTATGCACAAATGCACACCTGCACATAAAATATAAAAGATGATAAGATTTAGGTTCAGATAAAATTTTTATTTTTGAATTTTTGTGCTTCTCAGATGCAATTAGTACTAAAGTACTCTCAATGAATAGAAATTAGATATGGTGAAAAAATTCCATGCGAGCAGGACTTGACCCGCGACCATGTCTATATATGACCTTGCTCTTCTAATATCTAATTTCTATATGAGAATACTTCAGATAAAATATTGCAATAAATTTTGTTTGTTTGTTTGTAAACTCTTTATTGCACATACACACAAGAAAAATACAAAACATAGTGAAACAAAAAGAGAGGCGTACAATTAAATATAATAAAAATATAAATATATTAATATAAATATATTATATATTAAATTTTATATAAGTACTACTTTATTAAATTATTTATGTTGATAACAAAGTATTTCCAACTCTGGCATTCACCATTACAACAGTAGTTGTCATAGTCATAACCACAGATTATTTAATCTAATGATTATTTATGATAATAATTAGAAGAGAGTTGGACTCCTCCATACTCTTCCATGACTCCATGAGGCCTATGTCCGAAGACGGACAAAACAAAGGTTGTATGGATGATGATGATGAACTATAACTAGTCCTAAAATCCTTAATACTAATTCATCAGGTGCTCTTTTAGTATTTTGTATAAAACTTTTTATTTTTTAATTTACTTTTTACACGACTGACCAAAAAAGGAGTGTTATGTTTTCAGGGTTCATGTATGTATGTATGTATGTATGTAAGTTTCTTTATTCCACCATAAGTCCTGAACGGCTTAACCGATTTTGATGTGAGAGGTATTTTTAGATTCCTTGCATTCTTCCGAGTGTCATAGGCTATATGACGTCACCATAAAAACAAAATGGCGGATTATATATGCGATAAATAGCAGACCAAAAAAATAAAATTTATTCAATCTTATCGAGTGGGGTATCAAATTAAAGAGCTTTAGAAGGCGATTTTAAAAATGTATATAACTTATATGTTTGTATGTACTTTTTGAGTAAAAACTCGTCAGACGTGTTTTTTATTTTTAATAATTAGCTTGCTATTTTATCAGGCTACTTAAAATAAAAAAAAACATTATTGCCATACTACAATTGCAAGCTTAATATTATGTCTTATAACTAAATTGCACAGAAGTAGACATAGGAATGCCTCAGCTTGTGTTATCCCCAACTGTGCATTGGAGACAACGCTGATTTTCAGGCACCCCCCTCCCTGAGATCTAATACGGGAGTTGGTAAAAAAGAGGGCTAAATCATTCAAAAAAATTGAGTTGGTAATTTTGTACCTAAATTAAATTACAATTAAAAAAAGAGAAATATTTTCCAAGTAAATACAGAAAATTGGAAATTAGTTTTGTTTTTGTTTGTGTGTAGTGAGTGTATGTACTATGTAGAAATGTCTGTTACTGTATGATTATTTTAGTTAGGTAGGTACTTATAGGAATCAAAAGTATTTTAATAATTTTAAATCTTTCCGGTATGTATGTATGTTTCAAATTTTCTGCATCAAGTTGTCTTTTTTATTTATTTTGTTTATTAACTTATTACTATTATTTTATTTATTACATTACTATCAGAGACATAGGGTAGGGCATGTATTTGTAATTATGAATTCATACATAAGTGGTAATACATATTTATTATTATTTAAAATAGTATACAAGTTATTGTAATGAGAAACTATAAAAATTCATGAAATTAAACTAGTCACACAGAACTATAAGATTATAAAGCTGACAAGTGTCAGCAGAAAACAAAGCACATGAATTTTCATGCATTGTCTGTTTCTGTATAGTATTCACAAATTCTTAAATACTAAGACCATAATAGAAATGCATGTGTTTGTTTTTATTAATGTGTATAGTTGTCTACATAGAAACTAACCACAGATGTATCCTACAAGAGCTCAAACACTACCAACTCAAACAAATATTTGACTGTAATTAATTTGAACCTATTTTTTATTTCCTAGCTATTTGTGAACCTATTTAAAACAAACAATATTCCTGTTAGTGTGAAGTAATCTACAAATAGGTACTACAGTCTAGTCTAGGCTCATCAAAATGTTAAGTTAAATTTTATATTATCAAGTTTTGTTTAACTTACCTGATTCCCTCGAGGGCTCCATCCTCTCCAATAATTTCTCAGAAGCCTACAATAATGGTTCTACCACTTTCATAAATTAGTAAAGTCGCAAAGATGAACCTGTCAGTAACAAGGTCGTTGAACTAAATATACCTATACAACAAGAAATTACACTGGCTTGTAGTTCTTAAACGGAGCTATAGCTATGTGAAACGCACATTTATGTGAATTGTCTTTACTTTTTATACATTTATACAATATTAATTTCCAAGGAATGTTACGAGATTTTCGTAAAATTCATCTTCCAAAAAGCACAATCGCGCAAAATGACATTTCTCAACTAGCGTCACGTCACAGTGTAGATTCGTTCAGAAACAGTAAGTATTAATTACATACAATACAAATTATGTAGTATTCGACAAAATAAGTCATTTGACGAGGACGAGAATAAATTATAGTAGATCATAGATCTATAATAGTAAAGTTAGATAGTATAGTACATATATATAGGTTATTTGATTTATTTTAAATTTTTATTTTAGATCAAAACACTTGGACGTAAAATTAAAAAAAAAAGATTTCAATGTCAAGTAATGTCATGGGTACGGGTGTGCAAGCAGTTCTCCTTACACCATTTTTTGGAATTCTTAATTACTGCGATTCTATTGGTCCAATCTAAATAAAATAGCGAATACCAATAGCGATGTTGTAAAACAACCAATCAATTTGCTTATTCCGGACTGCTGCTAATAGGAAGCAGACTGCAAATTAGCGTTTATAACTGCTTGCAAGTTGTGGTTGAAATATTTCGTTTATTAAGACCTGTAAGAAGACCTATTGTTAATTTTATTGTAGTTTCTCCAACACGAATACATATATTTTGAGTAATTTTATTGATGCGATAGGTGATAAGTGAAATCGATCGTCATAGTACTCAATTTACATCAAAAAAAGTTGTGCTAACTTTGAAGTTTTATAATGGAAAATAAAACAGATTTCGACTATCCCCATACTTTTATCCTCTTGGGTGCATCAGGAGATCTTGCAAAGAAGAAAATTTATCCAACAATCTGGTATTTATATAGAGATAACTTGTTGCCGGAAAAAACCAGATTTGTTGGTTATGCCCGTACAAAGCAGACATTGGAGGAAGTGAAGGAGAAATGCAAGAAGTATATAAAATTGCGACCCGGAGAAGAAGATAAATACGAGAGATTTTGGGCGTCTAATGATTATTTGGCGGGATCTTACGATAAACGGATTGATTACGAACTTCTTAATCAGTCTATTTCAAAACATGAAAAAGGCTTAGTGGCCAATCGTATTTTCTACTTGGCCGTTCCGCCTACTGTCTTTGAAGATGTCACCGTGAACATTAAAAATGCTTGTATTTCTATCAAGGGCTATACTAGGGTTATTATAGAGAAACCTTTTGGCAGAGATGCAGAGAGTTCTGACAAGCTGAGCAACCACTTGGCTGGTCTTTTCAAAGAAGAACAACTTTACAGAATAGATCACTACTTGGGGAAAGAAATGGTTCAAAATCTTATGACTATTAGATTTGCCAATCAGATATTCAATCCTTCCTGGAATAGGGAAAATATTGCATCTGTCCTGATTTCATTCAAGGAACCTTTTGGTACAGAAGGTAGAGGAGGGTACTTTGACGACTTTGGTATTATTCGTGATGTAATGCAAAACCATCTTCTGCAAATCCTTTCTTTAGTTGCTATGGAAAAGCCAGTGTCTTTAAATCCAAATGACATCAGAGATGAAAAAGTGAAAGTGCTACGGCATATCCGGCCTATTGAACTTGATGACATATTGATAGGCCAGTATGTAGGAAACCCCGATGGTCAAGGTGAAGAAACACTTGGTTACCTTGATGACCCTACAGTGCCCAAAGGCTCTGTGACACCAACATATGCTCTGGCAGCACTACATATCAACAATGCTAGATGGCAAGGAGTGCCTTTTGTTTTGCGGTGCGGGAAAGCTCTAAATGAAAGGAAAGCTGAGGTAAGAATCCAGTTCAAGGATGTCCCTGGTGATATATTTAATGGTCATGCCAAAAGAAATGAATTGGTTATAAGAGTTCAACCTGGTGAAGCTTTATATTTGAAATTCATGAGCAAATCTCCGGGTATGAAGTTTGATGTTGTGGAGGCAGAGTTGGATTTGACTTACAGCATGCGTTATAGTGGTGCTGACGTCCCTGATGCTTATGAAAGATTGATATTGGATGTCTTCACTGGCACCCAGATGCACTTTGTGCGAAATGACGAATTGAAGGAAGCTTGGCGGATTTTTACCCCTGTTTTAAAGCAGCTAGAACAGCGGCATGTTAAACCCCTCCCTTATGTTTATGGGACTCGAGGACCGCCAGAGGCTGATGCCACTCTGTCTAGTTATGACTTTAAATTCTCAGGTTCCTACAAGTGGAAAAAACCAACTTCATCTTAATTTTTACATCACAAATTTTATGGTGGTGGTATATTGTTATTTTGGTGATATTCTGTTGTAACTTTAATTTTAAGAACAAACAATAATATTGAGGATTCCTATATTTTAGATGCATTTTACAGTAATTCATTCCAATTTTTGCCTATTGTTAATGGTCTTTGTACTTGTAGGTCATTTTAAGGTTAAATGAAAACTGCTGATTATAGTTATATTTTTCTTAATTTTATTAATTGCGAACATTCCATTATACTCAATAAAAATATTATATTTTTACATTTATATATTTTGTTGTTAATTATACAAATAATATTTAAATTACCCATTTGCTAGATAGTTACAAAATTGAGTTTACACCTTTCATGATGTCTAACATCACAAAAACATTTTTTTAGAAAACATTGTAACTAAGCTGTGATAAAGAAATTCCTATAATACATACTATTTCATGACAATGTTTATTCAACTGTAACAAGTAACTAGAGTGTAGATTTAAATTAAACAGAGGTCACTTCGCCTCACCTTGAAACAATCTGCATGTGTTCTGTAACAGTTTGACCTATAAGATAAAGTTAAAAGGTAGATATTTTACTAATAATATTTCATGCATTTCAGTAACATTACAGATAAGACGTGCGTGATTGATTATGAGACTTGTAAACTTATGTCATTACTTGTGATATTAATTTGTTATTTTCTATAATGAAATTTTATTAGTGCCTTCTAATGTGATGTATGCATTTTTAATATCTGATTATGATAGCTAAATTGTATGTATCTTAATCTTAATTCATTACCTATTCCTTGATATTACACTACATTTTTGCCTCACATGATTGGAAGTCATGATCAGATTAGTAGATCAGTAATTTGTCATATCATGCAATGAAGTAGGGATGACTGTTATTATTTAAAGTGTTTTTGATACTAGTTATCTTCAAGTACCAATAAAATTTACTGATCTGAACATTTCATGCTGATAATGTCTTATACTTTATCTTTTTAATTTAATTTATTACTTATTAATAGTATATTAACATGACAAAAATATAACTTAGGGCTAGTAATAGGAGCTGTTACATGCTATGTGGATCAAGTTAATGTTTCTAAATGATGGAATAATATAAACCATATTTTTGTAAGTTGTTGTAGGTAAACCACGGGAAAAAGGCGTGATTGTAATATACCTACCTACCTGTGTATGTTTGTTGTAGTTGTTTGTAGCTACCTACTTATTTTTATAGGTCTTCGTCTTCATTGTTACCTTTTTATAATATTAGCAGAAATATATGCTGTTAGCATGGAGGGAGAAGGAGAGAACATTCTACATAAACTCCATTTATTCTTACCCATCCCATAGTCCCATCATGTAAACAATCTTCACAGTACTTTTTGTTGAATTTTGTTGAAAATAAATCAAATATTAGTTCAAACCTAAACATTCTAAAGTAAAACATTTATTAACCAAGAAAATAATTTCCTAAAAAGTCTATTTTAATTTATATTGTTGTAAAATCATTAAAAGACATCATAAGATTGTTTACATGATAGGACTGGTAAGAATTAATGGAGTTTACATACATATTTCTAAATCTTGGCACATAATAAATATTGGTACTCAGCTATAGACATTTACACATATAATTTTTACCTTATATATTTAATTGTGGTTTCAATACCTTAGGCAGAACACCTAATTGAATTGTAATTTGTACTTTGTACAATGTAGTACACTTTATAATGAGCAATGAGATTTATTAAGCTTTGCTAAAATGGACGTTTATTGCTTGCTACTTGTTTATCAGCAATTTATCAGAAAGCTACCCAATACTTAAACTTACCTATGTATGTATGACTATGAGGTACCGTATGCGTAGCTACTTTTTGCCCAATAGCACAGATTACATAGTCCGGTTGTTCGGCAATTTAGGCACAGAATAAATAATAGTACTAACGTAATGTTAAAGGAAGGGATATTCATTGATTGATGCATAATTTGTTTATGGCTAATATGTTAAAAAATGCGTCTTCCAAACAAAACTAATTTAATTTCTTGTCTACCGATTATGTAAATTGAAATTATTTGCAGATAACATTAAAAATCAGGCAATTAGTTCGTTGTTTTCTTTTATTTTACTACAGCATCAACCAAATTATGGAAATGCCGTGGTTGACATCATAGAGTATTATAATATATCTGGTTGACATAATAAACCTAATTAGAAACACTAAAACTACGGATGATAACATTAACGGTTCTACTATTGAAACATAAGAGCTTTCATCACCAACCGCGACTCTGCGTCTGAGTTACCCTCAGGAGTTACCTAATATTTGTGAGTGTTGGTGTTTGTCAAGGAGGGAAATCTATGGGACAGATTTTTTACCTACTTTTTACACGACTGACCAAAAAAGGAGTGTTATGTTTTCAGGGTTCATGTATGTATGTATGTAATTTCTTTATTCCACCATAAGTCCTGAGATTTTGATGTGAGAGGTATTGTTAGATTCCTTGCATAAGCCCGAATGACATAGGCTATGTAAGTTGTCAGTCGTGTTTTTTATTTTTAAATAATTAGCTTGTTACTAAAATTCCCAAAGGAGCTTTAGGAGCGAAGCTTTGTGGCATAGCTCGTGTTTCATCCTACTAAATATTATTATATGCGAAAGTTTGTGTGTTTGTTACTCAATCACGAAAAATCTACTGGACAGATTTCTACGAAAATAGTGTAGGATAAAAAACGTCTACCGGTGTGAATCAACCACAGTTTCCTTTTTTTTTATCGAAGCCTACTTGCAGTTTGTCGCTACGTCGACTTTTACTGCAAGGGCTCCCAGGTGGGAACGAACGAATCTCGGCTTTGGGCGTAGGCGTAACTACCTAGTACATAATATCTCGATGGGCGCTTACTCACAAAATGGCAGAGCGGTATATTGCTCAAATTGCCTAAAGGGCCTATGGAGAAAAACGTCCTGGTGCCGCCGCCCCGGGCGGTACTGACTGTGTGAACGATAAAGCGGTCCTACTACTTCGCACTCGATCTCGATTCCGTCTTATGCGGTTCCTACTTGGAATACCATGAGCCCTACTATTATGAACGTCAAGATGACGGGATCACTTGTTGTTTTAAACAGCCTTTCCTATCTTGTTTTAAATCTCATTTAGCACCATTTGGCACCTTTAATAATAATTTTGGTACTTCCTTGGTCTTGAAGATATTGAAGGCTAACACTGATCCCGTTATTTTGACGCGTCAAAATGACGGGATCTAGCTGGTACCACAAAACTGCTAGGTAATTATTTTATTTAAATAATTATTCTGTTATTTAGAACTCATTTAACACCTTCGGAAGGTCTTGAAACATTACTTAAATAAATTATAGTTTTTTTGTTATTTAATTTTATAAAAAAAAAAATTGCCTTAACGCCTGTTCAATAATTCAGAGCAAAGCTTACAGTACACTAAATCTGCTCTCCAAATTAGGCAGGTAATTTTGCTAATATTATACTAGCGTCCCGTTCCCGGTTTCGCACGGATTAAGGTCAGTAATTGATATAAAAACGACGTATCCTATAAATAAAATATTTATAAAAAGAAAACCTTCAATATCTTCAAGACTAAGGAAGTACCAAAATTATTATTAAAGGTGCCAAATGGTGCTAAATAAGATTTAAAACAAGATAGGAAAGGCTATTTTAAAACAACAAGTGTTCTCGTCATCCTGACGTTCATCAACTATTACCTCTACAGCAAACTCTAGAGTGACCGGTCTCCGAACTCCGACTCTCCGATCAACTGTGTGTTTCCGTTAGTGTTAGTAATAATAACTATATGCCCAATATATAATATACCTAAGTATATCTACTATATGTGAAAAAAGCGCATTTATTGCGTTAGTGAGCCGCATTTCCCCCCCACCGAAAGTGATAAATGGAAATCGTCTCCTCTTGGTTAAATGCTCATCAATTTCTTTCGGCACCCGTCCCCGTCCCTATTGCCCTGGCTCCGGTGCCCCTATTGCCTTGGCTCCGGCGGCGGCGCCTCTGTTACCTTGGTGCCTGTCACAGGCAGCCAGTGGCTTGGCACACCTCGCACAAGAGGAGCGGCTCGGGCCAGGCAGGTGTTTAGCCGCAGGTCTCAGGTCAAATAAAGAAATAATGTTTGGTCTGAGAGCCGCAGGTAGCAAAGCAGGAGTAATAATTTATACAGCGTATTTGGCAGAAATAAAAAAACTCAAACGAGTTTAAATGTTGGCTGACTGTAATTTTTTTCTTTGCCTATTTTGTAGAAACCAAAGAAACAAATCTACTGAATTTATGTGTTACCAGATACTATACAAAACTACACAATGGTAGAAAATAATATTTGTTTGTGAAGCGTTTGTAGGTAATAGTGAATTGTATGGTTACATACATGTGATGTAAATAGAAGAAATCACCTTGCATTTTATTGGCAGTGGTCCAAATTTTGGATAAACATACGTCACTCTTAGAAGTCCTTTTCGCAATTTTTACATAAGTACTTGTTTTACTGATTATTACCTATTTTTTTGATGCGCGTTTCTAATATTATGGCATGGGCGGAGTTAAAAGGAAGAGAAGGGGCAATTCCTCCCGGGGACTTTGGTATATATTTTTAGGGTTCCGTACCTCAAAAGGCAAAAACGGTAGATCACTTTGTTGTCCGTCTGTCTGTCAACTTTTTTTTTCAGGAATGCTTAAAGATATCAAGTTTAAATTAATATCAAATACTCGAGACCCACGGTCTCATTCTGCAATAAAATAATCAAAATTATATGTCAACGCGTTCAAGAGATATTACCGTAAATGTAGCGAATTTTCGCATATTTTGCGATTTCAGACAGCAATCAAAACCTATACTTCCCGTTGATCTAATATTATGAAATTTGGCAAAAAGCAAGGGCTAATAGTACTTATACAGGAATAAATCTGAAAACTGTAAAAATGTTGTTGGAAGTGTGAAAAAAAGTGTAACAAACTTATTATTGCGCTGGATTCAGTAAGAATCTTAGGGATCGAACTGCAAAGTTAAGTTTGTTTTTGAAACTAGTTTGTCTTTTAGTTAGAGCTATAATTTTATGACATGATTTCATTCAATACATAAAATAAAGTGCTCAGAGCGCCTAAAGAAGTTTTGTAGGTATTTGAAATGCTGGATCGATAGAAAAAAAAATACCAAACGTTTAACCAGTTTTAAATATTTTTAACAAATTGAACTGGCAATATTGTTGCTGTCAGCTGAGTTGATTATCGAGCAATGGTGGTGTTATGACCTAGGAAAATAAATCGAATTCATTGCGATTTATTGCTGTGTTATTTCACTTTAGCTCAACAAATATATTGCGGGATGAAACTTTGGTTTTGGGGTCCTTGTACCGTCTAATATAAAGACATGGATTGGAGTGTAATTGTGTGATAACTGGAATCTGTGTTCGTAAGTGCTGAATCTTTGTTGTTCCAATGTCTATAAACGCAAAAAACAACACGTTCCACTTTAATGATCTCGAACTGTGATATCTTAGATTAATGTTATTCTGGTAGGTGTGTATGAGTTATTACATTTATTTAACGTAATATAACATTAGCAAATCGTGTATTTGACAATGTTTTTGAAAATAATAAGCAAATCCTATGAGTACCTACTTACTTTATTGTTTATTTTGTTTTTTTTGCTTTAATGGTGTGCAAGCATCAAAACAGGCCATAAGTAATATGTTCTTATGATAATATAAAAGTCATATTTATGTATAATTAGTAAAGAATATATAATAATTGGTACCATAGCCATAGCACATATTTTATGGGTCATAGAGATAAACCATGCTTCAAAGCAAAATTGCGCACAAATTTACATATTTGATCCAGTATGAATGTCTAAATGTTAATAATATGTGCAGCGTCAAAAAATAGATTTTGTTAATTTTAAATTATATGAAGGCCAATTCAAATGAACTAAGAAACAAATTTCAATGTTGATTAGATTATTGCGAATGTTTTATGTAAAATTTTTGACGAAGCGTGTTGCGGATAAATATTTGTGAAGATTTTTGACGAAGCGTATTGCTGATAATCATTTGTAATAGATAATTGAAAATAACTACACATTAGATTACTACATATATGTTTTTTGCAGCCTCCGTGGACATCATTTGAAGTGAGCATTAATTGTGGATTGTTTTTATTCAGTATCCAGTTTTATTTTTGTTCACAATGTTGTATGTATTCCATGTGGACGCTGGTCAGATGACCACCTATGACATGAGTCTCACTTTGCAGACGTAAGTATATTACTTACTTTTTTAATTATTTAAATCTTTCCACTCTTTGTATTTAAATCTAATACAGTTGAACAAAAGGTTTTATAAATTTTTTATATGACTGTGTGCATTAGTAATATGTTTTCATGTTACATTATTTGTGATTTTATATAATAAAATAGGTACCTAAGTATTTTTTTATTATGTTATTTAACACATATTCTCTGTTTGTTGCAGAGTGGCAACTTTAAAAGCTGCTATTGAAAGAAAGACAAAAACTCCATCAAGTTCTCTGGTGCTCCTTGTGAGTGGCGGAGAGGTACTGCAATCAGACCACATGGTGTCATCATACAGCGCTGGCACAGATACCAATCCTATTTACATGTTCAGCAAGCCATCGGTCAAGGAAAGCCATCTAAAGCAGTCTAGTAAGTGAAATATTTGATTGTTAATTTTTTGGGGAGTGTCCCCATTTCAAGACTGGCCAATTTTGCTTTCGTTGGAATGTGTGTTTGTGTGATCCATTCTGAAATGCAACCACTATGAGACCTCTAGCCTGGAGGTATGGCTGAGACCAATGGTGGTCGAGTTCAGAATGGATCTTTACGAAACATGGCACACATGTTCCTCTCTGGTTTGAGGTATTGCCTTTAGCATTTCCTTGATATGACTTCGAAGTTGATAGTTAAAATATTGAAACATATTTTTTGCTGTTTCCAAATATACAAATGAATTTAATCAATTTTAAACAAGTTTTTGCTCTTGTTTAAATATAATTTGCATGATGAGATTCTGGAAACAATGCCCCTGACAAAAGATGATAAATTTGTTTACTTTAATTAGTCATTATTATTGTGGTGATTAACTTTCTGTAACTGATATCAAATCTGTTGTGTTTTGGGGAATCCTTATGACAGTTACCACCTGAATTAATGTCTATTAATTATGCACCTTTGTTATCTTTATTCCATTCTAATAATTTTGTTTTGTGTTGCTATAAATGCAAAAATAAAATTGTAATACAAAAAATTTAAAAAAACATCTTGTTGGTTTAGTTCAGTTCTACCATAGGTTAATTACCTTTTATGTCAGAAGTACCATTGATCAGTACCATTGATGTTATTATTATTATTATTTACTATATGGGGATGCAAGCACCAGACCGGTGATCAGTCCACTTATGCTGGGACCATTTCACCCAATTCCCTGAAACCCGTATAGGGTTTTACCATTGATATTACTTCTGACACTTTTATGTCACTAGTTACATTATAATGGTACATTATACACGTATACTAATGTTAAGTATACTAATAAAATAAATTAAATTCTTATATTCCTTTAAATTCCCCAATTCATACTGTGCCTTTGCTCATACATGTCCTGGTTGACTCCCAAAATTGATTAATATTTACAACAGTGTGCAGCGATCTGAGTCCTATATTGGAGTTAGAGTCCGGTGAATTCCGGAGCGGAGATAGGACATTTGATGGGAAGTCAGTAGCTGATCTCAAAGCCAGTGTGGAGAAATGCTGCTCCATGGCGCCCACTGTCAGTACTGTGATATCCTGTGCGACCTTGGCACAGAAGTTCAGTGAACTCGCGCATGAGTTGTCCAGGAGCTGTGAACAATTGGTGCATGAACAACATTTGCAGCATCAGGTATTATTCATTCCTGCAACTACTTAAAGCTACTCGTATGTTACTAAATAACAGCGAATTAAAGAGAAGTTTCAGTTTGGCGAGAAAACTCACTTTGTGTGTTTTGAGATACTAACTAACACTTCTTGAATGATCAGTAGAGATTGGAATGAAGTAAAACATCTGATTCTTTCATACGTAATTAGATGCTAAGAAAAAAATTAGATGTATTATTTTTTTATTATATTGGTATTATTATAATCACTATTCTGTGTTTAATCTTAATTCTAAATAAGATACAAGAGGTTTGAGTTTATTTTTTGTTATTTTTTTTGCTAATCTGCAAAACAAAGTCAGACTTTTCTGGTGGCTAGGCTGTTTTTGCCCCAGACATCACGTCATTACTGATGTCTCTATTGATCATAAAGTAAAATGTTTTCTTAAACAATATAATTTTTTCTTTGTCTATGCTACTGAAATTAAACACTACTCAAACCATAAAACCGAAAAAGGTAATTCTATAGATTTACCTATGTAGCTATTTTGTATTTATAAGATGTTTTATTTTAAAGAGTAAAGTAAATGAGAATAACTTTTGACATTTGTTACTCAGGGTTGGGCGGCAGTGGTGGCGAATCTAGAAGATATATTCAACGAATTTTGTGAACGATCAAGAAATTTCAAAGAGTCGTTCAAAAAGCACAGAGTAAAAAAGGAGGAATACCATGAACAATTGAATGCGTAAGTTAATAATGCTATTATGACTAGCTGCACCCCATAGCTCAACTCCCGTAGGAAGTTCGGGATAAAAAGTACCCTATGTGTTATTCTCTTCTTAGGTTTTTGTCTACCCATGTATCAAACATTGTATACCAGTACCTACTTATACAAGTATCACAGGGAGGGCGCTTTATAGAAACGGGGCGTCAAATATACCTACTACTACTACAAATGAAACTGTACATCCGTGAACACGTCAGAAACACGTCAATGTTTGCGTTTTCATAGTATAGCGTCCTATACACACAAGAACGGGGGAGAAGTGCGGGGGGGTGCCATATTGCGTTAGGGGCAGAGAGTTTTCTTTCTGTACGTAGTACTTATATTAATTCTGTGGCAGTATTAAACTTTGTTTTGAGTACTATATAATATGGTACTTTGATCATAGTATTTTTTAATAAAAAGTTTGCTTGATAACTACTCCGCGCGAGTACATCGCGTATTTAGCAGAGTTATTTATATTCTTTAACAATGAAGCTTTTATCTTATTACGATTAAAATAATAAACTAAAACATTAAATTTAGGTTTTAATGTCACACAGTAAAGTACTTAATTCGGCCAATGTCAGCTATCCAAAGTGATTCAGTGTTGACTTGTGGGTCAGTCAGTTGATATGTGACCATCACGAGTTGAACTCGAATAGACTCGTGCTTAATGAATCTGGAGGCCTAAAAAGGCCACTTGGCAAATCAAAATATGGCACATTTCCCATTTCGTAAATATTTAAAAATGAACAGTGAAAAGTGGTAATTTAAGGTACATTTTTAAATATTTAGGCAATTCAAAGTGGACCTTATTCTTTGCCTTTTTAGACGCCCTGGTTGTTGATCGTTTCAGACCCAAGGCACAACAAGCATGCTCAACTGGTTATGTCGGGGGTATATATGGTTAACTCCTCCTTTACTATTTATATGCAAAGAGTATTAAAAGTTTATACAGTAACCTACCTACCAAACACACAGCACCTACAAAACATTGTATCTACTGCACCTATGTTACTTACTGTTCTTATTGACCTCAAATCGTGAAAGTATATAAATACATAGTAGATAAATAAAATTAGCACATTGTTTGCAATATTTCTTTATCAGCGTCAGATAACGAAGATGAAATGTATCCTCGAACATTGAACTTATGATAGATAAACTAGATTTGTTTTATTATGTCCCGATTTACCTGCATTATATCAGTGCAGTACTTCCAAAGATTATAAAATTACTGAAGTCTGTTATTTTAACCAGTCAGTTATTAATCGAGTATTTAATACCTATTCGTGCTGCTATTGCTGGCTTATAATTTTGTACCCGGCGATTTCATAGCTACAATGAAGTTATTACTCAGTATATGATTGAAGAGTATCGAACTACTTTTACTATTAATATTATAAATGCGAAAGATTGGATGTGAGTTTTTGAGGATGTTCGTTACTCGTGTACGTAAAACCTACAGGACAAATTTTAATAAAATTTGGTACATAGGTAGAAAAATACCGGGATTAGTATATAGGGGAAAGGGCAATAAAGGGCTACTCGTAATATAAAGGGCAATGCTCATTTAGCATAATTAAATTAAAAAAAAAACGCACGAGCGAATATAATAATTAATTCCAAATAAAACAGCCGATTCGAACAAAACTTGGCCACATAATTAACTCGACAGTACCAACATGACATTGACCGTGATCATCAAATACCTCCATACCTTTGTGGCCGACTCACCCTTAGCTACTGATCCTAATTACTAGCAAACATTAGCTAGTCGAACATGCACCAGTGACATGCACCGTTTCATATAAACAATGTGTATAAAATATAGTGGTATAGTGTTTATTCAGTCCACGATATATGGAGTGCAATGCTTGATAATGGCGTAACGAATGCGTAAAGCGTTGTTGTATCTTCCGCGTTTGTAGGTAAATAGTATGAAATAGTTTTACAACGTGTTCTGATTTCTTATCAATGAAATGCGTGCGGAAAATATACATACTTTCTGCTTTAAACGTTTGAAAAGTTCATGTGAAATAGAAAATGAACTTTATGAATATTTTATTCTTTTAAAATAATAAATTACTCGAGTGTCAATATTTAAGTACTTATGTTGCGGTTGAAGTGATTCACTGATTAGTCAGACTTTAGTTTAGGCTATGGGTTGCGAAGCGCAATAAAAAAAAAAAAGAATTTACTCGTAAACATTGAAGACAAGGCTAAATCAATGTCAAAAAATGTGTTCAGTAAAAATGTACTAAATCCGTGTAGACTTAATTTAAGTTCCCAAATATCCCTATTAGGTTATTCCCGGTATTCTTCTGACTTGTTTCTTGAAGTATTTTTGAAGTCCTAAAATTTATGTGAAAAATGAACAGGCAGCTCCTCTATCGTACGTAAAAGTAACTATTCATGTTCCATATAATATTTTGACGTGACAATAAGATTTGCGTACTCGCAAATATCCGTGCTCACCCCACTTGTCAAGAATAATCTAATTAATTATACTCGATAAGAAGAAGAATAGGTTTATACATTTAATTTTACCCAGGCAACATCTATACTAATTCTCTATTGCTTCAGGCTCAACGAAGTATTAGAAGCTCTAGGCAAAATCCCGATCCTGCCAGCGTTGCAGGTCAACGCTGAAGCTCATAGGTTCTCCGGGTTCGATGTGTTTGAGGAGACGGACTTCGAAGGCAATCTGTACAGGGTCAGCCATCCACTGGATAATAGTTCAGAGGCAAAGCGTGCGCAAGACTTTGGTGTGGAGGCGTTTAAGATCTCTGAGGAAGATGGTAAGTGGTCTTCTAACTCTTGGCATTTTGACATTCAAAACGTTTCGGCGTAGAGTTGTTGAAAAGACTAGAATTCGAATTGTAACTCTTGGCATTTGGACTTCGTAATTAGAATTAATGTTGCTGAGAAGGCAAGACAGAGTTAGAATATACTTCCTTTGGATCATTAGAGAAACAATCCCATAAATCTAGGAGGCAGTCTTAGTTACTTACTGAATTTAAAAAAAAAGCGTCTAAATATTTATTCAGGATTGATACGGCGCGCGTGACATCCTTGGTACTACAGGCGTCCTTAGGCTGCGGTAATCGTTTTCCATCAGATGGGCCACACACATGCCCACTTACTATAAAAAAATCTATTCCTCTTTATTACATGCGCCTTGCTTAAAAGTCGTTCGTTTGTGTTATATAGAAATCAATAATAAATCTTGAAGGGCACCTGATACATATGTAATAGTAATCATACACGTATCACAGTTGCCGGCTAAGGTAATCATGCGGATCTTGACCTCCGACACAAAAAGTAGAACATAATAGACTTGCCCAGTATGTAACGTATTTAAATTTATAATTAGTCACAGGCCTGGTTGGTGACTAGTATCTAACGTTTTTTGTTTATATCTTTCAATATCCTTATCTAATCAATCAATGATGTTTTTAAATCTAAATAGGAAAATTTCGACAAAAATAGCACGAAGTATCAATTGGAGATTTAACTTTATTGTACACTTGGTTGGCAAATAAATGACTATGGATATGAAAAAAACGCGATAACGTATCTGAATATCTGAAGATACAATTTGAATTAGTAAATGAACGCACTAATCAGTCTCTGAAACTACGGGTCCGATTTGAAAAAATATTTCTGCGTATGTTTCTGTAGCCTCATGAGGAAGACTA
The DNA here is from genome assembly GCA_018467065.1 of Ephestia elutella. Taxonomy (NCBI): domain Eukaryota; kingdom Metazoa; phylum Arthropoda; class Insecta; order Lepidoptera; family Pyralidae; genus Ephestia; species Ephestia elutella. The sequence goes on from CM031567.1 coordinate 13,387,838, forward strand.
CCAAGAATCCCAGAATTCACACGGGAGCGTAGCCGTAGCGTATAGCTAGTAATAAAGCGAGCGAGTCCCTTTACTCTTGAAAATAGACTTCTGAAGAGCGAAACTATAGTTGGCAACTCCTGACCTACAGTACACGAGTAACCCGTTTATTTTATCTGGTAATATCTACTTTTTTACAGTATTTGAACAAAAAGTCGGTCCAACAAATAAGGATGTCGCTGAGATGCAAGCAGACGACCGGCCGATCGAGGAGTCGGACGACGGGATCAGATTCGGCGCGTATTCCTCGTGTGAAAGCAAGGAAGAGTTGACTCTTCTCCACTGGATACTGGCGCAGGGCAACAAGGCGTCGCTGCAGGACATACTCGATTATTGCCAGAAAGGACTCACGCTGGTATGTTTCATATCCGGGTATTTTTTAACACCGCTTAACACGCTTTTTGACTGTTTTCTAGTTAAGTGTGTAAACATTGTTGGATCTGTGCTAATTATGGTAATGGCAATAACACCGCTTAACACGCTTTTTGACTGTTTTCTAGTTAAGTGTGTAAACATTAATGGATCTGTGCTAATTATGGTAATAGCAACGTACCTGTTTGTCTGCCATTTTTCCTATTTTTTTCATATCTACTCTAAAATCAATAACGGTTATGTACTTTCTTGGAATCGGGTATAATGCAATCTGGAACGCGGCTGAGAGAAATGTGCGACATTTGCAAATTAAAACAATACAAAACTAATTCGCGTCATAATGGTCTGTCAACCAAAGTTAATCAACGTACAACGTACGTAAATCTCTGCCTAATATTTTTCTTACTTAGACCTAGAATTGTTTTTTCGTTTAAGTATATAACTGGCTGCATTATCATGCAACATTTTATGAGTACATTTACCCTAATTATCATAAAATTAATTATGTGTACATAGGTAGTTAAAAATAATTAAATTTTCAACAAGTTGAAAAAAATCAATATTGTTTTTTTAATGAACCATTATCTTAATTAGCGACCTAGTATTTATCGGTTCGCGCTGTTTATAGTCTTAAGTAAATAATCACGATGTTAATTTGTGAACTGGCAAATTGCAAACGGAGGCGTAGACTAAGAATTTTGATAACATGCGTGATCCTATTGTGATTGCGTAGTAGCAGTTTCTACGCACTTATCGGAAAGGCATAAAATCTAATCGTGACACACTTACCCGCCACGGTGGATAAACAAAACAATTTGTTTTACAACATACTGTTCATTCAACAAAATACTGTAGTATTTTATCGTTGGAATTCTTAAGATGATTATATAAAAAAAAGAGTTACTGATTTGTTTTTCCTGTATTCGAAAGTTCAAATCGTTTTAAAGACATCTGTGAAAATATGTTTTCGAATTCGGATAAACACTCATCAGAATAATAATTATGTACGTCATTAATGACGTTTCAGTGTTGACTGGCAAATAGATAAGTTCAATAGATTTTTTTTATTATTTGTTTAGTTGAAATTAGCATATTTTTTTAGTTTCACAAATATGCGCATAGAATCATTACCGTCCAAGTAACATAACCTACCCCAATACTTATTCAGCTTGTACTTGTTTGAAGCGGTGGTGGTCGAGTGGTAATGACACCTAACTGAGGTCGGATAGGGCCCGGGTTCAATTCCTACCTGTGCTACATGAGTTTGCAGACCAATCTGACTCATATATGGTAGTTTTCATGGACCACCACTTGCTCCCGGTTGAGGAAAACATCCTGAGGAAACGTGCACATTGGCTGACTGTTTAGTTTACTAGTGTGTATACAGCTACTGCCGCTAGATGGCGGCGTCGGTAGTCGTAAAAGTCATGTCAGATGCCTATTAGGCGACTTTTTTTTACCTTTGTAGATACAGGTAAAAACTTTGAATTCTTCTTTTCACCTTTGGTAAACTGTAAATTGTATTTTATTTTCCTACGAAAGTTATAATCGCGATTTTCACAATCTTTAAAAATGTTATTTTGTGCGAGCGAGACAGTTGCAAAGTGCGAAATGGCTCTTAATCTTGTTAACAAGTTTCGCTAATTCCCCAGATCGAGACGGAACCATTGAAAGAGCGAGAGGAAGAGCTATGCCATATTCTAGAATACGCAAACCTACACGGCCTGAAGCAGATCAAGGGAATAGAAGACCGGTTGTACGGGCTCGACCAGCTGCTCAACGATGTGAGAAAGAGAGAGAAAGATCAGCACGACCAGGCCGCCTCACTTATACAGGTAAAGGTTTATTTGTACAAGTGTTTTAATTCAAACTTATGACGTAACAAATCAAAAAACAAATCATTGCTCTTCTATTTTATTTTATTTGGGACAATAAACAACAATACAATGTTACTTAATCTAGTTTACAATTTTATATAAAGAGATTTTTTAATTGTACGTCTACAACACTGTCCACAGATTAAATACAAGATAGTGTCTGTGAGGACTTACAATATTGTGCATCAAATTAGTTCCTTCCTACTTATATCAATATATGTGCTGAAAGATGTGGGTACATTATCTAATCATGTGACCCTTCATCATTACTAAGCTTAGCACGAAGCTCCGCTTTATACCTAGAAACTGATAAATTAAAAATGTCTATATCTTCAAAGTGCTTGTTAAATAAATCAACTAGCCTATAAAGCGGAGATCTCCTGCCAGCGTTAGTACGACAGAAATTTGTTGCAAATAGTTGCTATTCTTAGGAGGAAGCAAACATGGGAAACAAGTTTACTGTATTCAGTACATTTCCACAAGTATCAAACAATACACATATTTTATAACGATTTGAATCTTTAAAATTATCAATACAAGCTGATTTTGAAGTCAATGGACTGTCACTACTGATGCAATATTACTGTAGAGTTATTACTCAATCAAATCGAATCTCTTATTGATTGATAATGAAAAATAAATGACTTGTGTATTGTGCTTAGTTTAGACCGCTTTGTTCGATAAGTCTTCATAAACACTCGTATAGCAAATTTTAAACAAAATCATTAGAGCCAATTACCTAATTTATTCACAATCCTACTAACTCGTCCTACGGACTCGTAATTATTCAACCTACTCGTCCAGCAAATTCTGACTTCCCAGCCTTTGCAGTAATGTACTATTTTCAGATTGGCCTGGGTCTTGAATGTTTATCTATATTTAAGTTAGTATCCCATAACACAAGTCTCGAGCTGACTTTGGGGCTAACTCAATCTGTGTGATTTGTCCGTATATATTTATAATTATTTATATTATTTCGAGGCAAAAAAGGGAGCTGTCAGTTTTTTTGCAGCATTGGTAGGTTGGTTTCAAAACTCTTAATGGCTTGCTAAGCCAGGGAAACGATAAAATGTCGGTTATTTCGTGGTGGTAAGGGCTCTCGAGGTCTACTGTTCTCACAGAACTACTAGTAGTAGTAGCAATGATATATGACGCTCCATTTCTACGAAGTGCCCTCCCTGTGATTTCAGTACCGCGAGCGTCTAAACACGGCGTGCGACCCGTCCGTGCTGCCCACACTGGTGCAGTCGCACCGCTGCCAGCTGGAGAAGCTGCTCAAGGGGCACCAGGCCATCGTGGACATCCGCCGGCGGATCACCAAGTCCAAGGACGAACTCTCTTATATACTCAAATCTAGATTAGAGTAAGTAGCAATTTTATATGCTTAATCCTAACAAATTTATTTGCTGAAAACATTTTAGTTTAATGCTACGTCAAAACACAATAAAAGACATTGTTCATCGCCGGCTTACTGCGGACAGTTCGTTCAATAAATAAAAGTATTATCATTCATCATTATTAATTTCAAATAGATTTTCTGAATATATATTGGAGTATGAATATCTATAATTAAAATATACCATTTTGTAAGTATTTTTTGCGATTCCGTTATTAAAATCAAAGATGTCGGCCTTCACGTCTGGTCTGGGATGCCATTATCTAAAATAATATTACATTTAAGTAGTTTATTTTTTATTCTTTGATGAAAGATTGGATTAATTAGGTATTTTTTTTGCATAATATGTTAGTTTTATTTATTAAGTACACTCATATCATTTCATATTTATATTTTTGAATGAAGAATTACGTATTTATTTTAATTTTTACTTTGGTAATTCAATATTGCGTTTTCTTTACTTGGTAACACTCGATTCTTCGGCGCGGCTTGATTTTGACTTTAACAAGTTGTCGTCGGTCGACATTGACACTTGGATACTTGTCAACAACTGTCAATGTCAAAATCAAGCCGCGCCCAAGAATCGAGTGTTACCAGGAAAAGAAAACGCAATAATGAATTAAGTATTTAGTAAAAATTGAAATAAATACATAATTCTACATTCAAAAATATAAATATGAAATGATATTAGTGTACTTAATAAATAAAACTAACATATTATGCTAAAAAAATACCTAATTAATCCAATCTTTCATCAAAGAATAAAAAATATACTACTTAAATGTAATATTATTTTAGATAATGGCATCCCAGAACAGACGTGAATGCCGACATCTTTGATTTTAATAACGGAAACGCAAACAATACTTACTAAATGGTATATTTTAATTATAGATATTCATACTCCAATATATATTCCGAAAATCTATTTGACATTTATTATGATCAGTGATAATACTATTATTTATTGAACGAACTGTCCGCAGTAAGCCAAGCCCTCATACACTTTGAACGAAGTCCTTTGTCAAAAAGACCGTTTATGAAAGCCGAGTCGTAATAATGGCTGTAAACTCCATTTATTCTTACCAGTCCTATCATGTAAACAATCTTACCATGTCTTTTTATGATTTTACAACAATATAAATTAAAATAGACTTTTTAGGAAATTACTTTCGTGGTTAATAAATGTTTTACTTTAAAATGTTTAGGTTTGAACTAATATTTGATTTATTTTCAACAAAATTCAACAAAAAGTACTGTGAAGATTGTTTACATGATAGGACTGGTAAGAATAAATGGAGTTTACCTATATTGTACGCTTTTTCTTGTCAACCAGAGGCAGAAAAAAAAACATCTAACAGTTTGACAGTTGCACTAATAACAATATTGATACTTTTTAGATGTTTTTTTTATTAGTTTTTAATTCAAAGAAATGTCAATTTCGTGCAACAATACACCTAGATTCAAGGTCATCTCTGAAAATGGCCCGAGTAATAAGAGTATACAATAAGCGTGTGCTCTTGTTTCTGACAGTGGACCATCCATTGCATTACGGTATTTATTACTTAGACTTTAGTAATATTTTTGATCGAAGGTATTTGTTCAATCAACACTGTTTTTCGCTTTGATTTTGTATAAAACCTTTAATCTAGGTGTATTGTTGATCGAAGATTTTACCCTTTGTTTCCAGGGCAGTACTAATGATAGAAAACTCAATGTCAGTGCAAGATGCGCACGCGATGCTATCGTTCCAATGCTTCAATCGGCTCGCGCGGTACTTCGCGATAGTGTCGCAGCTGCACCGTGCACCCGCCGTGTTCGTGCATGCCGTGCACGAAGTGGCCAGGCGGCGGACGTTCTCAGAAGCTCATCTCAAGGTGAGTGGAGTCTGTATCCTACCCAGAGATGGTTTATGTTGTCGTTACAATGCTTTAACCGCCTCGTCCAGTACTTCGCGATAGTGTCGCAGCTGCACCGTGCACCCGCCGTGTTCGTGCATGCCGTGCACGAAGTGGCCAGGCGGCGGACGTTCTCAGAAGCTCATCTCAAGGTGAGTGGAGTCTGTATCCTACCCAGAGATGGTTTATGTTGTCGTTACAATGCTTTAACCGCCTCGTCCAGTACTTCGCGATAGTGTCGCAGCTGCACCGTGCACCCGCCGTGTTCGTGCATGCCGTGCACGAAGTGGCCAGGCGGCGGACGTTCTCGGAAGCTCATCTCAAGGTGAGTGGAGTCTGTATCCTACCCAGAGATGGTTTATGTTGTCGTTACAATGCTTTAACCGCCTCGTCCAGTACTTCGCGATAGTGTCGCAGCTGCACCGTGCACCCGCCGTGTTCGTGCATGCCGTGCACGAAGTGGCCAGGCGGCGGACGTTCTCGGAAGCTCATCTCAAGGTGAGTGGAGTCTGTATCCTACCCAGAGATGGTTTATGTTGTCGTTACAATGCTTTAACCGCCTCGTCCAGTACTTCGCGATAGTGTCGCAGCTGCACCGCGCGCCCGCCGTGTTCGTGCATGCCGTGCACGAAGTGGCCAGGCGGCGGACGTTCTCAGAAGCTCATCTCAAGGTGATATTAAATAGCATGGAATAAATAGATATATACGAACAAATCACACAGATTGAGCTAGCTCCAAAGTAAGATCAATACTTGTGTTATGTGATACTAACTCAACGATACTATATTTTGAGTTTATATTTGGATGAAAATACATTCTAATGTTGTGTATACGCATCTATGTTCAGTGTGGTACTTTGCGATAGTATCGTAAATAATGCTGCGTTTTACCAAAGACGCAGTTACCAAAAAGAAAGAAACTGAAGTGTTTAAATTTTTCCCCTAGGTACACAAGTACGTACGGCAAAGATGTTTATTGAATCGGCTAAAAAAATATTTCTTCAATTTCCAGTGGGCATCCGACATAGCATCGAAATTACTAAAGATCCACGAAGAAGAAATATCCCGACGGCAGGAATTCAACTCGCTGTTCGAAGGACACTTCCTCAAAAGCCTATTCCCGGGCATGACGGATTTACCCCCACAGTTCGCGACGCAAGCGCCCCCTGTGTTCGACGCGAGATTGCCCAAGTTGACGGAAACCGATGTCGAGTTCATATCGAATTCCTTTCCTCAGTTAACAGAGGAAGTGCCCAAGTATGACATGGAAGCGACTGTTAAATTTTTTCAACAAAGGTTTGTGTCTTTAAAATTTAGTGCAAGTCATAATTGCTTATTATGCTTTCACTTTATGACAGCTAAATTAAAACAATTCATCATTTCGTTTTTTTCAGACTTGTTACTGCTGATGAAGAAGACAAGGATGAAATTGCTCAAACAGACACGTATGTATTTTTATTATATGAAAAAGAGTAAAATTTTTAATATCAAATATGTTCAAGTGTTGATCTATCTATCTAGAAACAAAACATGTAGATATCAAATAGTATGTCAAGGCGCAATTTGTGAATAAACTAGTATAATCTGCATCATATAGACTGGCTCTGAACTTAGTCACAAGTCGCGTCGTAGGTTCGTCGAATTTTAGGTGTCAGCGGGGCGTTACAGCGCGGGGGGGGGGGAGGGGTCACACTCCGCTAGCACAGAGCAGAGAAGAGAATTCAGAGCCTTCCTATTTGATTAATATTGTATCTAATCTAAATATTGATGTCAGAGAAATGTGTGGAATAAAAGAGGATGTAGTGACCAAAATTGAAAAAGGAATGTTAAGATGGTTTGGGCATGTTGAGAGGATGGATGAAAAGAGATTGACGAAAGGTATTTATAAAGCAGAGGTGAATGGAAGAGTTGGTCAGGGTCGACCTCGTAGAACGCACTCCGACCAGATTGCGGACCTCCTTAAAAAGGGAGATATTAGGAGCACCCATAACCGGAGAGCATGTATGAAGAGAGTGATGAGTGTAGAGGAAGCAAGAGAGATCTGTAAAGATCGTAGCAAGTGGAAATCGCTAGTCTCTGCCTACCCCCACGGGAAAAAGGCGTGATAATATGTATGTATTGTTAGACGGGAAGATAGAAGATTGCCCATCCGTATAAACACGGCACGTCACTAGTGGTGTGCTGTGATTGGTCCAGCGACAGGACGTATGTCATGGCAACGCCAGCTAGATTCATGATCTTACATGTTTTGTTTAGAGAATGTCTTATGTATCTTTTGTTTTGTGTTAATGTTTAAAGTAGAATATTAAATGATAAATGTATACAAGTGTCATCCTAGGCTTTTAATTTCAGCGTATCTAATAGTATGTATCTAATCTATGGTATGCTCTAAACTTTGATTAGAACAAAAATGTATAGTTACCTAGTTGTTAAAACTGTATCATAGGTTAATGTCCGCTAAATATTTTTAGGGACGCGGAAACGGAATTGAAGGATGTCGATATCGACAGCACATCGCGGCCGCAGATCCAGACAGTTGACACATCGACGACTTGCGTGCCGGTGATGGCGGCCGCCACCACACTGACGGAGGTGCGCTTGTCAGTAATACGCGAGGAGTTACCCCCAGCGGTGGGGCCCACCCAGTTGGAACCCACCGAGTTGGAACCCACCGAATTGGGGCCCACCGAGTTTGAACCCGCGCAGTTTTACATCGAGGAGTCGCTGCCCTCGAGCTTGGAGTGGGGCCGGCACGGACAGGTGCATAGCGCTAGCCGATGCCAGGAAATTAACGGATCGATTCATATTATTCCCATTAATCTTGGTGATGGCAAACTAATATTGAATTTTACTTGAATTGAAACTTTGGCTTGCTGTATTAAGGCCCAAACTGCAACGCGAAATTCGCGGAAAAACAATCGGTGGTATTGCATTTTAGTTTTTGCACGCGTTAGTTAAAGATTTGTTGAGAAGAAATACAGCCGTATTTAACAAACAAATATTTTTAATTTATTTAATAATCATTGGAGATGTAAAGAAATTGATTACAAATATGTCCTTAGTTTGATCGAAGTTTAGTAATATTTATTTAATACCAAACCAAAATTCAGCCGATGTAGTTGTTGCCGAAGTAGTTTTTTTCTGGATCCGTTTAATTTTCTACTTTATAAGCGCCATATTCGAAATCGTCAGTTATGTGACACCTCAATCCTTACCACCTCACCCCTCTTGTGTACAAAGATATATATTCTGTATGTCGCAGCCCACAAAAATATCATTTAACTAACGAATAATATAATATTAAATGATTTATCTGTTTAGTTGAACGGTATTTTTAATCATTTGTCTGGCATGTATGTGGAGGTTTCGCATACATAGACGTGTAGCTGTTTTGTGTTGCTCCTGTCTTTACCGGCCCCGTATCTAATCAGCTATGTAGTGTTTTGTTTGTTGCGCATTGTCATTTCATTCGCTATTATTATAGCTGTATGTATTTTACCCAAATATTATATTGTATCATGCAACTTCGTTTAATATCGCTATGTATACTTATTACGTAACATGCGATTTTATTTATTAAAAAAATGCTTTTTCAGGATAATATGGATACTCATAAAATCAACATTGAAAAGCTGCAGGAATTTCTAATAAGTTTATGCGGATTATGTAGAACTAATATTCTGTTTATAAGGGAAGAATTGGTCAAATTAAAAGATGAAATAGACGAGCAGAAGAAATTTGTAAAGGGTAAATATTTAGAAATTCTAGAGGGCTGGAACAAGAGTAATGAGGAGGCAGCTATAAGGTTTCGCGAGCATACGCAGAGAATGACTGTTGATCACGAGTTAGAACTCAGTGATATGAAGGCTGCTATGAAAGAGAAAGACGATATCATAGACTGTCTCAAGAGCGAAAAGGAAGATATTAAATTAGAACATCAAAAAGATATAGACAATTTAAATAAAGACCATCAAGACACGAAGGACCTTTTGGAGAAGACGCGTCAGGGGATGAAAGAGCTTGAGAATAAATTGGCGGAGTACGATGCGAATAAACAAGTAGAAATAAAAGAATTGCAAGAGAAGATGCATTTGGATTACAAAGCGGAGATAGAGTCCTTACGGTCCAGGTAATGTAAATTTTCAAGATTTTGATAGTACCTATACAGGGTGTTTGGGTAAACACTCTTATCCTTTCTGGGGGTGAAAGTACTCATGAATATGAGCAACTTTTTGTATGGGATCGACTCTGAAATCTAAAAAAAAAACAGTTGTTCCATACATTTTGGGCGAGTAGGTATTGTAAAATGTATGGAACAGCTGATTTTTTTAAAGGATTTCAATAGTCGGTCCTATACAAAAAGTTGCTCATATTCATGAGTACTTTCACCCCCAGAAAGGATAAGAGTGTTTACCCAAACACCCTGTATAAAATATTTATGTATTTAAGTACGTACATCATTTTTATATCTTAATTTAATTTGGACAGACGGAGATCTCAGTATATTAAATTCAGAGGTATCATTGAGCTGTATTTTTACTGTATTCAGCTGGAAGAAAGAAATTTAAGACTTCCTTATTCAAGTTGCTCACTCAACGCCTATTTAGAAAAAAAAACTTATTTATTTGTCAATATACAGTCAGCTATTACAGCTGTTGTGTGTATGATGTCACAGAAATAATATAAGTACTACGTACAGAAAGGAAGCTCCCGCCACTCCCGCAATATGGCGTACCCCCTGCGTACCCCGCACTTCTCCCCAGTTCTTTTGCGGATTAGGACGCTATGACTATGAAAACGCACACATTGACGTGTTAACGGATGTACAGTTTCGTTTGTAGTAGTACTAGGTATATATCACGCCCCGTTTCTATGAAGTTTCCATCCTGTGGTGATGTATCAATTTTTACCATCTTAGAAAAGCAGATGGCATGATTAGTCCTTCTTGTTAAAATAAACGGGTCACTCACTAGAGGTCAGGGGTTGCCGACTAATATACCCTTTTTTTTTTAACTAGAATGTCTTACATCTCACGTTAGTTTTAATAGTACGATTAGTGTTTGCTTCCAAACCAGCCTGAATGGTCACAGTAAAAACAAACTATCATTGTAGGTTCCGTCTAGTAGCAATCACGAACATGGACCGATCTCCATCGGAATCGAGCTTAGAGAAAATAGAACGCACCGACGTCATAGAGATCGCGAGTCACAACGCGATCGTGATGCAAACCAAAGAGAACGCCGAGGTTGAGAAAGAAGAGGCGGTGAGAGAGGCGCTCGCGAAGTGCGAGGCCGATTGGAAGGCCAAGTTGGACGAGGAAATTGGTGCGGTCAGAACTAAAATGGAGAACGAGAAACAGGTTAGTTTTGATTCATAAAGTACCCTTTATTGCAACAAAAACACAATTATGAACACAAAATACAAACAAGGAACAAAGGCGGACTCATCGCTCGAGCGATCTCTTCCAGTAAACCAAAGATTTATTTTGAATATACAATGTGATCGAAGCAGTTAACCCATTGATCAGTGAATCAATAAAATATTTAATTTTTAAAATTAAATTTAACTCATTTTAGTTAACTATAAAATATCATACTTTTCTAAGTTTAACGCAAAGAAGTATAAATAAACCTAGCTACTAGCTAGCGATGCCTGATGGCGAGTTATATTATGATATCAAGTAATTTCATAATTCTGAGAAACAATAATTCAGGTCATAATGTGTTGAAAATGAGGCCGAATTTATATTTCGATCTCCGACAAAGTCACATACTATCGTATAACGTTTTATCAATTTTCTTTATCCATTTTAAGGCGACTAACGACAACACTCGCCGGCTGATAGCCGAGAAGGACCGTCAGATATGCGCGCTGCGAGAGTGCGAGCAGTCGCTGCTCAGGGAGTGCAACAAGTACAGAGACACGATACAGCAGCTCACAGACCCCGAGACCAACGACTACGACGCCTTGCTCAAAACTCAGGTAATTGTGTGTTAGGATACTGGCTGGTGACGTATAGGTGACCAACGACAATACTAAAGCTGATAGCCGAGAAGGATCGTCAGATATGCGCGCTGCGAGAGTGCGAGCAGTCGCTGCTCAGGGAGTGCAACAAGTACAGAGACACGATACAGCAGCTCACAGACCCCGAGACCAACGACTACGACGCCTTGCTCAAAACTCAGGTAATTGTGTGTTAGGATACTGGCTGGTGACGTATAGGTGACCAACGACAATACTAAAGCTGATAGCCGAGAAGGATCGTCAGATATGCGCGCTGCGAGAGTGCGAGCAGTCGCTGCTCAGGGAGTGCAACAAGTACAGAGACACGATACAGCAGCTCACAGACCCCGAGACCAACGACTACGACGCCTTGCTCAAAACTCAGGTAATTGTGTGTTAGGATACTGGCTGGTGACGTATAGGTGACCAACGACAATACTAAAGCTGATAGCCGAGAAGGATCGTCAGATATGCGCGCTGCGAGAGTGCGAGCAGTCGCTGCTCAGGGAGTGCAACAAGTACAGAGACACGATACAGCAGCTCACAGACCCCGAGACCAACGACTACGATGCCTTGCTCAAAACTCAGGTAATTGTGTGTTAGGATACTGGCTGGCGACGTATAGGCGACCAACGACAATACTAAAGCTGATAGCCGAGAAGGACCGTCAGATATGCGCGCTGCGAGAGTGCGAGCAGTCGCTGCTCAGGGAGTGCAACAAGTACAGAGACACGATACAGCAGCTCACAGACCCCGAGACCAACGACTATGACACCTTGCTTAAAACACAGGTGATTATCGTAGATACTGACCCAATAATGGTTGTGTATTTCTTCAGGTTTTAATTTTTTCTGCGTTTACGGCATAGACATTTGAGACATTTGTCTATGGAACTCGGAGCTTGTAATTTGCGAACAATAAAGCTAGAAAAATATTAACAAACAAGTTTTATTTTTCGTATCTTTCATGAAAAGCAAAGTAATATGAATAACAAGCTAATTATTAAAAATAAAAAACACGACTGACGAGTTTTTACTCAAAAAGTACATACAAACATATAAGTTATATACATTTTTGAAATCGCCTACTAAAGCCCTTCAATTTGATACCCCACTCGATAAGATTGATTAAATTTTATTTTTTTGGTCTGCTATTTATCGCATATATAATCCGCCATTTTGTTTTCATGGTGACGTCATATAGCCTATGTCACTCGGAGGAATGCAAGGAATCTAAAAATACCTCTCACATCAAAATCGGTTAAGCCGTTCAGGACTTATGGTGGAATAAAGAAACTTACATACATACATACATACATGAACCCTGAAAACATAACACTCCTTTTTTGGTCAGTCGTGTAAAAAGTTTAGTAAGTTACCAAAAAGTGTTTTATCAAGGGATTCCCCTATTTAGATCATTCAGACATTCTATAGGTCAATTTTGATGTTTGCTTGCAGTTGGCGTCACTTGAGAATGATAAGGCCGTGTTGCAGCAACAATTAGCAGACTTGAAAAAAGAGTTGGAGAAGAGAGATGAAGCGGAGAAGAGCAGAGAAAGTGACAGTGAGGGCAGGTGTGTGAATTTTTATAACTGCACAGGTACCAAGTGCCAAGTACGTACCAAGTAACGCTACCGCACCGCACCACAGAATTAAGACTGAGTAAGAACAACGTTCATTCTAAAGCAAACAGTGTGTGATCACAATAGGTGCGATTTATGTATACCACTTTACCGATGCGTACCGTTTTGTGAACTGTTTTATCGACACTATTATGGTTAATTTACCAAACATACTCTGTAGATTTCTTGTTCGACGATCGATTTGCGGAGTAGATGCATAGTTTTTCCTGCAATAATTCAATGTCTGATTCCCTGCGCATCATATCTATGTACTTTCACAGATCATCTCCTGCAACGGAAATTCGTCCGCAGTCAAGTCGCTGTCACACGCCAGTGGGGCTGGCGTGCGGTACACTGAGCCTGTCCTCGTGTCTGCCCGGACACACCGTGCTGGTGCTGTGGGACCCCGCGCATCACAACTACACCGTGCTGCAGGTACACCCTGGAGATCTGACATGTTGTACATCAGATCATCACACGCCTGTCCTTGTGTCTGCCCGGACACACCGTGCTGGTGCTGTGGGACCCCGCGCATCACAACTACACCGTGCTGCAGGTACACCCTGGAGATCTGACATGTTGTACATCAGATCATCACACGCCTGTCCTCGTGTCTGCCCGGACACACCGTGCTGGTGCTGTGGGACCCCGCGCATCACAACTACACCGTGCTGCAGGTACACCCTGGAGATCTGACATGTTGTACATCAGATCATCACACGCCTGTCCTCGTGTCTGCCCGGACACACCGTGCTGGTGCTGTGGGACCCCGCGCATCACAACTACACCGTGCTGCAGGTACACCCTGGAGATCTGACATGTTGTACATCAGATCATCACACGCCTGTCCTCGTGTCTGCCCGGACACACCGTGCTGGTGCTGTGGGACCCCGCGCATCACAACTACACCGTGCTGCAGGTACACCCTGGAGATCTGACATGTTGTACATCAGATCATCACACGCCTGTCCTCGTGTCTGCCCGGACACACCGTGCTGGTGCTGTGGGACCCCGCGCATCACAACTACACCGTGCTGCAGGTACACCATGGAGATCTGACATGTTGTACATCAGATCATCACACGCCTGTCCTCGTGTCTGCCCGGACACACCGTGCTGGTGCTGTGGGACCCCGCGCATCACAACTACACCGTGCTGCAGGTACACCATGGAGATCTGACATGTTGTACATCAGATCATCACACGCCTGTCCTCGTGTCTGCCCGGACACACCGTGCTGGTGCTGTGGGACCCCGCGCATCACAACTACACCGTGCTGCAGGTACACCATGGAGATCTGACATGTTGTACATCAGATCATCACACGCCTGTCCTCGTGTCTGCCCGGACACACCGTGCTGGTGCTGTGGGACCCCGCGCATCACAACTACACCGTGCTGCAGGTACACCATGGAGATCTGACATGTTGTACATCAGATCATCACACGCCTGTCCTCGTGTCTGCCCGGACACACCGTGCTGGTGCTGTGGGACCCCGCGCATCACAACTACACCGTGCTGCAGGTACACCATGGAGATCTGACATGTTGTACATCAGATCATCACACGCCTGTCCTCGTGTCTGCCCGGACACACCGTGCTGGTGCTGTGGGACCCCGCGCATCACAACTACACCGTGCTGCAGGTACACCATGGAGATCTGACATGTTGTACATCAGATCATCACACGCCTGTCCTCATGTCTGCCCGGACACACCGTGCTGGTGCTGTGGGACCCCGCGCATCACAACTACACCGTGCTGCAGGTACACCATGGAGATCTGACATGTTGTACATCAGATCATCACACGCCTGTCCTTGTGTCTGCCCGGACACACCGTGCTGGTGCTGTGGGACCCCGCGCATCACAACTACACCGTGCTGCAGGTACACCCTGGAGATCTGACATGTTGTACATCAGATCATCACACGCCTGTCCTCGTGTCTGCCCGGACACACCGTGCTGGTGCTGTGGGACCCCGCGCATCACAACTACACCGTGCTGCAGGTACACCCTGGAGATCTGACATGTTGTACATCAGATCATCACACGCCTGTCCTCGTGTCTGCCCGGACACACCGTGCTGGTGCTGTGGGACCCCGCGCATCACAACTACACCGTGCTGCAGGTACACCCTGGAGATCTGACATGTTGTACATCAGATCATCACACGCCTGTCCTCGTGTCTGCCCGGACACACCGTGCTGGTGCTGTGGGACCCCGCGCATCACAACTACACCGTGCTGCAGGTACACCCTGGAGATCTGACATGTTGTACGAGCTTGTATATTGTTAAAATCATTTTTAGTCGTTATCACCCAAATCTTTCTATAAAACTTATATTCCCGGACTCCCATTAAAGTTACTTATCGATTGGTGTAAGTGAATGCACCTGACGTGCAATAACCAGGAAGAAAAGTGCAAGTGAATCGGTAGAATTAGACTGTGACAAAGGTGTTTTACTTTGGATTGTCGGTGGCGTAAAAATAAATGACTAATCACAGTGACGTGTGACTCGTTTGTCTAATGCAGTGTCTCAATACAACTCATCAATTTCGCCAGTAAACTCAACTGTGAGATAGCGCAGTGGAAGTGCGTTCGCCTCTGACTTGCTGCGACCCGAGTTCGAGTCACGGTTGTTACCAACTGATTCTACATTATTTTGTTTTTGTGAACATTTTGGAGGACGATTAGCGCAGTGGAAGTGCGTTCGCCTATCACCCGATGCGACTCGAGTTCGAGACACGGTGTCAACTATAGTCTTTTATTCTTATGTTTTGTTTTTTGTAAACATTTTAGAGGACCACAGTTCGATTTCCAGTACTTGCCTACTACTTATATAAAAAAGACTTTAAAATCCTTTTAAAATGGAGAATACTTTTAATTGTGCTGGCTGTCTTAAACCAATCATTACAAGACAATATCTTCTGTGTAGTTCATGCAATAAAAGGTACGACATTGCCTGTGCAAATGTATCAGAGCAACGGTTCTACAACACCATGACGTCTGAGCACAAAGCGACCTGGCGATGCCCATTTTGTATCTGCAATCAGCCTCGAACAGACAATAGCAACACGCCCGTCCGAGATGCCGGCGTGGGTGGAGTGACGCGACAACGCGGTGCCGCAGCGATGAGCCCTATCGACCAAGCTGGTGACAACTTGTCACTTGTCACTGACAAGTCACTGATTTTGCCTCTAATTGATCTTAACACCACCTCTCTTAATGAAACGATAGAATTAACTGATGTACAAATGCTGCTCCTTGAACTGCGCCAGTTCAGGGAAGAGTACCGAGAGGATCGGATAGCAGACAGGATGCAGATAGCTAAGCTGGTAGAATCAGTTGAAAAATTAAATAAGAGGCAGGATGATTGTGAGAAGAAGTATGATGGGTTGCTTCAACGTGTTGGCTGCCTAGAACTGCAAGTAAGGGAGCAGGCAGAAGGGCGTAGTGCCACCGTAGGGAGTGCTGTCGAGCAGTCCTTGGTGAACTCTATTGCTGAGCTGAAGGCCGAGATAAATGATCGCGATCAGGACCTATTGCTAAATGAAGTCGAAATCTCCTGTGTTGCAGAACAGCAAGGAGAGAGTCTGGGTCATATAGCCATCACACTAGCAGATAAACTGGGGGTCCACGTAACTGAGGAGGACTTAGTGAGTGTAACGCGTGTAGGCCCGTTATCAACTGGACAGCAGGACGCAGCCGGACCTGCAGCTGGGTCACGTCCCCGCCCGATTGTTGTTCGTCTGGCGCGTCGTGCACTTCGTGACCGGTTACTGCAGGCGGCGCGTGTTCGTCGTGGTGTGACATCAGAGGGCACTGGAGTGCCCGGGCCTCCACGCCGCTTCTACGTCAACGAGCGGTTGACGAAACTTAATAGAGATCTATTTCGTCGTGCTCGTGATCTGGCAGCGCGTCACAGATGGCGGTACGTTTGGACTCGGGACGGCCGCATATATGTTCGACAGCACCAGTCGCCTGAGGCGCCCCGACACCGCATACGTGCTGAACGGGATCTAATACGTGTTTTTGGTCCCGAAGTTGTTGGCTCCACTGAAAAAGAGTGACTGTCTTTATCTTTTTTCATTAACAATTGTGTCACCGTGCATGCCAAATGTTTATCTAAAAATATTTAATTTAAGTAGTCCTAAATTAACCATATCCTTTAAAATAAATGTCCTCCTTTTTTATTTTCATCTTTGTATAATATACTTGTCAAAAATGTTTACTTTAAAACTGAATTATTGTCAGTGTCGTTGTAATTTTGAGTTGTACCTAGTCTCTGTCAACTTCCTTGAAATAGTCCAGTTATATAAATCCTATTTTTCTCGATTTTCACATAAAATTTTGATGTATAAAACTGGTAATTTACATGTTTTTAGATCTTCAATATTCGTTCCTAACGAGTTAAAAGGTGCTGCGGCAATGCAAAATATCATAAAGCGAATTTATATTGCGGCGAACTCACGTGCGAAACTAATTAAATTTATATTCCTTCTGTTGCTAATTTCATTAATTTCTTTAAACATTTTGATGGAAATCTTAACTCTTTTATTTTATCATATTGGCTTGCTTTTGCATCATATTTGTTACTGTTTCCAGTGATGGCTCCTAAAAATAAACATTTTAAGCTAGGATTATATAATCCCGGATCGTTACCTGCAAAATGTGATGATTTCCTTATCGCAATGGATCGCTTCCAGCCTGAGATAGTTGCAATTAATGAAACTTGGTTAAAGTCTGGTACCGAAGCACGTGCGCCGGCTCCACCAGGATATAGACTGCACACTACTGCACGTCCCAAGCATATGAAGGACGGACGCGGGGGAGGACTAGCCTTTACGTAAAGAAAAATCTACGCACACGTATTGTTAAGCATCCGGAAGCTGATGTCGAACAGATGTGGTTGTCTACGAAAGTTAACGGGCATACTTTGGCGATTGGTACAGCATATAGGGCACAATGGGTTGACGTTGACAAGTTCATTGATGCGTTAACGGAATCTACAGTATTTTTTTCAGACCACGATTACGTAGTGTTCCTCGGAGACATCAATATGAATATGTTGAAGTTAAATGAAACGGATACTATTAAATTTAATAATTACCTGAGTTGTGTGGATCTTAAGCAAGTTGTTACCGAACCCACACACTTCACTAGCCATTCTGCAAAACTAATTGACGTTGTGTGTACAAATGCTGCTGTCCGTGACGTATCAGTTACGAAAATAACGGATAGTGATGAAGGTCATGCAATGGTAAATGTTGAGTTGCAAATAAAAAAAACAAAACCACCTCCCAAATATATATATTATCGACCACTAAAAAACATAAATATGGACGACTTTAATAGAGATTTGCTATCTGTAAACTGGGACTCCTTGTACGATTTACCTAGTGTTGATGACATGGTTGACACATTTAACAAGTATCTGTTGGAGATCTTCAATAAACATGCACCAGTTAAGAAGACAAAAATAAATTATAATCACTCCTTGCCCTGGGTAACGGACACTTGTAGACTTATGATGGAACTCCGCGATTGTGCCCGTAGTAGGTACCGCCAATCCAAATCTGAAACAGATAAAACTTATTATAATGACCTCAAGGACTTAACTCGTAAAGCCGTTGCAAGCGAAAAGACTGCTTATTTCAATCACTATGTAAATTCACAATTAAACAATAGTAAAGCCTTTTGGAAAAACCTGAAACAAAAAATTCTTTTAGATCCGAGCAAAAATGACAACTTACCTGAAATTTTTGATAATCCTGATGATATTAACAATCACTTTTTGAATATACCTAGTAATAACAACTTGACTAATTTATCCTATTTGACATATTTCGAATTCAACAGATTTAATCACTCTAATTTTTGTTTTCAAACAGTATCGGAAAATGACGTGGCAAAATATATAATGTCAATCAAATCTAATGCAGCTGGGAATGACGGAATCAGCAAGGATATGATACTCCTGACTCTTCCAACGACCTTAGGTGTCATCACCAAAATTGTTAATATGTCACTCCTTTCGGGCATTTTTCCGCGTCAGTGGAGAGAAGCTTTGGTCTCCCCCATTCCTAAAACAAACAATCCCAGTAATTTCGCTGATCTCAGACCCATAAGCTTGCTGCCTTTTCTCTCTAAGGTTTTAGAAAGAGCTGCACAGTTACAATTGTCTAGATACATTGAGGATAACGGAATATTACCATCACTTCAGTCCGGTTTCCGCAAGGACCGTAGTACTACTACCGCTTTGTTAGATGTTATAGACAATGTATTGGCTGCTCAGGACTCGGGTCGTGGCACCATCTTGTCATTATTAGATTTTTCTAGGGCTTTTGATAGTATTGATATCACATTGCTACTTTCTAAGCTAACTTTTTATGGACTTGACTCTCACTGTGTTAAGTGGTTCAATAGCTATCTGTGCGGTCGAAGCCAACGAGTGAAAATTTCAAGGGAAGATGGTTCGTACCTCATATCTTTTTTTTTTTTTTTTTTTTTATAGAATAGTAGGCAAACGAGCATGCGGGTTGCCTGATGGTAAGCAATCACCGCAGTCCATAGACACCAACGACCCTAAAAAGGTCACTGATGCGTTGCCGACTCTTTGAGAAAGCGATAGGCTCTTTTCTTGAAAGTCCCAATGTCGAATCTATTCGGGAACACCGCTAAGGGAAGCTTATTCCACAGCTTAGTGCAGCGCAATAAAAAGCTGCGCGAAAAACGGGCAGTGGTTGAACACCAACCATCAAGGTGGTGGGGGTGGTACTTCTCCTTAAGGCGTGTGGTACGGTGGTGGAATACAGCGGCTGGTATAAGGTCGAATAGCTCCTGCTATCTGAGCCCAAAGCTGTCAATCGCGGGGTTCCTCAAGGGTCCATCCTTGGACCCCTACTTTTTATTATTTATAGCGCTGATCTTGTAAATGTAATTAATCATTGCAAATATCATTGTTATGCTGATGATGTTCAGTTATACATATCTGGTACACCTGATGAAATATCTCTTGCAGCACAAAACATGAACGAGGATTTAAAAAATATAGCTGAATGGTCGAACAAAAATGGTCTGGTACTTAACCCCTCAAAATCAAAGTACATGGTTCTTGGATCTAGGGCACAAGTGGCTAAAATTATCGACACAGATTTCACTATCCAAATACACGATAATCCTATAGACAGAGTTGATGAGGCAAGAAACCTTGGAATAGTATTTGATAGCAGGCTGCGTTTTGAAAATCATGTTTTGGAAGTTGTGAGGGGTTGCTTTTTTCGTCTGAAAGTACTATATAAGATTCGCAACCTTCTCTCTGAACGGGTGCGTGTGAGGTTGTGTGAAACATTGATTTTGTCACGCCTTAATTATGGGGCCACTGTCTATGGACCCTGCCTTTTGGAAAGAACCCGGCGCATGCTGCAAAGGGTTCAGAATGCATGTTGTAGGTTTATTTTTAATATCCCACCCAGAAGTCACATAACTCCGTATTTAAACAACGCTTCTATGCTGAAAATGGACTCGCGTGGACAGCTGCATCTGGCGACCTTGCTATTTGGAGTAATAAAAAACAAAAAGCCAGAATATCTTTACGTAAAACTAAATTTTTACTCACGGCATAATGTAAGACCTTGTCGACCACAATTGCTTGTACATCAACACAAAACTGTTGCTTTCAGAGGTAGCTTCCGATATCAGGCGACCAAGTGTTGGAACAATATTCCTCCACCATTCAAGTGTCTGCCAAAATTTTCTTTTAAAAAACAAATGTTCTCCCATTTGTTACAAATTCAAAAAGATTCCAACCCAACACGTCGTCGCCGATAATGGTTGCAGCCTCTGGATAAAATACTTACCTGGTCCCAAAGTACCTAGTCCTTACTTTTTAATAACTTTCCAACTTACTTTTTGCCCGTTACTTACTACTTAGTGCCTAATGTAACATAACCCATAACTCGTATTCATAAGAGATAACAGTTAACTACACTTAGCACGATTTTCTATTATATATGTCATGCACCTATATAAAGGATCCGCACTGCACCTACCTACTGTGGCTATAGCTGAAAATCAACGGGCGCTCATTGAGCACCATTATCGTTGAGCTGTAACCATTTTGTATTGCTGCAGCACACATACACACAGCACAGCATGTGTGTCACGTATTATTATTTTCTTGTACGTTTGTTGGTGTTCTATTTGTGTTATTGTGTGTGTACTGTAGTGTAATTACAAATAAAGATTTTATCTATCTATCTATCATCACACGCCTGTCCTCGTGTCTGCCCGGACACACCGTGCTGGTGCTGTGGGACCCCGCGCATCACAACTACACCGTGCTGCAGGTACACCATGGAGATCTGACATGTTGTACATCAGATCATCACACGCCTGTCCTTGTGTCTGCCCGGACACACCGTGCTGGTGCTGTGGGACCCCGCGCATCACAACTACACCGTGCTGCAGGTACACCCTGGAGATCTGACATGTTGTACATCAGATCATCACACGCCTGTCCTCGTGTCTGCCCGGACACACCGTGCTGGTGCTGTGGGACCCCGCGCATCACAACTACACCGTGCTGCAGGTACACCCTGGAGATCTGACATGTTGTACATCAGATCATCACACGCCTGTCCTCGTGTCTGCCCGGACACACCGTGCTGGTGCTGTGGGACCCCGCGCATCACAACTACACCGTGCTGCAGGTACACCCTGGAGATCTGACATGTTGTACATCAGATCATCACACGCCTGTCCTCGTGTCTGCCCGGACACACCGTGCTGGTGCTGTGGGACCCCGCGCATCACAACTACACCGTGCTGCAGGTACACCCTGGAGATCTGACATGTTGTACATCAGATCATCACACGCCTGTCCTCGTGTCTGCCCGGACACACCGTGCAGGTGCTGTGGGACCCCGCGCATCACAACTACACCGTGCTGCAGGTACACCCTGGAGATCTGACATGTTGTACATCAGATCATCACACGCCTGTCCTCGTGTCTGCCCGGACACACCGTGCTGGTGCTGTGGGACCCCGCGCATCACAACTACACCGTGCTGCAGGTACACCCTGGAGATCTGACATGTTGTACATCAGATCATCACACGCCTGTCCTCGTGTCTGCCCGGACACACCGTGCTGGTGCTGTGGGACCCCGCGCATCACAACTACACCGTGCTGCAGGTACACCCTGGAGATCTGACATGTTGTACATCAGATCATCACACGCCTGTCCTCGTGTCTGCCCGGACACACCGTGCTGGTGCTGTGGGACCCCGCGCATCACAACTACACCGTGCTGCAGGTACACCCTGGAGATCTGACATGTTGTACATCAGATCATCACACGCCTGTCCTCGTGTCTGCCCGGACACACCGTGCAGGTGCTGTGGGACCCCGCGCATCACAACTACACCGTGCTGCAGGTACACCCTGGAGATCTGACATGTTGTACATCAGATCATCACACGCCTGTCCTCGTGTCTGCCCGGACACACCGTGCTGGTGCTGTGGGACCCCGCGCATCACAACTACACCGTGCTGCAGGTACACCCTGGAGATCTGACATGTTGTACATCAGATCATCACACGCCTGTCCTCGTGTCTGCCCGGACACACCGTGCTGGTGCTGTGGGACCCCGCGCATCACAACTACACCGTGCTGCAGGTACACCCTGGAGATCTGACATGTTGTACATCAGATCATCACACGCCTGTCCTCGTGTCTGCCCGGACACACCGTGCTGGTGCTGTGGGACCCCGCGCATCACAACTACACCGTGCTGCAGGTACACCCTGGAGATCTGACATGTTGTACATCAGATCATCACACGCCTGTCCTCGTGTCTGCCCGGACACACCGTGCTGGTGCTGTGGGACCCCGCGCATCACAACTACACCGTGCTGCAGGTACACCCTGGAGATCTGACATGTTGTACATCAGATCATCACACGCCTGTCCTCGTGTCTGCCCGGACACACCGTGCTGGTGCTGTGGGACCCCGCGCATCACAACTACACCGTGCTGCAGGTACACCCTGGAGATCTGACATGTTGTACATCAGATCATCACACGCCTGTCCTCGTGTCTGCCCGGACACACCGTGCTGGTGCTGTGGGACCCCGCGCATCACAACTACACCGTGCTGCAGGTACACCCTGGAGATCTGACATGTTGTACATCAGATCATCACACGCCTGTCCTCGTGTCTGCCCGGACACACCGTGCTGGTGCTGTGGGACCCCGCGCATCACAACTACACCGTGCTGCAGGTACACCCTGGAGATCTGACATGTTGTACATCAGATCATCACACGCCTGTCCTCGTGTCTGCCCGGACACACCGTGCTGGTGCTGTGGGACCCCGCGCATCACAACTACACCGTGCTGCAGGTACACCCTGGAGATCTGACATGTTGTACATCAGATCATCACACGCCTGTCCTCGTGTCTGCCCGGACACACCGTGCTGGTGCTGTGGGACCCCGCGCATCACAACTACACCGTGCTGCAGGTACACCCCGGAGATCTGACATGTTGTACATCAGATCATCACACGCCTGTCCTCGTGTCTGCCCGGACACACCGTGCTGGTGCTGTGGGACCCCGCGCATCACAACTACACCGTGCTGCAGGTACACCCTGGAGATCTGACATGTTGTACATCAGATCATCACACGTCGGTGGGACGGGCGTGTTTGAATTTTTTGTAGAATCCTTTCTATCAAAGTCTTAAATTTTTATTTATTTTATTTACAGGAGGCGTCAATAATGTACTTCGTGTACAGCGACTGCCTGGCGGCGCTGGATCTCAGCCTCAACGTGAAGAAGGAATCCGAGCGCAAGCTGTATGCGGTAGCCACGGTGGAATCTAAGGAATACTGCTATGCTAAGAGGGTGGGTATTCTGAAATAAAACAATTATAAAATTTATAACATAACTAGCTTTTGCCCGTGGCTTCGCCCGCGTGAATTTCCCACGGAAACAGTGTTTTTTTTCCCGGGATGAAAATAAATATATAATAAATATATACGGACAAATCACACAGATTGAGTTAGCCCCAAAGTAAGTTCGAGACTTGTGTTATGGGATATTAACTCAACGATACTATATTTTATGACAAATACATATATAGATAAACATCCAAGACCCAGGCCAAGATTGGCCTGGGTCTTGGATGTTTATCTAACTGGAAAATGATCTTTTTCAGATGAAAAAGATCATTTTCCATCTTGACCTGACCGGGGATCGAACCCGGGACCTCCAGTGTGGCAGTCTGGCGTGATAACCGTTAGGCCACGGAGGTCGTCGACAAAGTATCCTATATCCTTCTCAGTACTTCCAACTATGTTTATGCAAAATATCAGGAAGATTGGTTCAGTAGATACAGCGTGAAAAGGTAACAAACAAACTCACTTTCGCTTTTATAATATCAGTTAGAATACGATCGACTTTTTGCCAATCCAATGCCTCTGAATAATTTAATATTTTGTAAAAAAATTATGATGTTTTTAGTGTGTGAACCGATACAACATGCCGCGTGGATCACGTTTCTACCGCGTGCACGTGAAGCCGCTACGTACGCCGCCGCCCACCTGCTGCGACCACAAACACAAGCCGGGTATACTTACAACCTTATTCTTAGCATATTTGCGTCCACTGCTAAAAATTTAAAATGAACCTTATTTGTGGTTTGATTAGGTTCATTTTTAAATATTTAGGAAATGAGATATGGATCATTTCGATTCATCAAATTGGCCGTTTTAACCCCAGAACTAATCTACAACCTAGGAGCCACTTATTACAGCAGTACAGTTCGGATCAAATAAGCTGGCGGTTCTGAACTCAGCTTCTTACGTCTCCGGTGCTAGCAGGGGAAGGGAGAGCGGAAGGGGTGACACCTACCCGCGCTTAACGCCCCGCTGACTCCAAAAATTTCATACTGCGACGCGACTTGTGACTAAGTTTAGAACCGCCATTCTATGTTATTATATAATTCATATAATGCCGGGAAAATAATAATAACAGGGTATTGGTATGTATGAAAAAAGAGGGTATTATTTGCGAGCGATTTCATTATTTTTCCGCTCTGGGTCTCATCTTACATGTCTATACAATTAGATGTAGCGATTTATGCGCCGACCGCACTATTTTGGTTTAGTAGTATATGCACCAAATAAGCTTCTTCCTAAACAGCAAAATGCTACTTTAGATGCTAAAGTATGTTTAAAATCTAACCCCTTATTTACAGCGTTCTTTTTTAGCGACATTCACAAAGAAACCATTTTTTGCTACTATTTGGGACTGGGTCCGCTTGATTGAGCGGTTTGTCAGATAATTTGGGCTATAAAAACAAATGTCCATTTGGCTTCCATTTCTCAATGAGTCGAGAAAGAGTTGCAATGAAAAGCATACTTCTAATTCAAATCTACATTTGAAATGTATAAGACGAAAAAAACTTTATCATAAGTGGTTTGATAAAAAGAGCAATTTTCAAAGAAATACTATTTTCATAAAATATAATTGTAGGCCAAGTGCAAAACTGTATGAGTTGCAATATGATACGTGACGCGTTGCGTTACAGATGCTATGAAGAGCAGCGTACTCTCAGCGAATCGGCTGTTCGGCGAAAACCGACCGCTCAAGAAATGGTTGACCTACATGCATGCCCCAGGTCTTTGCTTTTTCTTCTCATTTTATATTCCAGGGCTTGTTACCGACTGTTACCGGTACCTAATTCTCATATAAAGCACCGAAAAGTACCGGAACTTTTAGGCCCGACGCAGACTACAGACTATCCGTGACCCACTTTTTAGTTTGTCAAAATATAACCTATGCAATCATACGCAGTAACGCACACGACGCGCAGAACATAACCATGGTTGACGGCAGATTCGTTCGGATAAAAAGTGCGTTATCTGCGTCGGGCCCTAGGGAGTTTTATGGTGAATTCGGTACCGGTAACAAGCTCTGAATTCGTCATAAATCTTTATAAGCATATGTATATCGATATAAAACTCACTAAAATCCGACTTATTCTTGCCAAAGCTTAATGTAGGTGTCGCTGGTGTAGTTGGAGCCCAAATGTTATGTCAATGTCACTGAAACTTGACATGCTGTTTTAAAAATAGGTAAAAATATCATAAGCATATTGTTTTTGACAGTTTTATTTTAAAGTGCTAGCAGAACACTTATTCTTTTTTATTACAAGAATATATAAAAAAAACATATATCCGAATAGTTTTTATAACACATGCGCACCCAGTCACTGCTCTGTTGAGAAGCAAACATGACCTCCAGTTACAATAGCGCCTCCTAGCGAAAGGCAGAGCCTTATAAAGATTTATGCTAGTTATTATTATTTTTTTGCTTGCTTTATGTTGCTTAGTTTGCATTACATTATATTTTGATTGCATTTCATGTTTTTTCACTCGCCTGTTTATTTTTCATGAACACACTTTCCCGACATTCAGTAGTATATTCAAACTCTCAAAGTGATAGCGCATGTGGTGGTCGGGACTACTAATTAACCAATTACAATCTGTTAAATACTGCATGACGTTTATAAGGTATTTATTCCTCTGTTTATAACTTTACATATCTCTTGCTCTGTAAGTACACCCTTACACCCCTGAATGCCGGGGTGTATGACTATCATTACAGCATAGGTTTTGGAATTTGAAAAAAGAACTGTCATACTCATACTGCACGAAGAATATTTTTAAAAAGTTAATATTTTTTTTCTCGGTATCGATTAATTACTCGAATCGGAATCTAGATTACAATCGATATGTAAAGCAGAGTATTTATCTCGGGCGTAAGCATCAATTGCATACTCGGGTTTGGTTAATAATCTACTATTTTTATTCATTGATTGTCCCAGAAATATCAATAGGGAATAATGTCCTCAATAACTTAACATTTGCGGGATATGGGGAACAATGACATTTGTTTAATTATCCGCATGTGACAAAACAAAATGCATAACGTAACAAATAATTTTTGGCATTGAAATAATATTTTTTTAATTTTATTATCGTCTCTTGGCTCCAGATATGCAAAAGTCGGTAGACACGAGTCAATCGACGAGTTCCACGACAGACGACGCGGCGACTAGTCGCACAGAAGTCGCGACTGCGACTCTCATCAATTTGGAGTCTCCAAAGTCGCCAGTGGAGCCGAGCCAGTCCAGTAGTAGTGCGGTGACGGCGCCTACGATTTCGGAAGACCAGCTGGACTCCATTGAGACCAATGATCCTGATTGGTCGACTAGGATGCAAGCGTCTACCGCTAGTGCAATGTAAGTTTATGTTATTATTGTTATCGAGTGGTCGGAAGGAGGTAGCCTAATAACTCTTGATGTTATCAGTAGAACAGATTCTGTCTTAGTAATGTGATAAGGGTCCATGCGTCTTCCGAAGACCAGTTAAACAAACCTGATAGGCAAGGCTGCGTGCACACGAATAGATAATCCCTCCCAACAGAGAGCAAGTTAGCTCTCTGTAGATTGTCCTCAGCGTAAACCAGTACTCTGGCGACGCGTACGTGAACCGTCGATACTCGCACATTGCCAAGCGCCGCCTTGTGAGTGTAGCTTTCTCTTTGTTGGGAGGGATTATTTATTCGTGTGCTGCGAGTGCTCACTAGTGTCATGCTTGTTAGTTTAACTGTTAAATTTAGTATTATAAGTCTTGTCATGTAAGATGAATGATGTAGGCGTTTTATCGTTCCATGCTGTGAGCGGGGGTCGGGCGGGTTTAGTCCGGCGAACGCGATTAGATCGTCAGTCGTACCCATGCGCAACTTTCACCCCCTCCTCTCTTTTCCAGGATTCTTTTAATATGACGCGAGCTATACAAATCTTGTCCGGAAAATGTAAACATGTAGAATTTGTGACATTTGTTCCAGGACGGACATGGAATGCAGCGTGGGGCGCTGCCTTGGCCCCGAGCCGCTGGAGGTGCGGGGGTCAGGCGTGGCGGGGGGTGCGGCGGGGGGTGCGGTGGCGGGGGGCGCGGAGCTGGCGGAGGAGGCGGCCCCCTGACCCCGCGGCCGCCCCCGCCCCCGCCCCGCCTCCTAGTCCGGTGCTGTGATGTATGTACTGTCGCGTCTGATATATCGCGCGTTTGTGATCAATTGACTGTTCGGCAGCTCGAGTTCCCCGTTCCTGAGTCGGAACGTCCCTCGACCACGTGTCCGGCGGCCATCTTGTCGACGTCTTCCACGACTCCTGCGCTCCTGGTGGCCCCTTTAATCTCATCCCTCCTTGTAAACAGATCGATGGGTTCCTCTATGAATTTCATGTCTTTGTGATCATATTATGCTGAAGTCTTAAGAGTAGAATATCTTTTATTATTAAATTCCTCTTTATTTTTAGGTTAGATTATTTTCTTATGAAGTGGAGTTTGATTCGAATTATTTCGTTCGACGGTGATTTCTTCTCAATAGTACAAATTTGTATAGTCGTAAAGCTTTATCTATTTTGTTTGCCGCGGATATTAGTATTTACCATTTTATTTTTATTTTTTACCTGTACGTGTTGTGTTATTAGTTTAACATGATTGGATTTATTTAGTATCCTTGCATACAATTTGGAATGTTATATTTTTGTATGAGTATAGTGTCAACTATATAGTGATATAGATAGATTATCGCAGCACAAAGTATGTGTGCGTGATCAAATGTTTATTAAGGCGAATAACTCGCTGGTGGCTCCCTCATCCAAATAAGTAATTAAAGCACATGAAATTGGAAATCAAGCGGACATATATTTATCACGAATGCTGCATATACAATATATACTTACCATGAATTAATTTTTTTAAATATTTAAAATGTTTAGCCATAACTTAATCTTAATAGTATTCTTCCATTCTGATCTAAGACGAAAACTAACCTTAGAATGTTCTAAAAATGGATAATGTGATTTTTTAAATCTGCAAGCTTAAAGGGAGTCAAACATGAATTCATTCATGTTTTATTGAGTTTACGATTAACGTCATGCCTTCAATAACTTATTTGATTGGGGGCGCCACTGTAACCTTAATGCAGAAGAGTGAAGTATTGTATGGTGTTCGCAGATATTAGATGTCTATTTAGAAATAGAAATAGAGACACGTTCATCCCTAAGATTCTCTTTACCTGTAAATCTATTTGAATCCTAAGTCATATTATTGCTTGGTCGGACAATCGGTCCCATTTTAGGATTTTCCTCAAATGTTGGTAGGCTTCTGCGAACGATAACGCTTATAATCTCGATCTCGATTTTACTTGAACTCTTCGACTTCTATGAATAGTCTTTATATCTAATTTCAAACCTTAGCTATAGTATGGTTGAAACTAACGTGATATGTAGATATTATATTAAAGACACGGGTTTTCTTAAGTGACATGTTTTCGCTTTTGGTCTGTTTTTTTAGTCTCTGCTGTTTTTCTGACTCCAGCCTATATGGAGTCTTGATTAGAATAGCTACCATCTTGGTTGCACAATACGGGACAAATAAGGGATATGTAGTATTACGGGACGGGATAGTCAAATACGGTGGCTGTCCCGTATATACGGGACGTATGATAACCCTTTTTATAAGACAAATATTTTCAAACATTGTGAATTTTGTTATTGAGAAACCAGGTATCTTTAAAGAAATATACTATTGATACAAAGTCCAAGTAACCTTAATTAGGTTGATAAACCCGTGTTTTTATATAATTGGCTATAAAACTAGTATTTTATTAACCCTTTAACCTAATCAATGTGCTTATCCGACGAGATAGTATCATTTTGTATCTACCACATAAACATCACTCACTCGGAAAGTTGTAGAATTAATAGTAAGAAAAGCACAGACACTTGCGTCCGTAATTGTTTTAGTGGTTCTAATGTCATGGCTGGGCATTAACTCTGTTAAACGAAATCCGTCAACACATGATAAAATGCATGTGTATCTTCCGAGATGTAACACTTTAACGTTTAACGAAGGTAACTTTTTCAGCAACGGATTAACGTTAACAAAACTAATTATTTGAATAGCGTTGTCCAGCTGTGTCCAATGTTAACAGTAGTTTTGGTCGAAGCGCAAATTGTAATGTGTTGTAAAATATGGGGCATCGCTTCGTGTTAAATTTGTTTGTGGCCTTATGATAAGTGGCGCCCTCTACGGGGCGACGCCGGCGCTTGCGTCGGCTGCTGTGATACTCCGTGCTGTGCTCCCCTCCCGATATGTGGTAACATCGATCAACAATACACCTAGTTTTAAGGTGACAGCTCTAAAAACGACCCGTCAAATAAGAGCACACAATGAACGTGTGCTCTTATTTCTGACAGTACAGTACAGTTAGGCTATTTATAAGATACTAGCTTTTGCCCGCGGCTTCGCCCGCGTGAATTTCCCACGGGAACAGTGTTGTTTCCCGGGATGAATACTACCCTATATCCTTCTCCGTACTTCTATGTGTATGCAAAATTTCAGGAAGATTGGTTCAGTAGATGAAGCGTGAAGAGGTAACAAACAAACTCACTTTCGCATTTATAATATTTGTTAGGATATTTTCGATCGAAGGTATGCGGACTGTTTTTCGCTTTGATTTTGTATGAGACCTTCAATCTAGGTGTATTGTTGATCGAAGG
The DNA here is from genome assembly GCA_018467065.1 of Ephestia elutella. Taxonomy (NCBI): domain Eukaryota; kingdom Metazoa; phylum Arthropoda; class Insecta; order Lepidoptera; family Pyralidae; genus Ephestia; species Ephestia elutella. The sequence continues at coordinate 13,418,683 of CM031567.1, forward strand.
TGGTAACCGATGGTTTTACCAGTACAAAACTCGCGAAATTGTAATCTTAATCAATTAATATTTAGGCCTATATTTAAGAAACTAAATCAGCGATTTTAAGTTTAAGCTCGTTTTGTACTAATAAAACTGCTCGTCTTGGCTCCAGCAACGTTTGTATTAAATTACTATAATTCATCATTTAATTGAGGTTTGTGAGGTTCATGGTTGAGCAGAAATATTAAAATGAAGACAGGGTCTATTTGCAATAGAAAGGAGTTTCAAAACATTTGATAATCTTGTCTCTAAAAATATTTGAAGAAGTAAAGGGGTTGGAATACAGAAGTCTGAACTAATTTAATATTATTTAGATTTCAGTGGATTGGAATTTGGAAATATAGAGACTATTTCAATGTTGTTTTTTTGAAACGCTAGTCTATTGCAGTTGACTTGGACGAGTTTGTTACGGAATTTCGAATACATTGTAGACAGTTCAAAATATCTTTTTCATGGTACGGAATTATTGTATTACTTAAGAAGTTACAGCTAAAATATTGTTACTGTACATAGTTGTTTGCGGAGGTAATATAGCGAGCTAATTTATTTATAGGTTTTCACGGAATCAGGGAAACTGAAAAATTACTTTCGATTTTGCGATGTCTAAATTGTAAGGTCTTTTTATATTTTGAATAGTTTTGTCACGTCTTTGCTACGAATAGTAGCAGAGGTGTTTACTTGAAAGCTAGTTCTGTACAAGAATGTGGCTATTAATCGCAGATCAATGATGAAAGTCGTGTTTTTCGGCCAAAGGTCTTCATCGTTACATTTTGATCATCGTGTCATGTTACTGTGTCATACGAAACGTTTTTGGAATGTTTTGCGATTTGTAAATTGCATAATAAATCTTATTGTGTGATTGCTTAATGGACTATTTTGTAGTGACCAATTTTATCGTTAGAAAATAAAAATAAAAATGTAAAATTGACAATTTTAATGTAATTTTTATATACAATAAATAGACGATTTTATACAAATTGTGTTTTATTTTATCCAAGAACACATGATTTAATATAAACGTAGGTTTACACTTAACATCCGAATAGGAACAAAAATAAGTCGTATGCTTTGATACATTTTGGTGTCAACACAAATTTAAAACAATCATAAGAATATACTTAGTTATATTTACAATTTACAGAGCTATTTACACAGAGTTAACGCTACATTATAAAAGCGCACTGAAGGCGTTAGTCGCATGTTGTTGCGCGTCAAAGTACTGCTTGCACTCCGTCGCTGGCACTTCGTTGCTCGAGAACGCACAGTCCGTATAGTTCCACGCTTGCATGTCTACATTGGTATTTTGTGCACAATCCTGCCCATATCTGTAATACCTCTGGTCCTGCATGTCCATCACCGGTGATGTTCTAGTACTTTCTGTAGGGTAGTACTGTGCTTCTTCAGGGTAGTAGGCGAGATTGTAGTTTTGTTGTTCGCAGTACGCATCGGCTTGTTGGTAGCAGTTGCCGAAAAGTTCAGGAGAAGGGGTTTCGCTGGACTCTGAGCCGCCGGCAGCTCGTTGCCATTCCAGCCAGTAGGCGTCTTCGGGTCGGGAGTTTTCGTTGAGATCAGCGAAGGTCGGTGGTGATTCGAGGGTGCTTTCTTCCATGGGGAAATCTAGGCGAATAGGTTGGTCTAGTTGGAATATTTCCTCTGGATGGAAGATGTCGTCTGCAGGGAGGGCTGTCGGGTCATACTGCTGATGAGGCAGCGTCGGTGCGGGGGGCACAGCGGGGGCGTATGCTGCGTATTGTTGGGGTTCCACAGGAGACCAGGACTGCGGTGCGTAGGCTTCTGCTGGATGGTCGGGGCGCCATCGACATGAACATTCGAATGGGCCGCATGTACACGTGAGCGCTATTGGACAAAAATTGAACAAAATTAGTTTAAAAACAACTACTAGGTGTATGCATACCTACTTTGACGGAAACATAAAGTTGCCTACAGAAAAATGTGTTTGTGTCGTGGCGCGTATTTTTGCTCTATGGTCGATGGAGCAAATCACGCAAATGATTTTGATATGGACTTTAATTTCTAGACAATAATAGTATATTATTATACAGTTTTCGTAAAAGGATAAATAGATACTTACATCTTTGGTTATCGGGGATTAGCGGAGGTGGCTGCGGATGAGGATTGCAGATCTTCTGCGGCTGCTTGTCAGGCTTCACCGTCAAGATTTTATCCGCTATAGCTGCCTCCCTAGCTAGGAGCAGGGCTAGCCCTCTGACCCTTCTGCCAGCCCCCAGAGACCTGCGGACCTCACTCGCGCCTTTGGCCTCTGGTCTGGGGTGGTCATGCGCGCCCTTCGCTTGGAAGAAGATGGCGTGTTCCGTGTGACGCCAGAAGTGCGTGACGGGGTAGCCGCAGTGGCCGCGGCAGGGCTGGACTTCTAGACGGCCGCCGTTGCAATGTCGGTTCGGACAGGGCTTGCCTGATGAACAAAACAGTAATTTGTATTTATGTTTAAAAAAAATATATCTAAAAAGGTATGAATATAATATAGCAGTGTATTTTATTTTTTCTTTCGTATCTTTCAATTTGCAAGTAGGTAAATAAGTTATTGTTTTTGTTACGCGATACGTTTTTATGATAAATCTATTAAATTAAGAAAAATTTAGTACCACAATATTCACCTTGTTGTTTCTTCCTCGCCTTATCACAAATGGCTGGTCTCAGATGGACCCTCGAGCCATCAGGCAATCGGCATCTTGCTGAGCATATAAGGACTCCTAGGCAGCTCTTTTTCAGTATATGGACGTTATGGTTGTTGGTGTTTCTCATGGCCCACCCGGAGGCGTGGCGCCGGGCTTCCTCGCAGCCTGGGGGGTACACGCGGCGCACGTGGCCGTCGCACCACTCAGAGAAGGTGTCGAAGGTCACCACGCGAGGCACCACCGCGTCATTGATGTCCCATTCTGGCGTCCCTTCGGTCATGTCACCGCGGCTGCTGGAGAAGGAATAATTTGATAAGTAACACGAAATTAACACTATCTTTCAAGAAAATTTGTAATCTAAAAAGATTGAGAGAAGTTGAGCAAGTGCTGCTATTGTCCTGCCATTTAAGAATTACCCTTTGGAATTAAGCTGAATGAAACGCAGCAATTTAGTAGTGTAAACATGGACGAGCGCCGAGGAGCAAATCGCAGGGAAAGCTCCCCTCAGACAGCCAATTGCCTGGAATTGCCGTCTGAAGGGGCAGCCCTAATTGGATAAATAACTTTGTGTAAAGAGAGGATAATATAAGTAAATAGAACACGTCGGATCGGACGCTTTAAGTTTTCTGGCTGTAGATTTGGAGATAACTTTTGAACAAACATTTGAAGAGGATTAAACGATCAATTCTATCATTTGGTCATATATTGAAATATAATAGGTAAGTACTTGTAAAAGATAAGTTTGCAAGAAATTGGTATTAAATAGTTTTTTCTCTGATTTAACGTAGTAAGTAAATAGTCAATAGTAGAACATTAGACACTGAAGCGTACTGGTCAAGCAAATAAAGGAAGTAAAAATATCTACGAGTATGTGTTGCATAGAATATAAACTGTTTTACTAAACTCAAAAATGCCCTGCTTCGGGATTACATTAATTTTTTCATACATATACTGTTTCTCATCACATTCTGCCAATGTTAAAAATTAAAAGCTCTAAAAGATATGCGATAAGCGTACCGGCCTACGGCGAAAGCTCACATGTATCGCTTGGTAGCAATAGAGGCTGCGTGACTAGCGTGATGTCACGGCATCGTCTCAACGAGCTCAATTGGCGTCAATTGCCAGCCTTCCCCAACCCACCCTGCTTTGCCTGCTATAGGCCGACCCCACAGACACGCTAATTTATGGATTTATTACGTAGCTACGATAGTGTAGGAATGAGTGGTGTAGGAATCTATCGCTGCTTCGTGTGGGCCTCGCAGATTGCAAAACTATTGGGGGGATATTGGACATGTTTTAATAAGTTTGAACTTATTTTCTTTACTCTGATTTTTCATAAGTGTACCTAATCAAAGAAAAAATCCTACTAATTTTATAAATGCGAAAGTTTAGATGTGAGTTTGTGACATTGTGAGTTTGTGTTTGTTACTCAATCACGCAAAATCTACTGGACGGATTTCGATAAAATTTGGTACATGGGTGGAAAAATTCCGGGAATAGCACATAGGATACTTTTTATCCTGAAATTCCCACGGGAACGTAGCCCCGGGGCGCGGCTAGTAAAAAAAAAAAATGTCGGATGTAAATACAGTACTTGTATATATGAAAGCTTGCAAACAGTTTCTTTCAAGCGAGATAAAAAGGCCTTTAATATTCCATAATCTTCTATTATTCTCTCAAAATCGGCGCAAACGGTAAGTATGCAAAGCAGGCGAAAATTTGTAGATAATACCTGATAATTATTTAGGACAGTTGACAAGAGAGCATAATTTATCTATGCATATAATAAAACTATGTCTATGAGATAATAAAGAAAAAAACAGGGGGTATTTATAGGGCCAATAGTTTAATTTACAGCCAAAACAATTTCTCTTAGAATTTATGTCTGACTGTCTGTATGTTTGTCCATCACGTAAAAACTACTGGTGGCGACGCGACGTCGTAATACCTAATGTTTTATTGCTAAACTTAGAACGATGCTTTCGGTTACAACTCTACATAGCGCGTGGCGCTGCTCTACATAGCGTAGTACAAAGCTCGTAGCCACTAACTTGTTTACCGTGTCGTAGCGCTGCGTACCTACAGCTTTCTAAATCTTAATAAATTAGGTAGTAAAGAAGTAAACTTAAGTAAAACATAGTGAAAATAATGTTTTGTGGAATTTAATAGAGCCTGATAACTGAACATGGCCATAAGTATAACTTTGCTAGCAAGTGGCAGATTGTTGCTTACTTATTTAGGAAATAACTAGGTAGGTATACCCGCAGAAAAAAGGAAGGAAGAGCTGTAAGTAGGAAGTGAAGCGCTATCTGGTCTGTTGAATTAAGGGATAATTCAAAAATGGCATAACGTACGTATATTGCTTGATGTAAAATATTTTAGTAAATTATCATAAAAAATAAGTTGGTACTTACAGGATCACCATCTCCGAAAGATTGCGACACGATCACAGCGATATTGTCCTTACAATCCTTGAGAACTCACACTCCAGTCCACTCAGACACAATCACTATAACTACGTATAAAAATAATGTTCGCGACTTAAAATCGCTCAGTGCAACACATGCACACACTACAAAACCTGACAACTTACTAACTTGAACAATACAAATAAACATAGGGATGTTTTCCCCCACCATGTTTACTGATGGGGATCGCAGACCGACCAATCGTAGCGTTGCATTTATCTGAGCCCGCCTCTCGACCAATCAAAACGCTCCGAGCAGGACCAATGGGAGTTTTCCGAACTAAAACTTTTTGTTTCCGGAAAAATCGCTGTCGGGAAATTGTAACTTTGTAGATGTAATTATATGTAGGAAAATCGATTTTATGTAAGTAGGCCATTTTGACTACTACTCATACTCATACAGTTTGTCGGTTGTTATCTATTTTCATCAAAGTTTTGAGTGGGTACGTAGAACCATCCAGACTTCCATACTAATACATATTATAAATGCAAAAGTCTGTCTGTGTGTTACGCTTTCACGGCTAAACCGCTGGACCGATTTAGGTAAACTTGGCCAGGATATAGTTCAAGATCCGCGGTCAAACAGAAGCTACTTTTTTTTCAAAATCAACCCACCAACCCCCCATTGCACCCTCTGCAATGGGGGGTCAAAGTTTGTTTGAAAATACACTTTTTGCCGCGGGCGGAGCCGCAGGGCAACAAGTAGTCTACAATATATTTTTCATGATTAAGTAATATTTTCATGCATATAGATACGTGGAATAATTTTGGGTACCTATCAAGGAAAGTGTGTGCAAGGATTATGAATCTACAGGATCAACTTATTAGTTCTTTAAAATTATAATTTTAAAGAACTAAGTTGATCCTGTAAAATTGAATAAAGTTAGGATCTTCATCATACATTTTTTTTAACCGTTGCGATATTGATTGTTAAATATAGGTAAGTACTATAACTGTGACAATGCGTAGTAAGTAGTACTATTCGAGGGCGCTGCGTATGCGGGCCTCTCCGTGGGACCTTCTCACCATTCACAAAGGGAAACGAAACTAAATTGAATTGAGTGCTAAATGTATCACTGTCTATAAATAGGCGAATGTTTTTGCAAAGAAAGTGGACATATATCTGAACTAGTATGGTCTAGATATAGGTATCTGTCAACATTTTTTGAGAGTACCTACACACATAGAGACATATTACGACTAGGGGACATTTTGCGAAAGAGACATTTTGCGTTCGAGCCGTGACTAGATCCATATCAGTCACGCAAAATGTCTAGACTTGATGGTGGTGTTTTTTTGCAAAGGCCAATAATACAGTACCATGAATTAACAGTTATTTGCATTAGTTTACCTTCCGGAAAACTAAAGCTCTCATTGTTTAATTTTATTAATTTGAATTGATCAACAAACCAAAGCACAACTTTAAAGGAAAGTTTTAATTCATGTCGTTCTCTTCTTGGAGGTTCACATATGAAGTGTATCTAATTGAGAATTTGTTTAAAGTATGAAAATAAACTTAAACGAAAGGGATGTGTAGGTATGAACTAAATTGGTTCAATATTATTTCATTGAATTTACATATATACTATCACCTCTGTTTATCAACTTATTCGATTGGCGATTCCAATAGTAAAGTCAAGAAAAAATAAAAGGTCTATTTCGTTGGTTTCGCATTTCTTTATAAATGTGTCTTTTAAAAAGGGCGGTTTGCGAAAAGGGTTTTAAATCCTCCCAAATTCTTTGTTTACATATTTTGTGAACTTATAGTAAAGCCTCTGAGACCTAATCCCATAGAGCGGTGGTGTCATAAAGAAGCTTTAAGCTTTTGACGCTAGAGTTAAGCTCATTGTAGCGCCGCGGAGAAGGTAATAAAGAGTCCGATGAGTTATCTAACTGGTTTGATCCCATCGGTGGTAATCCATCTATTGTTTATGATTACAAAATCAATCAATACATATAATAAAACTGTAACAGGTTTGTGTCTATACATAAGAGATATCTAAGAAAAAACATTACGAGGGGTCTTTATATAAGGCTAATAAAAGCTCAAACAATTTTTTTTAAAATTTCTGTCTGTCTGTCTATCTGCCTGTCTTTCTGTCTGTATGTTTGTACGTGCATCATCGTAAGGTTCCCTCTATTATGGTTGAGCTTTGCGATGGCTGACCCTCACGTCAACTCGTGAACGGGTGTTGCCAGGGGGATCCTGCTTCGATCCTGATTCGAATTTTATTTTTATTTTTTGTTCTTAACCAATTTATTGTGGTTACTTGATCACAAACATAACATGTTTTATTATATTTTTTTTTTCTTATATTTTATTTTTGACTGTACACAATCTAGTGCATGTATAAAGTTAATAAATAGCCCCTCTGGCATATTAGGCGACCAAGACTGTTTCATGAGTTTCTTTCGGCATTTCTTCTCAGCAGTGGTCGTTCCGAAATGCTAGTAGTTTGTAGCTTTAAGACATAATATATTATGATTTAATAATTAGTTATCGACGTGAAAAAGAGCCTTCTTTGAAGGCCAAGTTTCAATAAAAAAAATTGACTTTGACTTTGACATCACGCAAAAACTACTGGACCAAATTTGATGCGGTTTTCACTGTTGTATTATAGAAGGTCTAACTTAAAATCTGGCGTAAGTTTCATCTTGATACGCCGCCGCCGCTTAGAACCTGAGATATGCGCGGACGAAGTCGCGGGCACAGGCTAGTGTCAGATAAGGATATTAGGGTGATTATTTGAATACGTGCAAATCGCTGTTCCAGGCTAAAAGAACTATTTAAATTTCATTTATTTTTAACTTTTGGCTAACTTTGAGGTAGACCCTTATCTATTTTAACGGGGGCAGTTATTAAACTAATGTTAAATTAAATAGATTTTGTTATATTTTCAATTATCTTTCGAAATTCACATTACCATCCGTGTCCCTTTTCCCGGATTTTGACACAAAATATTTTATTTCTCTAGTTGTATCATAAAGAACGTACTTTACGCAATAAATTCTTTAAATAGAATGTTGTTGTTAAGTCCACGTTAAAATAAAAATACTCAAAGATTAGTTTACAATAGTTAAAAATGAGGTTTAAAAATGTCCCAGCGTTACACACTCACTACCGTTCGAGAACGTTGTCACCTTAATTTCTTTGCTTCTAATTAACTTGCGCTTACCCTTAATACTTTGTCGGGCAGACTGCAGCATCGCTCGTCGATCGATCGGAGCAAACATGCCAAATAATGCTTCAGTGTCGAAAATTTTGTGGTCAAAGACTCCGAATTCGATTTTATTTTTTTCACGTTCTCTTTACAGTTTGTGTGTTTAGTGGTAAGTAGATGTATAAAATTGCATTAATAAGGTTTTATTATAGACATTTAACGGTTTATTTTAAGTATTTGTAGGTTTCAAAACAGTAAGTAGTACGAAACGTGATCAAAATGAACAAACATCTAAATTTCTAATTACCATTTTGCTATTTACCATATTATACCATTCACTGTTTACGAATATGGTGCGGTACGGTAATTAGCTAATAAGAATGGTGATGAGAAATTATATTTTAATTTTATTTGCTGACTACTGTTATGTTATTTTTATACGTTGTGAGTTATTATGACGACTAATATGCCAGCGGAACTAAAATAACAACTACCCCAGGAGGGTACCAGTACCGGAGAATCCCCCCCTGAGCCTATAAGCTCAGGCTGCATTATGTATGCTGGGGAGGGCACAGTGCCGCTCATTTCTCTAGCGATAAAGTACAGGCATCCCCTTCTACGCTTTCTATAAACTTCACTAATATTATTAGGGGACTCCATTCCAATCATAACGTCGTCCACCATCACCTCGAGACGGCAAGGTCTGACCTGCTCTTTTTCTCTGAGACGAAAATATCCTTCCTAGCTGACACTTTGTATCTGTTATACCCGGGTGTGCGTGTACGTTGGTGAGGGTATTTGCTGTCATTGCCTAGTGAATCTTGATGGTAGGGATCTGTCTATCATCTGGCTGCGAGTAGAATGCGTTGACCGCATTCTTTTTTATGCATGCCTGTACAGATCCCACAGCGGGGACCTCGAGACCGACCGGCTGATCGAGCACATTCAGACTGTAGCTGACACCCTTCTCGCACAGGTCCCTTCCGCCGAAATTGTGGTTCTGGGTGATTTCAACGCCCACCACATCGACTGGCTTGGATCAAATAGAACCGACCACGCGGAAAGATCTGTGCGCTACTTCGCTTTGGCCTACAACTTAACGCAACTTGTTTCCACGCCCATGCCCAGACGTGAACGACCAGTTCCCATCCTTGTTGGACCTCCTACTAACTTCGCATCCTGAGCACTACTGGAAAGGAGTATCGTGCCTATTACGCATGTCACACTTACCAGTTACTGGTTCTCGCTGCATATGGCACAACAGATCGGCAGATTAGGATGGTTTGTTTTTCGCTGGATGATCCCAGCGCCTATGCTGACGCTGTCGCCGATGTGATACTGCAGGGGATGGAATTATCCATTTCAAATTCTGCAGTGCCTATCGGTGGAGGGTCCAAGCTCTGGGTCTCTATTTGTTATTAATTCATCATTATAATTACTATATTAGATATTGATTTAAAGATTTTGCATGCCTAGATAGGTTAAAAGTGAGATTCACACATATTATTTAACAACTGTATTTTCTTGTAACACTTTTACTGCAAATAAACATTCATTCATTCATTCATTCTGGTTTGGGGGGCCTTGGCGTTCTGCATCTAGCCAGAAACAGGACTCTTACCAAGCCTGGGCTGCAGAGCGGGCTACCGCTGATCCAAATACGAATGAAAAATATAACTCTGCCTCCAGGTCCTACAAAAGCCAAATGGCTGCTGTAAGACCTAGTTCATCGGCAGAGTTGCCTATCCCGTCATCCCTTTGGAAGTCATGCGTTTTAGTCTCTCGCTGAAACTGTCCAGGGTAACTTCTGTCGGCCATCGCTCCCACCTCTACGCAGGGTTACGACTCTTTTTCCTACTCCCCGAAAGACAAAACCGACCTACTGACCTCTCTTTTCGCGGCGAACTCAACCCTTGATGACCAGGGAAACACCCCTCCATTAATCCCAAAGTGTAGTTCTTCTATGCCTGACGTCCGCTTCGTGCAAAGTACTGTGCGCAAAGTACTCCGTTCCCTGAACATCAACAAGTCGTGCGGGCCTGATGGCATCCCCAGCTGTCGTGCTAAAAACATGAGCCCCTGAGCTGGTATTGGTTTTGACGCGGTTGTTTTGGCTCTCCTACTCCTACTTCCGAAATCTTGAAGATCGGCCCTTATGCACCAGATCCCTAAAAAAGGAGATCGCTCAGATCCGTCGAACTACAGGCCTTTTGCCATAAGCTCCATACTATGCGAAATAATGGCAACCATTATTAATCAGCAGCTTCTAGGGTATCTTGAGGATCACCAGCTGCTAAGTGATCGCCAATATGGATTCCGTCGCAGCCGCTCAGCTGGTTATCTTCTTGTTTATCTAACACATCGTTGGGCTGAGGCAATTGAGTGTAAAGGCGAGGCTGTGGCTTTAGTTTGAACGTGGAGAAGCTTTTAATCGGGTATGGCACAAGGCGTGTCTCTCCAAATTACCTTCGTACGGGTTTCCCGAGTGATTTTGCGCAAGGCTGGACAGCTTTCTCCGGGAACGTAGCATAAAGGTCGCTATAGACGGATCATGCTCTGAATCCAAACCTGTGAAAGCTGGCGTCCCCCAAGTCCTGTCAACCACACTGTTCATTCTGCATATCAATGACATGTTGTAAATCAGCAACATGCATTTTATGCAGATGACAGTACTGCTGATTACTTATATCATGGACGTGCTAATCTCTCTCGTGAGGCTACTGAGGAGTGTCGAAACAGGATTGCGTTTGACGTTAACGTGTCTCTTGAGCGAGTCTCGGAATGAGTCTTAACCTAGTCCAATACAACCCCAACAAGACACAAGTCTGTGAGTTCTCTGCCAAGAAACCCCTTTTGCGATAGAGCCATTTTGAAGGCACTGCCCTAAATGCGAAGCCAAGTATTGGAATTCTGGGGATCGACATTTCGAGCGAGGTTCAGTTCGGTGGTCATTTAATTTGGGAGGGTAAATTTGAAATTGAAATTATACTAATTAAGTGCGACACCTAAAGCCAATAAACCTGATTTTCAATTATTTTCTTTTGTTTTTTCCTGAAATCTACTTACCATTTCATATTTTTCTCTTTACCATTTTTGAACATAATTACCATTTGTTTAAATTCATCATTACCGTTTGCATAAAAAAATAATAGCTGAAAACTGAAAAACTAAAAGAGTTTTTAGTGGCCCTCCCGAAGAATATTGTATGGATAGAATCAAAGAACGCCTTTAACATATAAAGAACGTTCTATGAGCAAAATTTTTACGATCTCTTTTATTAGGCCAAAATGCGCATCTTCAAATAATTAATGTTAAATTCACAATACATTGATTTACGTTAATAACTACCTATGTAAGTACTTGAAGATTTCAGTAATGCGGCTGCGTGATTTTCTCACATACGACAGACACAAGAGCTAACTCAAGATGCATTTTTTTATTATTGGGTCGGCACGGCACAATATTATTATTTTCATAAACTTAGGTGGGTACCTAGTTATTTCGACTATCTACATAACAAGAAACTTACTTATTACACACAGTTATGGTAAAAACATGTAAATTTTCATACAATTAGGTAGATGCTTTAAAAACTTTACTCACTTCAATCATATAGGTATGATAAAAAAGAAATAGCGCCGATGATAGTTCAAAACAAACAAAATTATAGGAAAGAATTATGTCACTTAGCTATTCGTTCCGTGTGATTAAGACAAGTTTTAACAGAGATTTCTTCCGACATTGTTTCAAATCGGTAAATATAACAACATTTAACAATACTAAGTACTATACCTAACTAAACCCGTTCTTTAAAACAGCAGCCGAAGCGGTTTAACCTAAGCAGTATTTATCCCACTAAATTGTTTAAGCAGATTATTCCTCTAACTCGACATGTCTGGTCTTGCCGACCGAATAAAAAATAGCCTAATTTAATTTGGGACTATAATCCCTCCCATTGTCTTCCTTAAGCTTTTGTATACGAAACGGTGGCAAAGAATTAGTTGACTTCCCGAGAAAAGTTAGAGATAGTCGCAAATTTTTTAATCCCTCTATTATTAACCGGTGTAGAAGTAAATCCGATTTTTAAATCCTGTTTTTGTATTCACTTGTTATTATTATTACCTACTTTTTTAAAGACAATACATGTCGGAAATTTTCAGGGATTTTATCCCGTTTTAAAACAGCAGGTAGATGTGCCGCAATTTGCAATCGGTTAATGATAATTTGTTAGATACATTTAATTTACTTTATTTATTACTAGCTGTCGCCCGCGGCTTCGCCCACGTGAGTTACGCTTAGATGAAAAATCTCTCTTGGAGCTTTTCATCAAATGTTCAATCTAGATCTTCAATTTTTAAACGTGAGCAGAAAATGCTCATCAGGTTGAACGACTTTTACAAAGGCGCCATTTCTATATATGTTATAGTGTAGCTGGTCTCTTGCAGTTCTTCATCAGATGTTCCAGATCTTCAATTTTTATACGTCATCAGAAAATGCTCATCAGGTTGAACGACTTTTGTTAAGGCACCATTTCCATATTTCTTATAGTTTAGCTGTTCTGTAAGGTTCTTCATCAGGTGTTCCAGTTTTCAAAATAAATTATAGCCTAAATGATGCCCAGGCTTAATAGCTATACAACAAAAAAAGTTTCATTCAAATCGGTTCAGTACTTTCGGAGATTAGCGTGATCATACATATAGGCAGACAGACAGACAGACAAGAAATTCCAAAAAAAAATTATTGCATTCTATTATTCTTTTTAAGTGTCCCTCTATGCATTTCAGTCAAAAATACTAAATGTACAGACAAAATATTTTTACTGTTTTATTATATGTATAGATTAAATTTTATGAAGAACGTGGTTAGAGCATGAATGAAGAGAGTAATGAGTGTAAATGAAGCAAGAGAGATCTGTAAGGATCATAGAAAGTGGAAATCGCTAGTCTCTGCCTCCCCCACGGGAAAAAGGCATGTTAATATGTATGTAATATTAAATTTTAATAGTGTATCAATTCATTTTTAGGTTTACCAAGTAAGACTTGAGGCTACTTACATTTATGTACCTAATCAATTGAAATAAAATACCTGAGACGTTAAAGAGGAGTAGGTAGAGCAATTCCGAAACCTCTGTGAAGATTTTTAAAGATAAGTATGCATTTATTTATTCACATAATTCCAACACATATGGCGGACTGAAAGTTGTTTCGTCACACGAGAAAGAGGCTGTGATTGGACGAGGCTCTCCTGCCAATTGTCGCCCATGGGTCGTGTGATAGCAATTTGCGTCCCCGGTCGGGTCGGAAGTCATCAATTGCGAAATTACAGGCCTTCCCTTGCAAGATGACTGAGAGACATGCCACGTTAAAACAATTGACTTGATAAGTCGTTGTTTTTGCCAGTATCAGAATGGTAGATAAAAGGTTGAAGAGAGATAAGAATATTGTTTCCGTGTCGTGACGTTGCAAGTGTGGTCATTACAGTACGTAATTATTATCATTAGAGATTAAAAATAAAGTAATAGAGCGACAACAGACCCAGCACGTCATTAGATGTTTAGTTTTACTAACTAAATATTATAAAATCCGAAAGTAAGTTTGTTTGTTTGTTACCTCTTCACGTATTCTACCGAACCAATCTTCCTAAAATTTTGCATACACATAGTTGAAAGTACTGAAAAGGACATAGGGCACCTTTCATCCCGGGAAAAACCACTGTTCCTGTGGGGAATTCACGCGGGCGAAGCCGCGGGCAAAAGCTAGTACTATATATACTCTATTATTTGGTAATAGGTATAATGAGTTTTTCACCATAAAGTAGGTATAAGTATCTATCATCTATGTGTTTCTATTATGTGTTATGTGTATACATAGTTGCATTACACCACAGACTTAAATACTCTTAAAATTTATTTCTGTGCATTACATCATTTTTTTTGCCTGAAGTTGTGCCCCGGTGGCGTATTGCCATAGTATGTACTATTACAGACAGGGGTTGCTCTGATATCGCACGCAATATGCACTGGAGAACATACTGCATGTCAGTACAGAGACAGACTGAAATAAAATACCCTTTGCTCTTATCTGTAAAAGCAATAAACATATGAGTACAGACAATTTAGGCTGCTCTGGTATGTATAATGGCATGCTTCAGTATGAGCAAAATACATGTGAGTGGAAACACGCCCTCTCGCTTTATAGAAATGCTTCATGCTTCGAAACTAGACTTTAATACTATATTAAAGTCTAGTTTACTATTAGATTCCTGCAAGCAACCTCGACCTTGATGTTCTGTTTCTGGCCCATCAACTCAACCCCTACCATTAGGTTCGTCGAAAACAGTCATTTTACCAAGTACCTACGGATCAAAATGAAGAAAATATAAAAATAGATATTTTAAAATTACAATTTAATCGCTTGTCTGAAGTATTACGAATCGACACATCGATAATGAAAATTAGAAAATTTTATGAAATTTTATGTTATATGGAAACCGTAGAGCAAGCCCAAAATTTTGCCATTCAAAGAATAAAGCTGTCTAGATCTAAGAAAATAGGCGTGCAACCGACATTCGTTGCAAAAAGAAAGGACAGGATCACAAATAGAAAAAAGTCGTATACAAAGTGGAAGAGATGTGGCAAAAAAAAAGAAAACATATTTTATCTGAAAATATATCAAAGAACCTAAGTAATTGATTTAACCACATATCTATGTAGTAATTTACCTTTTGTACTGTTTGTTATTTCATCTTAATACCAAATATTAAATTTTTCAAATAATTATATTGCATTTATTTATAAAATCATCAAAACCTACAATCTATACATATAATAAAACAGTAAAAATATTTTGTCTGTACATTTAGTATTTTTGACTAAAATGGATAGAGGGACACTTAAAAAGAACAACAGAAAGCAATATTTTTTTGGAATTTCTTGTCTGTCTGTCTTTCTGTATGTATGTACGCGTTTCACGCAAAAACTACTCGACGGATTTGAATGAAACTTTTTTTGTTGTTTAGCTATTGAGTCTGGGCAACATATAGGCTATAATTAATTTTGAAAACTGGAACACCTGATGAAGAACCGTAACAGAACAGCTAAACTATAAGAAACTAGCTGTTGCCCGCGGCTTCGCCCGCGTCAGTTTCACTTAGATGAAAAATCTTTTTGTGTTCCAAACTGTAGTAACTCCAGTACCCAAAATTTCAGCCATTTAGTTATCCCGTGTCCCGCGGGAATATATGTAGGTACTCGTAGTACAGTCGCGGAGTTAAAATGAACCAAAAGTAATATTTCATTCAGTAAACGATCTTCGTCTGCTCGTTATCTACAATTTCCCGTGTACCACCACTCCCACCCCGAGTCCCTCTTTGGCCTATCCCGTGTCCTGTCTATTTATACATCAGTAGAAAATGCTCATCAGCTTGAACGACTTTTGCTAAGGCCCTTATTCCATTTATTTTATAGAGTAGCTGGTCTCTTGGAGTTCTTCATCAGATGTTCCAGATCTTCAATTTTTATACGTCAGCGGAAAATGCTCATCAGGTTGAACGACTTTTGTTAAGGCACCATTTCCATATCTATACATATAATAAAACAGTAAAAATATTTTGACACTATAACATATATGGAAATGGCGCCTTAGCAAAAATCGTTCAACCTGATGAGCATTTTCTGGTGACGTATAAAAATTGAAGATCTGGAACATCTGATGAAGAACTGCAAGAGACCAGCTACACTATATCATATATGGAAATGGCGCTTTAGCAAAACTTGATTAATCTGATGAGCATTTTCTGTAGACGTATAAAAATCGAAGATCCGAAATATCTGAAACAGTGGAACACAAAAAAAACTTTTCATCAAAGCGAAACTCACGCGGGCGAAGCCACAGGCAACAGCTAGTGTAAATATAAGAGTCATATTTTGCTTTAGAAATATGCGAGCAAACTGTATATTTATACAGATTGGTCTGTATTTATTCGTTATTTTAATGAGAACGAACTGATTGAGCACAGACTATGGGTGTCTGTACTGATATACAGTGTGGCAATACGCGCCCCGGTGTTGGGCAAAGGCCTCTTTATAATCTCAATATCTTTATAATATCCTAGATCCCTTCATAGATCGTTCAGCGGGGTGGTCTTTTTAAACCTTTTGGACTCTGAAAGCATTCAACTGTCACACTAAACACTACACAAACGACCGCCCACTTTTACTGAGTTAGTATGCGTTACGCCCACTCACACCTATCCACCTACTATCGATATTTATATTTTAAACTAGCTTTTGCCCGCGGCTTTGCCAGCGTCAATTTCCCATGGGAACAGTGCTTTTTCCCGGGATGAAAGGTACCCTATGTCCTTCTTACAACTTCAAACTATGTGTTTGCGATATTTCAGGAAGATTGGTTCAGTAGATATTGCGTGAAAAGGTAACAAATAAAAAAAAAAATCATATTGATTTATTTTAGTAGGCATCTGTATACACGTCTATCAGTATTTATTTAATCAGAATTCCATCGATTTGATACATTTCTTTTAGATCCGTGGTTACACTGTTAAGTTACACCATGGACTAATTATTACTAGGTAACACTGAGCATATTGCTCTATATAAATACCTACTTCTCCTTGTAGCAGCAATGTTTCGTGAGTTGCCAAGTCAAGTTACCTATTTTGTAACTTGAAGAGAGTTGAGGTGGCAGCGGAACTAAGTTAGAGTTCCACCGGACCTCACAGGCTTGACTTCTCTCACAAGTGCTTATCTTTGTCAAGTTGCCTGGGAAGTTAATCCACGTGAGTATGACAACCTTAATAAAGAAACGATATAGAACTAGGTTATTTTTTCCTTCGTTTCCTGTATTACTATTGCATCAGGGAAAAAACCTACGATACAAGTTTATTTAGAACGAAATATATTTTTTCATAAATACTTGGGCGTTGGATTCTTGTCTTGTTGAGTAGGTATTTGTGGTATCTACATAAGTATACACATAATATTGTGAATAGGTACCTACATGGTTTGTAACAAGCACGGACATAAAAATGAGGTCTCTTGTGTAGGTCCTTGATAACAAGTTGAAGGCGCTAAAGTTCCTTATCCTTTCTTTCCTTTTATACATATAAGTATAAAAGTATCATCACGTACAATCACGAAAAAATAGTCAACAGCCTATGCAGATGTCACCAATACAATTTTTTATGTAATAAAATTGTATTTTTTAGTGTAAAAGGTAGAAACGACGCGTGCAGCATGTTAAGTGCGGTCGTCATGGCTGCGCCCGCATGAAGATAACGGTCGTCGATAAATTAACTACTTACACCTACCTTTCACAACACTACTACTGCGCTTTCCACCTTGCCGCGGTTCAGTTTTCAGGAAAACATGTTTTCAGGCGTGTCTGTTTAGGTTATATTTTATGTACAGGTGACTGAAACAGTGTATCTGAAGCACTATACCTATATTTTTTTATTCATTGAGTTGACAGAAAACATTTCTTTTCTTCATTTTCTGTTGAATTTAGTCTATCTAGGGTCTTGTTGCCCTTGAAAGCGACACCGCCAATAGAACTTTAACCATAACATTCGTAATTGTGATTACTGCTTACCCGGCATAAAAGTTATTTGGAAACATAATTATATCTGACAAGTATATTGCTAAACCTAACTCTCTCATAATCATTCCATCCATGTTGGGATAAAAAAAGATATTTTGCATGCATGACTCAATCCACCTACATTACCTATTCAACCACTGTTCTGTTATCGATGAAAACCCAATGAATATATTGGTCTATGTGACCTAGGAATATAAATGAGAATTTATGGTATTTCCATATATTAAATGTGTGGCCCTGATTCATATTTTCCACTGAGGCAATTCTGCATTGCACAGTACCTATTAATGTAGGCCAAATATTTCTCGTCAATTTAATACAAATGAAGTACTCGTACACCCGGCAAAGCTGTTTTCTAACGACGCAACTCAATTGTGGTTAGGATTGCGCATTTTCAAAATCGCATTAGTTATACCCGAGTCTATTGTTAAGTTCGAAGTCAATCAGAAAATCGTTGCGCGACAGTTGCGGGGGCGGTTGTTTGATTAACTGTCTTTCATGTGTGTTCGGATGCGATTGTCGTCGGATTTGTTTAATTTGATCCTTTGTTTGATGTCGCTTGTGTGGAAGGGTTGAGATATGAGATGCAGTATCGGCTGAAAGGGTTATCAGCGTTGTCACTGACAGATCGCTTTGGATTGGTCATTGTCAGGCTCGTGGGCCGTTATCTGATCAATAGTAGATTCCTTAGCTATATGTAGGTATGTTTAGTCCTTATTATGCCAAGATTGATATAAATTTAGTTCAATCTGCATAAGCACTGTAGAGCAACCATTGTAGTTTTGGGACAACGTATTTAATACACAAGTAGGTATATAATTTTTAAGAAAATTCTTAATAATTCAATGTTCGATACTTAATAGTATTGAATACACTTACCCTTGAATAAAAATGGGTACTTAAGTAAGTAGGTACTATACACAAAGGAAAGAGCAAACATAATTAGAGATAGGTACAGGTACAACATTTATCTAGAGTCAAGACTAATTTTTAGAAAACAGACAAGTAACTTGAATTCCGGATAAGGTAGGTACTATAATCTTATCATTTTAAGATTTAAAAAAATATATATTAGGTATATGAACATCGCAATATCTTCGTTTCGGAAAGGTTTATTCTGCAAAAGAAGAAACAAGTGGAAGCAAACAGTGTCGTGTGAAAAAGTTCGTCGACGACACATGTCGCTTTGATCCTCTGATAGCTAATTCTCTGTTTGCCCTCCCCCTCCCTACCCCCGCTGGAGACAAACAAATAAATAGATAAATAGTTCCGAGCGAGAGGAGAAAGGGGTATGTAGAACTGTGAGTGTTATAAATGCTAATAAAACAAACTTGCTTCCTAACTATGTTATATTCCATTTGTCTACCTTTTACATCTGGTACCTCTACCTATTCGTATGTTTTGTAGTAAGGAGTCAATGTATTCATAACGATATTTTTAAATTCAAACTAGCTTTTACCTGAGGCATCACTCGCGAAAATATACACAAAAACCTGCCTCAGGTAGGACCCACCAAGTCCATTGGTGAAAACCGTATCAATAGTGTTTTTTTTCCAAAAAAAATGAACCGACTTCCATTATAAAACTTAAAATCATGAAATAACTTAATAGACAAATTAATCAAAAATAAAATGTATTGGCATGTTACCTACTGGACGAGGTGAAGTCGGTGCCAAATTAAAAATGAAATAATCTAAATTAACATTAGCTAACTAAACAATTACACATAATATCCTTACTCCTGCACTTGGCACCGACTTCACCTCGTTCAGTAGGTAGCATGCCAATACATTTTTTTCGATTAATAGATTTCATGATTTTAAGTTTTATGATGGAAGACCGTGCATTTTTTTTGGAAAAAAATTTTGTAGTAAGGAGTCAATGGATTTATTACGATTAAAAAAAAATAAAACTAGCTGTTACCTGAGGCTTCACTCGTTAAAATATACACCAAAACCTGCCTCAGGACCCACCCAGTAGTCCATTGGTGAAAATCGCATCAAAAGTTTTTGAATTGATCGTGAATAGAAAGACAGATGCGTCGGGGGACTTTATTTTATAATATGTAAGGATTTGTGGGGAAATCAATATATTAAAGTTTTATTGTAACATTCTTTTTTTTATAACTCTTGGTGATATACAGGAGAAATTCATCAGGACCGAGATATATTCTCGTTTGAATATTTGCATAAAAATAATTTAATAAAAATAACAATCAAACTTAAACGTTTCAACCCCAGCAATTTGTGTCATCATTTGTATATCGAAAGGGATACTTTGCATAACATGGGCGCATGCGCATAAGATTTCCGCATTAATGTGACACGTCTCTATAACCGATGTGATATATCGCGAAATTATTCTAATAATCGCTATTTGTATTATTATACGCGTGAAATTGTTAGATTTTTATATTAATTAAAACATGAAGATTTAAGGGACTATTTTCAACCGACTTCAAAAACAAAAAGAGGAGGTTTTCTAGTCGGCTGTATTTTTTTTAGATATCAGTTCAACAAAAAAAAAATACTATGTCGGATTTAGGAGATATGTAGAGTTCTTAGAATTCTTAGCTCTACAAATTTTCTTTAACCCTTCTTTGACTCTTCAACAGTGTCCTGAAGCTCATTTATGAGAGGATGGATGCCGAAGTATATAAGAGGCATGCGAACCTCCACAATGAGTGGAACAAGAAATAAAAAAATAAATGTAATTATTAATAATAATATTAATTATTAATAATCTATACATATAATCTATACATATAATAAAACAGTAAAAATATTTTGTCTGTACATTTAGTATTTTTGACTAAAATGGATAGAAGGACACTTAAAAAGAACAATAGAAAGCAAAAAATTTTTTTTTAAATTTCTTGTCTGTCTGTCTGTCTGTCTGTCTGTATGTATGTACGCGTTTCACGCAAAAACTACTGGACGGATTTGAATAAAACTTTTTTTGTTGTATCCTTATTAAGCCTGGGCAACATATAGGCTATAATTGATTTTGAAAACTGGAACACCTGATGAAGAACCATAGCAGAACAGCTACACTATAACATATATGGAAATGGCGCCTTAGTAAAAGTCATTCAACCTAATGAGCATTTTCTGCTGACGTATAAAAATTGAAGATCTGGAACATCTGATGAAAAGCTCCAAGAGAACAGCTACATTATAACATATATGGAAATGGCGCCTTAGCAAAAATCGTTCAATCTGATGAGCATTTTCTGCTGACGTATAAAAATTGAAGATCTGGAACATCTGATGAATAACTCCAAGAGACCAGCTACACTATAACATATATGGAAATGGTGCCTTAGCAAAACTTGATTAATCTGATTAGCATTTTCTGTAGACGTATAAAAATCGAAGATCCGAAACATCTGAAACAGTTTGGAACACAAAAAGACTTTTCATCTAAGCGAAACTCACGCGGGCGAAGCCGCGGGCAACAGCTAGTAATAAATAAGCCACTAGTTTTATGTTTTATGTACCTATGTGTCTTCCTTATATGGACTATATGGTCTGAAATAAACAAATTTTATTGTTATTTATTTATTCGATAGTTTTTTACACGACTGATCAAAAAAGGAGTGTTATGTTTTAAGCGTTCATGTATGTAAGTTTCTTTATTTCATCATAAGTCCTGAACGGCTGAACAGATTTTGATGCGAGTAAGTTGTCAGTTTTTTATTTTTCACTAATTAGCTTGTTTGATACGTATATTGCTAGAAAGTACGATTAAAAAAAAATCTGTAATATGCATGCTGACTTGAGAGCATTTGACAGAGAATGGAAGGAAAAGACCAAAGATAGAGATACGTGGAGGAAGTTAGGGGAGGCTTTTGCCCAGCTGTGGGACACAAATAACTAGGAAAAAAATGCATGCTGCACAAAATAGGAGTAGTAGTTCATCGGAGCTACAAATGGTGATGTAAAATTTTATCATTTTTCAACGATCACCCTTTTGACTCGTCACAATATTATAAAAGTAATTATGGCCGGCCCATTTCACACTCACCCCAAAACAATGCCGGCTTACACGGGGTGCCGGGGTTAGCAATGAAGATGTTGCGTGATTTGGAGATATCAGCCCGTGGGAACGCACCTTGATTGCTGGTTTAATTAATTGAAGCTAATAGATGATTCATTAGCGTGGGAACGTGAGAACAGATTGCGGTAATAGTAATACTAATTATAATGATTACTATTGGTGTTGCAGGAGTCCATAGGTTGCGGCAACCGCTTTCCATCAGGTCGTGCCTTTTTACCTGCTTATAGTAGTACTCGTATAAAAAAAAATAGTAGGTATGTAATTATAATGTCGACTGTCCACAATGAAAGCAGTATGTTCCAATTTTAAGAAACTTCTAATATGGTAGATCTTGAAAGAGAACTGCTATAATGTACCTAGTGGATTTAAACCCGATTTATAAAGGATTATTCTTTTTTTAGAAATTGCAACATGATCTAATTTTAATCTTCAAAATAAAGCTTCTTCTTTAATAGAACAAATTATCTTTTTCCATGATCACACTTTAATTATCTTAATTATGATTAAAATTTTAGTCAGTAGGATAATTAAAAATTAGTTAATTTTTTAATAAGTATTTAAATCGATTTTTATTAGAAGGTCAAATAATTGAATTAATTTGAACAATCTAGGTTATGTTTTACAGATTTATTATATGGGTATATATTATATATACACGTACTAGGTCAGTTACCCGGTATAACCAAAAACTCTAAACGATACCTAAGTACCTTACATATCTACTCGTAGGTAATTATAGTTTTAAAGGTGACAACAGTTCTCTCTGTATCCCATACATACAGTGCATAAGCGTGCAAATCCAAAATGCGATCATCTAATAAACTAATCTCCGTCGCCGGAAATCCGATATTTCACATCGGCGCATTTTAAACTGACTGCGAATGGAACCAGAAGACCATTAAATTTTATTTCAACCCGCGGCTGCAGAGAGGGTCCGATAGACCGGGCGCGCGGTGCAACATAAATAATAGCAAAAAACATATTGCGTCTGCGCGTTGTTTGTTGCTCCTCATTATGCGCAATTAGCAGCGATTGTGAGTGTTTGTGACAGTCGCTCCATGTGAACGGATTTCATTTTGACACTTTAACTGTGTTATGGGCGCGTGTCACTTTTATTTTAATTTTTGTTCTGTTAATATTTCACATTGGCCACAGATTATAAAACCAATAAAGAGATAAGGAATCAAAAATTCATAATAAAAGAGTGACCATTTGCAAGGTTTTAAATATGATCCTATATTAGATAGATACTCGTACTTTTAATAGATTAATATTAAACGTAGGCAAGTAACCCAACCTTTAGTTATTAAGAGACATCTTGCATGGGGCACGTGAGGTAATACAATACGGATTTAATATCTCAATTTGTATTATCCAACATCAAACAGTCTAAGCGTTTGTTTAAAGCCAAAGTACTCATGTTTGACCCCTGCGAACGCATTAGTAAAATTAGAGCGGTGGGAAAGGGTTAACAGCCCCGAGATTCAGATGCTTTATGTTTATTGTTATTGGAACAATATTTGTACACCAGAGATGTACGGTTATGGTTATCACCGACAGATCATATTTGGCGTATTCATAAAATTGTCAATCGTCGAATAAATATACTTTATGATAAGGACAATTAACCATTTCTAAAAATCTATGTGTTGCAATAATTTCAACACTATTATTTTTTAGCCACCGAAATGGTTTCCGAAATTGAAAAGCATTATTGTGCGCACACACTTTAGTAAAAAAATCTAACAGCTGACATTATTTTCAAAAAATGTCTCATTTAGGAATTGCCTATTATTATTTTATTTTACAAAAGGAAAAAATACTGGCCCTAACATGTTGTTATTTGTTTGGAAAACCCAATAAATTTCGTTTACATTTATTTTTTTCACATAGCTTGTGCGAAGTTGATGAATAGGGATTAGATAAATGTTATTGAAAACATTTTATAAACACAAAAATTAGAGGTGTATTCTTGTGTTCAATGATCAATCAATCCCCGTGGTCAGCGTGACCGCAACACGTAAATACTATTGTAATAAGTAGCCGTTTATCCTGTGCGCTGCGGGGTCGAATGGACACGCGCGAGCTTTGTAAGTGTTAATGTATGATTGTTTGCAATAAACGAACTTTTAATGTGATTTTAACGAATTTGTGAATGTTTGAATGTTTAAGTAAATTTATGACAGCATTCTAACTGATACTTTGAAGTTGAGTTCATTTCCAAGTCAATAAAATTGTTTTACGTTCATTTGCTCTTATTCAGTACCTGTTTTAGAACCAAGAGGAAGCAGAAATGGTTCTTCGAGCTGGATGTAACAACCATCCTTAGTTGTTAATTTTACTTTCCTCTAACTTTCAGCCAATAGAAGGGCTATCAATAACGTCTGTCAGAGAGCTTACCCGTCAGCCAGAGTCGGGGGTCCGATTGGCCCCGGTGATAAAATGCACGCCTGACAACGCGATTACGGGTTACGGGTGCTGCGGTGGATCATTAATACCTATTTTGTAGGTTTGGGTTACTTGGTTGAAGCTTGTGCAAACATAATTGCACAAAGCTAGCATGAACATTTGTTACCTTTGAGTTACAACAGCATAGTTACGAAACTTATAGCGTAGATATGTTATGCTGGTTATGCTTGATGTGTCGTAGAACACATTAGTTTTCCAAGAGCTTTTTAAAGCCCATGCCACGCGCGAACTACTACTAACAACATTTTGCATTTCCTTATCACCACTAGCCATTACCGGTACTCCACCAATACGCCACAGTTCATAAAACTACCAATTAGTATCACAGGGTACCTAGTATGTATTTAGACTGTGGATGCGCCTATGCGGATGTTAGGGGTTAACTGACTCAACAGTGAATTTTTCTTGATAACTTTTATGTTTGGCTACTTTACTGAAGTACTTGAAATGATCCGACACGAGTCGTATTTTATTTTTTTAGATATACACACTATACATACACATATAAACACACCAATGAAGAATTTTTAGACAGGAGATCTTGAGCTAAAATCTCTTTTTACCAAGAAACTATTTACATACAACAATTCGTAATAACTACCCTACTTATAAGTACAGTACATACAGTGGTGGTCAGATAAATTAGGGACACCAGTCGATTTTCATACAAACGAGGTTACTTTGGAGCCTTGGTTCAACGCCAGGATTGATTTGAGCTGTGATCTGATGATGGCCATCCAGGGATAGAATGGAAGACATTCAGATCGCTAAACACACATTCATGATTTCATGATTTCCATACATTTTAATGCTATTTTCGCGGTTTTTTTTAAACATATCCAAACAGCTCTTAAAATGCTGATCTGATCAGTTGGGTGTGTATAGCGATCTGGATGTCCTCCATTTTATCCCTGGATGGCTATCATCAGATCACAGCTCAAATCAATCCGGGCGTTGAACCAAGGCTTCAAAGTGACCTCGTTTGTATGAAAATTGACTGGTGACTCTAATTATCTGGCCACCACTGTATATCGAATGTAAAGACAAACAAAGGCAAAAATAAATGTTTATTTTATTTTTTGTCGTAAATTACATATCCCATTACATACCTTCTCTTTGCATAAGAAAACATTTCCTTTACCTTATCGCAACTGTTACCGGTACAAGAGTGACGCGCGCAGTGCGCGTGCGATGCACGTGGGAGCGGCAGAGCGTGCCCAGCACGTGGGCGCGTCCATCTGCGACTTCGTTCACCTGAGTTACTTACCTGCGCCAGCGCTTCACGCTTCAGAAGAGTACAAGTGCTTCTTGACAATATGTCGTGGTTTATCAGGTCACGGCGTGTGATCTGTTGAGTTGGAGCTACGTAAATTGACAGTTGTAAGTGGTCATTAATGTGACGTCAACTGCGTGTCAAGTTACCTCGTTGTCCTTTATGCGGTGGTAATAGCAGCGATATTAGCCTAAACCCCACTAGGTAGGTTTATGTAAATACTGTTGACGCGTTGACAATCATCAACATATAAACATGCATTTATTTTTGATACTTATTTTAAATTTTTTGTACAAAACTGCAAACAAATTTCGTTATTGTTGGATTTCGTAACCTGACGGAATAAAGTTTAGAGGTTCTTTGTTTTTTTAATTACTTTTATACTTACTTTAAAAAGCATCTTTGTATCCTCACAATTAATAGGGTAACTTACAACATATTCTAAGCTATTTCTATTGTAAAATGCGAAAACCATAGACATCAAAACGCCTACTTGACATTTTTGCCAAAACGTCACTCAAGTTTGCCGTCTCACAAAGGAACGAATAGGGCGCCAAACCAAAATCAGTGTCGGATGCGCCTGAGCACAATATTGGACATCAAATCGATGCGTTTACGTAAATATACACCAGTTTTATTATCTGCGGAGCGATTGTGGCCAAGGCTGATCACCCCTCCCATTCACTGAGGATGATTGATCTACAGCAGATTGACAGATTTTTTATGAAACCACCGAAGGGTCCGCACCAGTGAGCGAATATTAAAGGCAATTGTTGTTTAATTTTTACATTTGAAGGGCGAGCGCTCGAGTGTTGTAATAATGTTTTGATAATAGCAGTATCCGTTCAGCTCATATTTCTTATTCAGAGTGCGTGGGACCACTGTTGATTATGTATCGAGTACTCTCTTTGAATTCAAATGTTTGAAAAGTCCGTTTGTTTTAAAACACCTTGTTTTAGGTCAACCCTTAGGATTGATACGATCATTTTAAGCGTGGGCATCGAACTTTTGTTTGATTGTTAACTATCTTTTTGTTCTATGAGTCACATAATTCTCTGTTTTGAATTCGTAGCTTTATAAGAATATTTTAATAAACAGAAAGTTTATTTTACAATTTCAATCTTTCTATTGCAAATCAATTTATTTCTATTGCAGCGGGCCTTTTTTGAAAGGGGATTAACTTGTGGTCAACTGGTTGAAATGGTAAAAAATATTTTATTTTAATCTCATTCATCTGTCACATATCGACAGCTTACTGTCGAAGTGAAGCCAAAGTGAAGCTGACCCTTGACGGGTGCGCGGTTTTTTATTTCTTTTTTCTTTCTCTCGGACAATAACCGCATTGCCATTCGATACTTTAACACAATGTGCCCACTGATCCTCATTGATCGCCAATTACTGGACATTAAGTACCTTAAACGCTTTTCATGTCCGTTATTTGTAGTAACAAATCAAATATGAGAAAAAATACAAAGACCCATTCAAGATCTTTGGCATACGTTGTTGGGGATTTTTGTACGCACCCTATTCATGTTTTTTGGACGGAGCCATAACTATGTATAATAGAGATTTTTTATAAAAGTTACTATGCAATTTTTGTGTTCAAATTTGGCGTTTAAGGTCAAAAAATCTTACCTATATTCCAAATTCGCAATGTCTTTGGTTAATAATGTAATGTAAAAGTACAATAGGTACTTATACTTATAGGTATGAGATTAAAAACAAATTAAAATATCCTCCCGCAAAATGACGTACATATTTGTAAAACACTTTCACCAGGTAAAAAAAGAATATATTCTATTGAAGTAATTTATGATCCAAACTTGAATTTCAGGCTGAGTAAAAAGCTCGATACCGCGAAGTTACGCACGCGTGTAAATCGACGCGCGCGCACGCATCAAGGTGCGCATTTACGGCGCACGCGTCGACGAGCACATTGTCACGCCCGTCACGCTCATTGTACGCGCCACTGTACTACACATTATTACATTTTTATTGCGCATCTTCAAAGCTTTGTTACGTCTTTTATTTGTTTTTTATTGATAAAAACGTCGGCCCACAACGATGTATGTTTTCACGGTATAATTTGGCTACTCTTATTCCTTTATTAGCTCATGAAAGCTATATCAAATATTGTATTGTGTCTTTTTGGATTCCCAGAATAGTTTATGAAATTCGGGAACATCAAAGAATAATGTTTGGTTTTAAAAGAGATTACTATCGAATTACTTTCTGCAAATATCAATCTGGTTTATCCGTTGAATTTGGAATTATTATTCGAAATTATTTGTATGTGAGTTTATCCTATTCAACTACGAACTGATGCTTGATTTAGATAAAGCTCAATACAATCAAATTGATAGTTTTCATTGAGCAGCGGTGTTTAAATTAATACAAGGTAAAACTACGCTAAAAAGTAAAACATAGAGCCCAGAGGTAGAGGTAGAGGTACCTGAAAAACTTTATCGTCTCGGGGGTTCACTCAGTGTGAGTGAATTTCTGTCTATAAATATTTAAATTAGGTACTGAAAGTACTGATTAAATTTCATAATGCAGACTTGTTCCTATGGACCTTCTGACCTTTCTTCGATCTTGACATCGCACTCGTTCTATGGAAGCGAAACCATGGGCATCATATCCTAACTAATATTATAAATGCGAAAGTGAGTTTGTTTTGTTGGTTTGTTACCTCTTCACGCTTTATCTACTGAACCAATTTTCTTGAAATTTAGCATTGTGTATATAGAAGTTCTGAGAAAGCTGGGAAAAAGCACTGTTCCCGTCGTAAATTAACGTGGGCGAAGCCGCGGGCCTAAGCTAATTTCCGATAAGTATACTTTTATACTTATCGGAAATTATTATTGCTACTGTAGTATCACGTCTTTATCCCTTACGGGGTAGACAGGGCCAAGTCGAAAATAGAATCACTTGGTCCAAGAGTCGTGAGACTCTATCATACTTCAATGTCACTTTTCAATACAGACGTATAAGTAATATTCAATCAATAGATGATAACTGATGAAATCTTGAGACTACAGAGTACTCGGATGTCTTAATAGCCTGAAGATGAATCATGATTCATATTCCTTGAGACTCCTGACTCAGCGTCCGGAGCCGCGCCGTCTGGCAGGCAGACATGCGGGCAGTCACTAGGTCAGAGCCAGGATTGCTCTCAATAGACAATGTTGAGAAAGGTCGTTAAATATTTAATAGAAGACAGCTGGTTTTGGGAGATAACTTTAATATAATTATGCTCAATTACTGCTGTATAATTTTAAATTACAACGACGAATCTTTCGTATGTGAGAGCCAGCTTTAAGAGGAATTTAAGTGTCTGCAGACTAATATTTGTTAAAAATCATAATTGAATTCAATATTTTTGTCATATCTGTAATTTATTTTGCATTCGCTATGGTTCAAGATTGTGATACTTACGAAGAAGGTAATGATACTATATAAAGCCGAAGAATGGAATTTATTCACGCCATGTCCTATCTACTCGCAAACAACAACCAGGTCAAAATTATCAGAGTATATTCGCAAACTAAAAGTACCTATTTAATCATTAATCATCAATTATTTAATTATCTCTTACAGTAGTTAAATTTAGTCGCGATTCTTATTATAGTAAGAAAGTAGCAAAGCAGCAGATAATAAAAGAGTGGTATTTTTAATCTGCCCTGTGTAAATGGTCATCGTAAGTTCACTTATAAACAACTGCTTAGCATATATTACCACATGATTACGCATGTTTACTTCTAATATTTCCGTTGTGGGGCAACCGCAGCCAACAGGGCAAATATTGTGATAATCCGCCAAACCTCATTGTCACTCGATGACTTGATAAAAAACATTATAAAACGGCGCACACGCATCCCTCGAGACTGCTCGGAAAATACTCTTCCTCCCTCATTCCCATAATCTATTCCAATTAACTGACAGCACCATATTGTGATATTAACACAATGCATGCAGTACCCCTCTTCTGTTATGCAAAGGACTTTCTGCTGAAAAATAAACCTTATTACCAAACAAATTGAGACTAATTTCAGATGGCTGCTTTACGTTGTGATAGACATTTTGATATGGTTAAAGAGATCTTATTGTGCGTATGCTACGGTTTTGATTATAATACTAGTGCCTACTTACACGCCTTTCTCTGGTTTAACGGTAATATCAACTTTATCACTTATAACTTAAAGTAGAATATGTCGTGGTAAATGTTCAATTTATTGTAAAATAAACGCCAAGTTTGTTGAGCTTATGCCTTTGAAATGGGTTAGTTGGCTAGGAGGGACACGTCTCAATAATTCCGTGGTTTCTTCAAGTTCAATTGGTTTCTATTGTTGTCCAATTGATTATACAGATGATACTTTTAAAACTATTATTTTCATTGCATGGAATTAACAGTAACCTGATTTTGGTTCTAATTTCTCAACTGCTCAAATAATAATATGGTAAGGCAATACCGACGTAGGTAAAGGTAGGAATGGACGGTACAAATTATGGTTAATAAATACCCTGTCACCACCTATTGATATTACTAAGGACTCTTTTGTAAATATACACATATTTTAAGAGGCTCCTTTGCTAACTATTCTATTTATACCGTTAAGATTAAAATTGTAGCTGTTGGTCTTCCTATAAAAATAAAATATTAAATATACTGAAATGCATTTTACTTGAATCTAACATATAGGCTGAGGCATAATAATTATTATGTCTGTGCTATCAAACTCGATGTCATTATAAAACCAGGACTAACTACACACAAACGTTTTCCGCCGCCTCTTCTACTTGCGCTTTGGAGGCGGTGGTTTATGACGTCAACTAACTAAAAAACAAGAATTTGACGATTTATAAGTGCTATTTTTAAGCCTATATAAATAAAAATAATTGACTTTGACTTTGACTTTGTTTCACATACAAATTAGTTAAACATAATCAAGTAAAGTAATCATTCTGTCGCAGACGTTGGTCAATAACATTACACCGTTATCTCTCAGATAGGCAGCTAATCCCGCAGATAGCAGGTCCCTTCAGTGGAGCTATTAACTCTGATATAATCACCATTGTCTTTGCCCTTTCCCACAATCAAGGGATGGGGTGGTGAACAGGAGGGATGCGTGGATGTTCTCTTAAACATCCTCGTGTCATACGATACTCTGTGGAGGGTTGTTTGCAAATACAACGTTTATTATATTCATCGTTGTTTAATCAGACTTTAATCTAGAGTTTAGAGTTTTACTTTTTTTGGAATTTAAAAGCACCCAATACGCAGTTAGTACTAAAGTACTCTTATTTAATATAGAAATTAGATATGATGAAAAAATTCCATGCCAGCACTACAATAAGAGTACTTTAGAGTTTTAATACATATTTACAAAGAAAAGAAAGACATTGCACTCTTATCTATCTATACATATAATAAAACAGTAAAAATATTTTGTCTGTACAGTTAGTATTTTTGACTAAAACGGATAGAGGGACACTTAAAAAGAACAATAGAAAGCAAAAAATTTTTTTTGGAATTTCTTGTCTGTCTGTCTGTCTGTCTGTATGTATGTACGCGTTTCACGTAAAAACTACTGGACGGATTTGAATGAAACTTTTTTTGTTATATAGCTATTAAGCCTGGGCAACATATAGGCTATAATTGATTTTGAAAACTGGAACAACTGATGAAGAACCATAGCAGAACAGCTAAACTATAAGAAATATGGAAATGGTGCCTTAACAAAAGTCGTTCAACCTGATGAGCATTTTCTGCTGACGTATAAAAATTGAAGATCTGGAACATCTGATGAAAAGCTACACTATAACATATATGGAAATGGCGCCTTAGCAAAAATCGTTCAACCTGATGAGCATTTTCTGCTGACATATAAAAATTGAAGATTTGGAACATCTGATGAATAACTCTAAGAGACCAGCTACACTATAACATATATGGAAATGGCGCTTTAGCAAAACTTGATTAATCTGATGAGCATTTTCTGTAGACGTATAAAAATTGAAGTTCCGAAACATCTGAAACAGTTTGGATCACAAAAAGACTTTTCATCTAAGCGAAACTCACGCGGGCGAAGCCGCGGGCGACAGCTAGTATTAGTTATAAAACAATTTTGATCATTTATTTCACTTACTTTTAAAATAAATAAAGCAATTGCAAGTATTTTAGAATCACCCCAAGCCAACATTATACATTTGCAATAATAGCTGTTATTAAGAATAAGTATGAAAATTGTTTTGTTTTAGAGACAGGTGCTATATTAACTACACTTAATAGTTTGCAAGTAATTTCATGTTTTTATTGTTTTGCAGGCTCTTAGGCGTTATTATGGTTTGTAGAACCACAAGTCAATCTATTTGAGCACTTAAAGCAGCTGTAGGTTTTCGTTGGCGAGCACGCGCCTTCGGAGAAAAATTAGAAAATCGCTTCCCACACAAACCGCAAGCGTTCTCGATAACATCGATATGCCAATTTGGATCGATAACTTTATATCGATATAAAATGACGATTGTTAATGAGTGACGTTCTCAGGAGCCAGCGGGGACTCGGGAGGATATCTGCGTGTGAGATCTCATTTTATGACTCGTTTCAATGGCTAGGTGAATTTTGTCGTATTGTTTCCGGGAGTTTGGTTTTGAATGGGTGGTTACAATGTTATTGATTTCTTTGTATTACGGCTATTACGAAGCATTTAAAACTACTTTTTATAATAACTTGCATAGGTTGTGATCTACGTATTGGTGGAGAATTTATGTAGAGCTTGAGAATTTGAAGCTCGAGACCACTAATTTAGTAACTTTTGTATTTTGCACTCACAAACAAGTAGGATTTAAGTTAAAATGTAATCCTTTTTGTCAAATTATAAATATGAACTGAAATAAAAATGTTCAGAAGGAAGTAGTAACGTCAAGCAGTAGGTAAATCAAATAAGCCGTATCTTGTTTACCAACTATTGCATACAAAACAGTAAAAATGCAATACAATCATTAAAACAAAGAACTATACCAATTGAAAGATTTGGTCATACAGGCATCTCTTTAGATCGATCGTCAGCGATGTCAGCGCATACTATGTGCAGCGCGCGGCTGCGGCAAGGCTCTGAATGCGCACACGCAGGTGGCCGACACACGATACCCCATTGAACTGGGATGCTCCGAGATTCTCCATTTATCTTCCGTGAAAAGAATTCCTAACAACACTCGCTTCGCTACTAATTACGCGCGCCAAAGAATAACTCACTGTTTTTACCTAGATGTTTGGTGCCTCTCAGAAGCGTTTGAAATTTGGATCTACGATTTGAATTAAATCATTAGGTGCCTGGAGGACCCTAGCTCCTTCCTACTTTTTCAAAAACTTTGAATCTGTTGATATCCGATGTTTTTTATTTTGCAACGTTATCTCTTGACTTAAACAAATTATATTCCCCAGGAGTTTTAATCTTACCAATTGGTAAAATTTTAGATGACGTGAAATTCATTAGAAAATACCTCTAAGATAATGACTTTATTAAAGAAAAATATATTACATTATACTTAATCAATTTTAATTATAAAATGGTTAGGTATGTGGTTATGTGATTTTCTTTCATCATTGTGAGTCACTGCGTGCGCGCATTTGCCGAATGATCAATTCATTGGGATGAAAGGCTTCAGGAATAATTCGCGTGGAGTGCGCATGTGCGCACCACACAAAAGATTGCAGAGCGCAGTATCTTTTGCTCTCTTTGGAGTCGCTTGTCGCGTGATGATGATCAGATCATATCTATTCTGTCAACTCTTTCTGTTTTTACATATTTTCACAAAGACATACAGCGACTCACCAAGCTATCATTAATGTCGTGCACTATAGGAATTTCGATTTTTGTTTGAACTCTTTGTTTTAGGAACATATAGTGATATGTTCCTAAAACAAAGAGATGAAAATCGAAAAATATGATTTTTAGGTTATTGAAAATTCGCGAAAAAATTTCGACTAGCCATGTAGTATACTAGGCCACTAGGCCGGTCGAAATTTTCATAAAACTAGAATAGAACTTACACTACCCTACGAAAGTTAAGGTGCAAGTTATCAAGTATAATCATTTTGTTGTAAAAAAGAGAATGTAATTAAGAAATCGATTACAAAATGCGCTTAAGTATGTGTCATCAATAAAATACATAAAAGACGCATAGTATCACGAGCTGCTAAAGCTGGGACAAGCAGCTGAGCTTCTTTATTACAATCTTATAATGTAAATAGAAAATCGATTAGAAATAAATCGATGCGCATAGCCAACGCAGGTGGCTTTCCTCGTAGAAAAGTTTTTGCAGTGATATCAAGCTACAAAGCAGCTGCTGACCCGCGTGGCGAAAATTGCGAGCCCCTATAGCTGCTAGTCATAATCTAGGAATTAATAGACGATTGCTAATGACAAAATGGAAATGCAGACGTTTGGTCAATTACATGTGCGTTAGATTCTAAGTCATACGGGCTGGGACACGCGCCTTCTTGCCTGTCGTTATTTCTGCAGGTCATAAATTATGGACATTTGAAAAATCCACATTGCCTCTTAAGCCCCCGACTAATATGATAGTCTGTAAATAGATTTAAAAATTGCCAATGCTGATTCCATATTCACACGTTTTCTCTGATTTACGATAAGTATTACCTATTTTATAGTCACGTCCAAAACAATTGTTACTATTCTTTAAGTAGTTCGTTTGTTTACATCATCACTCTATACCATTAGATCATCTAACAACTTATGCTCACTAACATTATTTCCAATATTTCTATCGCTTCTTAGGTCTTCAAATATCTTTTCCCTCTTTCACTTTCTGCTTGTTTTGTGATTTTTCTCTCTTCGCAAGATACATCCGTACTTATTCTAAGTGCTATAGTCGCATTTACAAATAATACTTTAATGCTTCGATCTTAAAACCTGCAAAAAAGAAATAATTTAAACCCTATAAACATCTATCATCTTTTTACACCGATCTTTAAGTAAACTAGTTCTATTGATTACCCACCACATAGTCGACTATCATTATGGTAACCTGTAACTTAATTTAAACAGAAGTAATGATTATCCATTTAGCCACATGGCGTAGGTGATAAACCACGGCGGACATAAACTGTTGAGGGGTGCTATTATCAGTCGGTAATGCCTAGCTAAGTCACAGAGCAAAAAATTAGTTAAGTCTGATTCGGAATGCGAAATGCGAGGGATCCGTAGATGTTTGTTGCTAAAATAAATAAAATAATATAGCTAAAATTTGGTGCGATTTTGATGATTTGAGTATAATGCGGCTTGCGCTCGGTGTGCAATAGTGAATACTTGCTAAATACTTTAGGTTTTTACGCTATTTGATATAATCATTTCTGGTTTACAGTACTTGTAAGCGTATCTTCTATAAACGGGGTAACCTAACATAATGCGAGCTATTTTCGAATTAGTTGGTATACAAATAAGTTTTTTTGTGTCTATAATAAGGTGCGAAAATCATACGCTCTCACTGCAGGAGAAAGGACTTGACAAAGGTTGTTACATTTTAGAATTGAGTTCTAAAATTGTTACAGAATGACCAAAAATATATTTACCATTTCACTATGGGACCCTAAAATCTACTATTAGAAGAACGACAAGTAACTTACGTAATGTGTGGATTGTCGATGCAATCGCATGCAACTGGTTTGTATCGGCAAGATATCCTGTATTATAGGGTTGCACACGAACAAATAAAAAACAATATATAGTTTATTTTGTTTTATTCGGAAAACCTATAGTTAATAACAAGTAATTACATATCTGTCTTAAATAACTAATACAAACAAACTTTATACATAATTTAATTTAAATTTTAATAAAAAATAAATGATTAATAAAAAGGCATTAGAGCTACCTAAGTATAAGTAAATAAATTGTGAATTTTCCTCAATAATAGGAATTTCGAGACCTATTTTTAAAATTTTTGTTGCGATTGCGAACACTTTTTGTAACTCTATCTATTGAACAAATATATCGAAGATAACTAGGTACAGATTTAAATTAAAAAATAACAATCGAATATATCTTCTCTCAGCCGAAAGACATCCACTATTGGACAAAGGCCTCCCCCAAGGATTTCATCAATGGAGGGTTTTGCCGTAATCGCCACGCTTGGCAGGCGGGTTGGCGATCGCAGTGTGATGGCATAGTACGCGGAAAGATGCTGCTGCCCATCCTCCGGTGTTTTAAATCAAATATATAAATAAGTTAAATGGAGTTAGGGATACTGCTAAGATTAATATAGCCTCATTTTCGAAGTATTTTTTTTCTTTATTGGGGCAAGCAAACAAAAACAATACCATGTTACAAAAAAATTATATAAGTAATTGTATTAAGAATAATTGTACATACATATATACATAGAATCACGTCTTTATACCTTACGGTGCAGACAGAGCCAAGAGTCGTGAGACGTTTAGCTGAATGGGAATGGGATGAAATGGGCTCACTGATGGAATAATTGTACTCGTCCTAACAAAATACAGATTAGTCCGAAATAAAGATTTACTTATTTAAAGCAATATCTCATGCTTACTTATAAATTATTGTGCTTTCAGCGCCGCTACCCACATATTATTCAGAATTTTGCATCTCCATGTAGGTGAAACACCTTACATGAAAATGACAACTCTGATGGTTAGTTGACAACCCTGGGAACATTCGCGTGGAGATTGTCGAGCACCTGTTAGCTAAATATACCAAGCAATCAGCTCACACATCTGCTGAACTCGATCGTTATGCAATAACTTAAGAGACCAGTGGCCAGATGCGCGTGCGCCCAGGTTCTTTGAACTTGAAATCATTTTATAGTTTCTGTAAATAAATTAAACGAGTTTACTTTGCTGTGAATCCAATTGGCAGGGCGCTTTATGATCAGCTTTTTATTATTATATAAGAAAATTTTCCTGGTATAACTCCACCAAAGAATAATTAATTAATTACTCTACTTATTTTAATATATAATCTGTGATATCACATCATTTATATACCAACCAATCCCCAGAAAGGAATAATAATTTCTATAGAAATAAGTAATGTTTTTGTGCTTGGTTTTGCTATATTTCATGTTTCTTATCATTGTATTTGTTGTGTACAAAAATTAATAAACATATAAAAAATAAATAAAGATTTTTCTTCTTCTTCAAATTGCTGAAGACTGTTGTAAGAGATCTAGCATTGTTAAGGTATACCGTATCTTCTTCTCTCAGCCTAAAGATGTCCACTGCTGGACAAAGGCCTCCCCCAAGGATTTTATCCATGGGGGGTTTTGCCGTAATCGCCACGCTTGGCTGGCGGGTTGGCGATCGCAGTGTGAAGGCATAGTACGCGGAAAGATGCTGCTGCCCATCCTCCGGTGTTTTAAATCCCTTAGTCGCCTCTTACGACACCCACGGGAAGAGATATTACAAAAAGCGACCAAATCGTGACTAAAAGAAATTTTCCATTTTAGAACGTGACTGAAATGTGCGA
The DNA here is from genome assembly GCA_018467065.1 of Ephestia elutella. Lineage (NCBI taxonomy): Eukaryota > Metazoa > Arthropoda > Insecta > Lepidoptera > Pyralidae > Ephestia > Ephestia elutella. The sequence continues at coordinate 13,455,929 of CM031567.1, forward strand.
ATTATGTTATTAGCCTGGGTTTGCTTGCTAATTCCTTCAATTAAGTACAATGTAATGTTTCAATTACTAGGCTCTCAGTACAGTAGCCCCATGTGTGGGGTCGATTTAAACACATAGTAATTTTGCTTAATTAAATCGTGCGTAGAAGATTTGCTATTTGTAAATAAGTTAGTCTGAACCAACGAACCTTTTCTATTTCTGAAGCCAGTTAATAACATACATTGGCATAAAAGGATAAGATAGTGTGCATAAAGACCTCACGAGTTGAATACGTATTCTAATAAACTGCACATTTTGTACTGATTATTTACATAAATAAAAAGCTTGAATAAATAATACACAATACAATAAATAGGTTATTGAATCGAGAAAACTCTACACTGACATAATTGCATAGTATTATAAACATAAGTATAATCTACTGCATTCGCTACTACTTTTTTTGTATTCATTATGTCATTGCACATGCGCGCGGGCACTTTTGAATCCTTGAAATATTCGTCAATTATCCGTTAAAGACCGTTACAATTGACGTTATTTTTTAAATCGTCATACATTAGAATTTATTTGTATTCGCGTAACATTTTCCCACCGCGGCGCGTGCGACTAATTGTGGACCCGCATCCATTGATTGACGTATACTACGGCCACAATACAGTTTCACTTTCCACCGACACCCTACATAATGCAATTATTAACTGTTTAAAGAATTAACTTAATAGTTATCAAGTTGATAGGTTTTGGCATGCCAATGCCGTGATCTTTATATCATTCAACCTAGGGGTGTACATCCATATTTTTGACCCAGTATAGGAAGAATCCCTAATGCCCGATTGCGTTAAATAAACAACCGATGTTAAGACTTTTCTGGTGGAATGAGAATCTTAGCAGGGTGGATTTTCAAATAATTATGGTGATAGGCTAGCGCATTTCTTTGCATTATTAAAACGGAAAGGAACCGCTCCATCTCTACATTTGTACTTCAGTTTGTACAGTTGAGTACTTCAGTCTACTTACAAAGTGGTAGATATATGAGTTCAACAGTAGATAATAACGTTAAAGATAGAGTATGGGTGAGTAGTTAACTATCATTAAATGTATACTTATAAATCGGCGTAATTAAATGAAAAACCCAGAAAAAAGTTTTTAAATTACGACTTTTATCCAGCAAAAAAAATAGCATCGGCGCAGGCAGAAACGTTTATCCTAAATGTGATAAATAGCGCTCGTGATTGTTTATCAGGATCCATAAAAACAGCTCCAGCTGCCCAGGTGGTCGCCGCCGCCACCCGGCCGCGAGCGTGTCACCTACCTCTTCCCAATCTGTCATAAATTGATCCCTGAACTTTTGTGCTATTTGTTATTACTTGTTTTATGATTTTCGGGCATGCGAACGGGTGACGTTCCTGGAAATTGATTTTTAGTTTTTTATTGTGAATACTTATTTCAGCCACTTTTTGGAGGATGATAAAAATAGTGGTGCCCCGCCACTATTTAAATATTTATTTTTGATCTGTTTTTTTTTTGACGTCAACTAATATATATGACTGCACTTTTAATGCTATTTTTAGCCTATTTAAATAAAAACTATTGCCTTTGCTTATCGATATGATTAATTGAACATGTCTTTCTATTAAATTTTGTTGTGCATGAAATTAGTTGATGAATAGTAAAGTAAATAAGAGTAAAATAAAATAGTTTTCTTACTTTTTTTTTTAGACTAAGAACAATCTTTTTTAAATTTAGTCACTGTCTAATTCTATGACGAATGAAAAGGAAACCAAGTATATACAAAGTATAGGTAAGTAAGTTTTACATGGTACCTAAGTAGAATAACTACTTTAGTAACTATAGATTCCTAGATTACCACCCTTTGTCTTACTTACTTACTTACTTACTTCGATGGCTCGACGACCCAAAGAGGATCTTGGCCTCCGATACTAAAAGCTTCCATTCCTTCCTGTTCTGCGCTACTTCCTGCCAGTCGACCTACAAGACCTACAAGTCGGCCAAACCACCTACAAAGGTGTTGGGAAATTTAAATATTTGGGCTGCACTATAACAGACACCAACCAAAGGGAAGACGAGATTGATGCCCGAGTCCAAAATGCCTTAAGATGCTCGGCAGCCCTCCACAAAGTGTTAGCGTCCAAGCTCATTAGCAGGAAAACTAAAATCCGGGTCTACAAGACGGTCATAAGGCCAATCCTAATGTACGGCTGTGAAGCTTGGACTCTGACACAGAAGGAGGAAAATAAGCTCCTGGTAGCTGAGAGGAAGATATGGCGGAAAATCCTGGGACCAGTTAGGGGGGAGGATGGCAGCTGGAGGCTAAGAAAGAACAAAGAGGTAGAAGAACTAGTGGCGGAGCCCGATATTATGGGCGAAACGAAAGCAGCAAGGCTTCGATGGCTCGGCCACGTGGAGAGGATGGGAGAGGATCGCGCAGCTAAAAGAGCGTATAAGGGACGACCCTTTGTCTTAAAATATAATATTGAAATAGATGGTAGTCAGTGAATTTCTTTATAACTACAATATCTATCGGTATATGGACAGTAGACCGCATAGTATAAATGGTCTGTGGCTTCGAACTCATAAACATTGCACCTTTCGCTTCTCTAAAATTATTCCATTGTCTATTTTTATGAGGTATAAAAATCACTTTCAATGTTACGATAAGGTTTTGCTATAAATATGGTGGTAATGGTAAGTATAACGTAAAGGTTTAGCATTACAAAGTTAGCTTATATAATGTTAACAGAAATACATAATAGATAGAAGCTATGCCCCACGACTTCGCTCCCGTGTGAATTTCGACTATACCTGCCGTTTGGACAATGTTTCATTTCGTAACCCGCAAAAAATTTTATTTCGCAAAATTCCATACATTTAGTTGCGTTTGGCAAAAGGTATGGGTTACGATACGAAACATTGTCCAAACGGGACGTAACCGCCCAAAACAACCAGTGTTCGATATGCCCCGCCCGCCCACAGCCATTCAGGGAATTCATCGACTAGACTGTATGTATGTCGGTGATTTTGGTCGGTAATTTAAGAAAAAAAGTATATTTCTTCTTCTAAACATAATCTAAATTGCATATTGTGAAAATCTGCAGCACTTAATTACACTACAAAATCGAGCAACTAAAGTACGGTCTGCATACACGTCACATACAAGGCGTACGCGGACCGTACAAAGTCACCAGTGCTTACGGTATCTGGAAAAGGCTTTTCCTAATTACTTGGGGTGTTTTGTTTGGTGCTATCGGCGTGTAACGAGCGGCAAATGGGTCGGCGATCGCGCGATCATGCGGGCTGCCCTGCCCCCACTTCACCTCTCACCCCCTCATACCATGCGTCAAAGGCCTTTGTACTCGTGTGGAAGAAGAGGACATGGTGGATCTGAAAGCGATGTAGTCAGTGTAAAAAAATTAAATTAGAAATTATAGATGTCTTAAAATACCAATACTTAAATAACACATTGCTGTGTCTATAAATTACTTGCTTGCTCGTGAAAAAAATTGTGCTTATGATGTATAACATCTTTCCTGCAATCTCTGAAAGTGGTTTTGTGAAAAGCGCGCGCTATTTGATTTGACCAATGAGGTATATCAAATGTTACACATCATTAGTGGCTATTGTAAGGCTCGCTCTTTTAGATTGAGCAGCAGCAGACAGTATAGTTTCTGCGAATTTTCTCCTCAAAAGCATTTTCAAAAAGGGATTATTTCATTTTTGATTCCGCTACCGCCCGTTACCATATCCTCGCCATTAGCAGATAAGCTCAGCGGCGGAATCTCGCGTCTATCCTTGCTAATGAGTTTATCTCATACGTGCGCAATTAGTCCATTAAATCTGGCACAAGGATTACTTGGAGGTGCGCAAACGTCTGTCTTAGGGTTCCGTGGAATCGTTAGCTAGCCGATTAATAGCCGCTACTTTGTCTCATTAATCTGCTGTTTTAAGATAGACCGAATGCCATTACATGGCTCACACTGTCAAAAAGTTTTCTAATGTAGAGCTAAGCTTTTAACGCTACGCCCTAATTTTACAAACTCCACACCTTAGTCAAACTATGTGGTTTACGGGTGTTTTGTGGGTAGAATTTGTAGTTTTAATAGATTGGAATTTAATTTCGAACGAGACACAGAATATTTTTAGCTACCGTGCCAGTCGATGCAGTCCCGATGCAACAATTATGTAAATGACATGAGCGCAATATGGCCTGTGAAGTGGTATCTGACCGCATCGACACGCGACGCAAGCGCATATGATCGTCGTTTAAATGTTTAAACGATGCAATTAAACTCTCGAATTTAGATATTATTGAGATAAGTATGTTTTAGGGCCATTTTGGACCGTCTATACTTGATTAATTTAATTTGCTTTTATTTATATATTGCGACCATAAAGACAATTCTATCGTGGATATGATAACCAGGAAACAAAGTACCTATTGTAACTGTCAGATATTTTAATTACCGTTTATCTATCAACCCAAACTCGGTTCACAAATACAAAAATATGATAGATTTGATATGATAGTATTTTTCAAAATTTATATGAAGTCGCTAAAGGAAATGCTACTCCTAATTATGACGAGAAAATTTGGAAATTATAATTTATGCAGTTATTTAAGTATTTGTAAGTTATAACCCTACTATATATTGCTATACGGCCTGTGGTGTGGCCCTAGAATAGCACCAACCCATCTCTTCCCGTGGGTGTCGTAAGAGGCGACTAAGGGATTTAAAACACCGGAGGATGGGCAGCAGCATCTTTCCGCATACTATGCCATCACACTGCGATCGCCAACCCGCCTGCCAAGCGTGGCGATTACGGCAAAACCCCCCATGGATAAAATCCTTGGGGGAGGCCTTTGTCCAGCAGTGGACGTCTTTAGGTTGAGAGAAAGAAGTTATAACCCGAAATATTTATCAGGACAAATATGTAAACTGAAGGAAAGAAAGAAAGAAAATAAATTTATTGGCCAAACACAAACTGCGACAAGGTAGATACAAAACAAAATGCAGTTGCAATGACTGCACATAACTTGTTTCTAGTTCTGGGTTTGTTGTATTTATTTATGTATGCGCACAGTCTATCAACAGTTGGTGACGATATTTGCATCAAGCTCACTAATTTGACCAAGCAAACAGGCGATGTCAAACATTGTGTTAGGAGAAATGCGGCCGACCACAGATGGGCCTTGAGAGTTCAAGAAGTCTGCCACCTCCAGTACCAAGCCCTTACTCTGATTTACGACCTCCGAAACCACAGGCCCCAATGTGCCTTTGTTACTACGCTTTATTGAATAATAAAATTTCTCTACAAAATGGAATGACTTTATAGGTCATAATTCCTTTTAATGTGCGCTTTTATGAGTGAAAGATTTTTGCTATGTTTAAAATGAAGTTCGTAAATTAATGTTTTTTCTACATTAAGCCTAAACTTGTATGCATAGTTGTGGTTGGGATGCAGGAAAACTTTTATTTGATATTGCATCTAAAGTCCATTTATTTATAATTATTATTGTCCTAATATGTAAACAATCTTACCATGTCTTTTTTAGATTTTACAACAATATAAATTAAAATAGACGTTTTAGGAAATTACTTTCGTGGTTAATAATTGTTTTACTTTAGAATGTTTAGGTTTGAACTAATATTTGATTTATTTTCAACAAAATTCAACAAAAAGTACTGTGAAGATTGTTTACATAATAGAACAATTAAGAAAAAATGGAGTTTACGTTTGTTATTTAAATATTTATCAGCATAAAATTAAGTGGAACTCTTTTAAGATTTTAATTAAGTAATACGTATTTTAATTGGACTTTACGTAATAAATAATTTCAACGGTACCATCGTGGCACCAAAATTAGTGGCGTGACGAAAAAAGTACAAAGGTAAAACACATTCGTGCCTCAGATAGCATCGTATGGTAAAATGCGAACACGAAGATAATGACTCGATGAATAATAATGAGGTTTGTAAGTGTGAATCACCAAATATATTTAAATTGTTATCAATTAAAAGCAATGTAATAGCGATTTGAGTCGCGTAGCGTCCATATGGCGCGGCGCACGAGTGCCGCCATGGGGCCACGAAATGTGGATGCACATTGCACACTGCAGTATAGGCTTTTATAGTATAGGCTAGGGTGCTTAAGTTAAACTACCATGTATAATATTATCAAGGCAGAAAAGAGGATTCGAAAGAGAAGAGAATAACGAAGTCCTGGTACCATACAAATAGTTTGGATTAGCTCAACATCTGCTTTTTAGTTTTTCGAAATAAAATAAATAATAATAATCTCTGATAAAATCAAGAATATTTAGTTTAATGACCTAAACGTTGAAATCTTAGTAATATTTTGTGAAAGTTTGTGTAGAAGGTATGTGCAAGTTAAAAGAGATGATTTGTAACGATCATTTACTGGCGCTTAGGTAGAGTAAAACCCGGAATTGTAAATAGGGTACTTAGTATCCTTAAATTGCAAATGTGATAAACTCTTAACCTTAGGTGGATGAACTGAGTGGTCCATTGGTAACAAACAGCTCGTTTATGCATTTGTTTGGCCGAAAATCGCTGTTAAAAAGCGAAGCGTACAAAACCGCTGTTCAAATGGCCTAACAGTTCATGTAAATTTGTCTGGCTCAATTGAAGTTAATAGGAAGCAGGGAGGGTGAGGATCGCCAGCTGACGCGAGGTGTGAGGGAATGCTGCCCTCCCTGCCGCGCCGACGACACTCAATTGATAGGCAAATAAAAAACGAGTGTGTGTGCTAGTATTAGTGGGTGGGTGCCGACTACTCTTTAATTTTATGGGATCACTGTTCATAAATTAAACTATAAAAACAAATTATCTATCGTATTTTTGCTTTGGTATGTTCTCAATATTAAAAGCCATGTCATAACTAAAAATATTTTCATCTGGAAATTTTAGTACATAAAAAATAAATGAGAATTTTCTTCTTTTGATGGTTGATGGTCTATAATAATAATTATCACAATAAATATTTACCAATGGATAGGTGGATCTCTTGGCGATTACACTTACATTATGTCTTTGCAATGAAATGGTTCAAACATTTCAATTTTAACATTTCTATTTTACCTGTGTTGGAGAGGCGCGTGGCAATGACAGCTGTGTGTCTACTGATATTATCTGTGGCGGGGAACATTCACTATTTAAATTAAAGTGAAAACAAATGGGTCACTTCATATGATGTGCTATCCACTAACTTGGTTTTTGCTTCTGAATTTTGTGTTTTTGTAAGACATACTCACTTCAATAGTAACCAATCTGTAGCTTCATTATTTTGTAACAGCATTTGAATCGCACGTGGTACTATGGTTTGTGATTCAGCAGGCGATTTCGAATTCCGGATAACCAAATTGATGAAGAGATAGTGGAAAGAAAGTCTTATTTATTACTCTTTATTAAAACATGAAATGTGATGCAATGTTTTAATGAATGTGTGCAGAACAACTACGCTCTGCTACCAGAAAATGTGCGCAGAGAATCCGGACAAACGAAGCGGCGGGAAGAATTCTGTACCGGAACTTCACCGGGAAAAAACCACCGGTAAAAATAAGTACCGGGAAAAAATCTCCACGCGACACCACGCTTGTCCGACTAGAATCTAACCTAACCTATACGCAGTCTGCTACCACCGTAGCTTATATAGGGAGCTACGGGGCCCTATATATTAACCTAATTTAATAACTACAATTCAAACCACTTACCAAACTGAATCTTCTTAATCTTCGGATCCAACTTCGAGTGTCTTCGGAAGAGGAGGGGGTTGTTCCCTAAATCACCCAACCTACCCCATGAGATCTCAATCCCCAGAAAAAATACCTGATCCGTCTAGCAGTTCCACTCGGCAACAGATTTCGGCGTCCCCAGGCAGCCACGTTTCGCATCTCACAAGAAACAGTCAAAGTAAAAGGTTTCACAAACACAAATGTTCAATAGTTATTTAACAAACAGGAAATTCACAAATATAACTCAAACTAGTTAACAAGCAAAAGACGCGAGACCTCTCCGCGTATTAAAATCAAACCGATATGTCAGGACAAATGGCGGCCGTCCGCCATGCCATTCACGCGAGCAATTTCATGCGGCGCGGCCTCCCCGCGCGATGTCCAAACAATACTGAATTCAAAATGGTCGCTCGCGACTGCCGACGCCGGCCGAGCGGGCGACGACGCTACTAATATGAAACTACCGCACGCGCTAGAATATTACGGCGGCGAACGGACAAAACAACATAGATTTTATTACAAACATCCCCCGTCCCGGTCTGAGAAGCAGACCGCTAGCTTACTCTACGGGAAGGCGGGCGAGAGAGGTCACAGCTCTCCTCAAAATCGAACCGTCGACCAACACCTCAGCCACACGCGGAGTGCCATCTCCGCCAAGAATCAAACGTAATATGCGAGCTCGTCGCCAAAGCAATGAGGGCAAATTTGCCTCTTTTAACAATACTAAATCACCCTCCCTGGGAGGCTCAGTCCTGTCTGTCCACTTCACTCTTTGCTGCAGCAAATGCAAATATTCAAGCGACCAGCGACGCCAAAAGTCCTGGCTCATTTGCTGCAACATTTGAAAACGCGACAACCGATATACGCGTTCATCCTTCCACGGGTATTCGGGCAGGGCATTCAAAGGCCCTCCCACCAAAAAATGACCAGGGGTGAGAGCTTCCAAGTCATTTGGATCTGGAGATAGCGGACAGAGAGGACGAGAGTTGAGGACCGCCTCAACTTTACAAAACACTGTGGCCAGCTCTTCAAAAGTTAGAGCCGTTTCTCCGATAATGCGGCGGAGGTGGGTCTTTGCGGATTTCACAGCCGCTTCGAAAATCCCTCCCCAATGGGGGCAACTTGGGGGACTAAACTTCCAGGTTATTCCCCTTTGGGCAGCAATTTGACTTAAACTAGTACAATTTTTATCAATAAACACAGAAACATCCTTAAGATAATTTACAGTTCCTTTATAGTTTGTGCCATTATCAGACCTAATAAGGGTAGGTAGACCTCGACGCGAAACAAAGCGATCCAACGCGGCGACGAAGGCCCCCGTAGTCAGAGCCGACACCACCTCCAAATGGACAGCCTTGGTGGCCAAACAAACAAATACACACAAATAGCCCTTCACAATACGGGCATTACGAAAGGGAGAAGCCTTGATCGAAAAGGGACCGGCAAAATCGGTTCCAACGCCGTCAAACGGCCTCGAAGGTCGGATTCGATCAGCGGGCAAATCACCCATCTGTGGTTGCATCGTGGATGCCTTCAACCTATAACATGCAATACATCGAAACAGGACACTACGGATTGCTCTTCGGGCAGACAAAATCCAAAACTCGCGTTGCAAAATAGCCAACAAAGCATTGCACCCAGCATGGGCGTTACGAATGTGTCGATCAGACACCAAAAGCTGCACCAAGGGTCCGCCCTTGGGCAACAACAGAGGATGGCGAGTCTCATATGGAAGATCCGCCTTCCGGAGCCTGCCTCCAACCCGAAGAAGCCCATCCGAGTCGATGTACGGGTTCAAACGAGCGACCGCGCCCTTCAACTTAGCGCGTCCGTTGCGCAAAATCTGAAGCTCTGACTCAAACCGTCCGGTCTGCACGACACGGACCCAATGCAACAATGCGCTCCGGCGCTCTTCTGCACCTGCAATCGGCTCCAACCGCTTTGCCTGTGGGTTTCTACAATTATGTATGAAACGCTTAATCCAACTGGTAACACCCAGAAGCTTATCCAAACTGCTATACCGAGCAAGTAGCCAATCCGGCTCCGACGTCGTCTCAGCGACTACAGCATGTACACGAAGCCCAGTCAAACTCAAAGAAGTAACATCTGTCTGACAGACAGGCCAAGATGTTTCTGATCCCATCAGCCACTCTGGACCCCACCAGAGCGGGTGTGACACCAATTCTGGTGCCGTACAACCTCGGGAAGCACAGTCCGCTGGGTTAAGCTCTCCCGGCACATGTCTCCATGTTATATCAATTCCGATACTCTGGATTTGGGAAACCCTGTTTCCAACAAAAACCTCCAAGGTATGTGGGGCCGCGCGCAACCATGCAAGCGCGACCTGGCTATCCGACCAGGCGAAGATGTCTCGTATCTCGACCGTGGCCGCCAGCTCACTGGCAACGTGATGCAACAATTTAGAGAGAAGGTGAGCTCCACTCAACTCAAGCTTGGGAATAGTCAGCCTAGTCCTGATGGGGGCGACCTTGCTCTTCCCTAACAAAAGCGAGACATTGACCCGGCCATCGGCGTCAACTGTCCGCATATAGACTGACGCGGCGTAGCCTCGCTCCGACGCGTCACAAAAGCCATGCAGGCTGGCTCGATATTTCCCGGGGGGCAATATTCGACGAGGCAAGGCAATCCGATTGACTTCCTTAATCGATGAAAACAACTCGAGCCAATCATCCAATGGAGAGCCAAGCAGCGGCTCGTCCCACGAGACGCCCAAAGTCCAAAGTCTCTGAAGAAGACACTTTGCAGAGAATATCACTGGACTGATCCAACCGCTTGGATCAAACATACGGGCTATTACGGACAACACCGTTCTCTTAGTCCAGACCTTTGGTATTTCCAAGTCCACTTGGAATGTAAAAATATCGGTTAGCGGCTGGTACTGCATGCCCAGCACCGCTATCCTGTTGGGATCATCCACATCCTCAAACAGGTGAGGGTTCTGTTGGTGATCCTCCGGGATCCCTTCTAGAACTTTAGGCTCATTAGACAACCACTTACGTAGCTCGTAGCCACCTGTCTTCAATATTTCAATCAATTCATCCCGCAGTAGGAGGGCCTCCTCAATACTTTGGGCTCCGGTGCACACGTCATCAACATACAAGTCACGTGACAGCACGGAAGCCCCACGGGGAAAGCGGATCCGTTCCCGCTCTGCCAATTCAAGCAATGATCTGATGGCGATATAGGGACTAGATTTCAAACCATACGTGTTTGTGTTGAGTTCATACACCGTCACAGGATCCTCAGGGCGCTCACGCCAGAGTATCAACTGGAATCGCCTGTCCTCAGGATGTATGACTGTCTGGCGGAACATCATCCGGATGTCCGCGCCAAAAACCACTTGATGTCTTCTAAAGTTCAAGATGATGTCAATTATGTCCCTATGCAATTTGGGACCTGAATGCAAACATAGATTCAACGAAACTCCGTTCGAAGTGGGTGCGGACCCATCAAAGACAGTCCGCAACTTGCCCGTTGAGGCCTTCACCACCGCGTGGTGGGGCAAAAAATAATGCTCAGTTGAGCTCCAATCAACTCGAGCCGGAGACATGTGACCCAAATCCTCGTACTCGCGCATAAATTCAATATATTTATCGCGAAGTACGTGGTCACGCTGCATACGTCGCTCCATGGACAGCAGTCGCTTCTCCGCAAGCGCCCTACTTTGCCCTAGGCTAGGACGAGAGGCAACAAAAGGTAACCTAGTTACAAACCGACCGGAGGGCAACCTCTCCGTGGTCGATCGAAAAAGGGCTTCGCACTCAGCGTGTTCCGGATCCATCCTGGAACTCATAGGTGGCTCCTCCACCTCCCAAAACCTTTGCATGGTCTTGGCCAAGGACGCAGATGCGACGACCGGTGGCTCCTCCACGGCGCCATTATCAAACACAGGGCCCATCAGGGCGAAACCAAAGATAGTAGACACTGCCATCAGTGAAGACGAACCCAGAGCTTTCTGGGTACCCAACAAAATCCAACCCAATACGTCCGAGCCCAGGAGCAAGTCCACTGGGCCGGGATGAAAGACAAAGGGGTCGGCCAAATCCAGACCCGAAACCAAAGACAACACACCCGGGGGTATGTCTGTCGAGGGGTGCCAACCCGCAATGGTATCCATTACCATAGCCGAAGTCGTGATCCTCATTGTGGAGGACTTCAGCGAAGAAAAGGTGACAAGTGTCTGGCCCGTCAGACACTTCACTTGTATGCCACCAACTCCAAGAAGTGGCACAGGCGAGTCTTCCACGACTAAACCTAACTGGCGTGCCACTCGAGTGGTAACCAAACTGCTTTGAGCCCCTGAGTCCAACAGAGCTCTCAAATTAATGGCTTCCCCCCCACGACCCCATACGCGGCCCACCGCGGTAGGGAGCAGAACCGTCCGCGGCTCTGTCCCAGCAAGGGAGCAAGCTAGTTACGGGCTCCCCACTCTCTCCAAACCAGGGGCGCGCCACTGACCCGGATAATATGGCGGGCGAGTGCACATCCCCATCTGAGGGGGGGCAGAACCCGCGGCCCGGCCATACATATGGTACGGCGGGTGGTACTCCAGCCGTGGGTACTCGTGCAGCGGCGGAGAAAACCGCTGCGGCTGCATGTGTTGGGCATTGGTAACCCGCGTGGAGGGGGGTGTCCCCACTCTCACGTCCGATCTAGGGCCCCCGCCCATGGGGGCCCTATCCGGGGCCTGGCCAGCCACATACTGGCCACGACCTTGGGGCGCGTGGTCCCGGTCCGCCAAGACCCGCGCCGGTACGCGACCCCCCTCCCGAGGGGGGGTGCGACGAGCGAAGCCGCGTCCTCCGTCCGATGGTGGAGGGCTTTGCGCAGGAGCGCCCCCGCCCATAGGGGACCCCTGCCTCAACAACCGGGGGCCATCCCCGTTCCGGTTCATGCAGAGCATCACGTGGTGCAGCCCACGGCATGCACTGCATGGTATGGCCCTGGGACAGTCACGTGCATAGTGACTGCCCAAACAGTAGAAGCAAAGTTCATGCCGCCTTGCCATGCGGCGCCGATCTTGTACTGGCAGCCTCTGCCAGTCCCTGCATTGCAGCAGGCTGTGGCCCATCCGGCCACATTGCAGGCAGTCCGCGTCCCCCGCGACTGCTGCCGTGTGTGCAACCCGCACACCAGCTCCGCGCAGTGGCGGTTGCCGTCCCTGTTGGGGCTTACCTCTCCATGAGGGTTCCAAGGGCCTACGTTCAGGCGCTCTGGATGGCGCTGAGTCCGTCATGGTATTCTCAGCGGCCCGTGCCTCAAACTCCAAAAACTTCACCAAGTCAGTGAATGTTGGTAGGGTGGTGCTATCCCGTTCCGCATTCTCGCGCTCAAATCGCGAGCGGATGTCATTGGGTAATTTGCCCAATACAATGTGCACCAGCAAAAAGGACCATTGGTCCACCGGCAGCCCCAGTGTGCGGAGCGCGTTACAGGCCACTGTAACGGGCGTGAGCAACTGCAGGCGCAACTGTGCCCTGTTGGCCACCTTGGGCAGGGCCATCAACTGTGCGGCGTGCGCATCCGCTAACAAACGTAAGTTTTGGTAGCGGGAGTTCAATAACTCCCAGGCCGTGTCGTACTGGTCGTCCTCCACCCGGAGGTGCTGGATGAGCGACCGCGCTTCACCCTCAAGAGTGGAGAGGAGGTAGGCCATCTTCTGGGCCTTCGACAAATCCTGTCGTGCTACGACCAGGGACTCAAACATATTTTTATATGCCACCCACTCCTCCATCCTACCCCCAAAGTGGGACAGCTGAAGGGTGGGGAGCCGACCAGTAACCGCTGGTCCTTCCTGTCTAACAGGTGTGCGAGGGGCTGGTCCGCCAGCCTGTCTCGCCCTTATTGCGGCCGCCGCCTCCACGATGTCATCGTGCAGACTCAGGATCTGGTCCAGGTCCGCCACGTGACCTGCGTAGACCTCCGGGGTAAGGTCGGCTTCGGTAAGCGCCGCCATGGCCGCTTCCGCGTTGTTCAATCGTGAGCGGAGCTGATCCGCTCTTTCCAGTATAGCGGCCTCCCTGTCCTTCCGGGACAGGAGTCCACCGGCCGTCACAAACCATCTCAATTCGTTGGCGAGTGTCGCCTTAGCATTGGGGACCTTCGCCATCGCGTCAAGTCACAAACAAAAAATAACAAAAGGTAAATAAAAAACAACAAAATCAAACAACTACACGAAGAACCGCGGTAGGTATGAGAATGGCACAAACCCGGAACGCACGGTACAAACCGCAAACAAATACAAAAAAGGTTACAAATATTCTTATACAAACAAACTAAGAAAAATCTAATAATTTTTACAAACAATTAATTATTTTTTACAAACGAACAAATAGAGGGTAGATAAACTACGCTCTGCTACCAGAAAATGTGCAGAACAACTACGCTCTGCTACCAGAAAATGTGCGCAGAGAATCCGGACAAACGAAGCGGCGGGAAGAATTCTGTACCGGAACTTCACCGGGAAAAAACCACCGGTAAAAATAAGTACCGGGAAAAAATCTCCACGCGACACCACGCTTGTCCGACTAGAATCTAACCTAACCTATACGCAGTCTGCTACCACCGTAGCTTATATAGGGAGCTACGGGGCCCTATATATTAACCTAATTTAATAACTACAATTCAAACCACTTACCAAACTGAATCTTCTTAATCTTCGGATCCAACTTCGAGTGTCTTCGGAAGAGGAGGGGGTTGTTCCCTAAATCACCCAACCTACCCCATGAGATCTCAATCCCCAGAAAAAATACCTGATCCGTCTAGCAGTTCCCCTCGGCAACAGATTTCGGCGTCCCCAGGCAGCCACGTTTCGCATCTCACAAGAAACAGTCAAAGTAAAAGGTTTCACAAACACAAATGTTCAATAGTTATTTAACAAACAGGAAATTCACAAATATAACTCAAACTAGTTAACAAGCAAAAGACGCGAGACCTCTCCGCGTATTAAAATCAAACCGATATGTCAGGACAAATGGCGGCCGTCCGCCATGCCATTCACGCGAGCAATTTCATGCGGCGCGGCCTCCCCCGCGATGTCCAAACAATACTGAATTCAAAATGGTCGCTCGCGACTGCCGACGCCGGCCGAGCGGGCGACGACGCTACTAATATGAAACTACCGCACGCGCTAGAATATTACGGCGGCGAACGGACAAAATGTTACGAGTCAATAGGTTCAGAGGGAGATCATTACACTGGTTTTCATATTATTAGCTCCTTTATTTTATATTAAATACATTTTACAATCTTATGAGTACTTATCTATCTGCCATATTTTTCCAATCTCAACAAGAGAACATCTACGACATTCATAGTGATGTGAAACACGTATGACTCATAGAGTTATTTAATTCTATGACTAGTGATGTCCTCTTTCCTATCCTAACACCTTCTCCTATTTTTAAATTTAACTCAATTTGAAAATATCTACCTAAATTAAACATAACTAAATCTTTCTTAAACTTCCTCTATAAAAATCCTGCTTTATTAGTTACCTACTCTACTTCCGTATATCTATCCGTATTTCTTACAAATTGTTTTCTCTAATTTTTCCTTTCTTACTCTTTTGCGTTTATTCCAGGGTTTATATTCTTCCAAAGACTCCTTCTCCGAATTTATAGCTCTTTCCCTCTTTTCTTTAATATGTCTATTTGTATGTATTTCTAGTTCTTTCTTTTGTTCTTGCACATTTTCTGTTATTTCCTGTTCTTTAATATACTCAATAAAATTAACATTATCTTCTTCCTCTTTTATAGTTATAAAATTTCTTTCTACTTGTTTTTCATTGTTATTTTTCCCATTTTCGTTTTGTAGTATTATTCTAGTGTTTTCTCTTGTGTTGTCTTTTGCTGTTACATTTACTTTAGTCAATAAACATTTTTCTGCTGGTATATTTTGTTTTATATTTACTTTATACAGTCCATTTTCCTTTTTTCCTGTCCATACCAATTCATTATTTTTGTATATTTTAACGCTGTCCCTTGTAAACAATACTGATACTTCTGTTGACTTTTGTTTCTTAAAATTCTTCAAAATGTTTTTCTCTTTCGTCATGTATACGGTACATCCAGAATCAACTATAAAATTATACTTTTCTTTTGTATCTAGTTCCAATGAGTTAGAGAGAAATGCCAAATGTTGTTTCTTTTTATCCTTTTGTTCATTATTTTTATTTCTGAAAAAACAGTTTTCTTCTTTGTGGTTTGTCTTCTTGCAAATACCACACTGATTTTTCCTAAACTTGCATTCATTTTCTTTGTGGTTTGTTTTCTTACAAATTCCACACATCTTACATTCTTTTTTTATATGTCCAAATTTATGACATTTAAAACATTCAACTAAAAATGCTACTGGTTTTTCCTGTTCTTTTTCTAAAAATCTATTTTGTTCTGCTAATAATCTATTTGTTAAGTTTACAAGTGTCCTTCTATTTTCTTCTGTGGATTCCCACGCTGTTATAAAATGTTTGTACTCGTTAGGGAGGCATGTCAGTATTTTTGAAATTACCATTATGTCAGTAATGCCCTCACCTAAACTATTTATTCTCATTCTTAAGTTTTCTAAATCTGTTATAATTTGTGACAAATCTTTACCTTCGTTTTTAAAACTGAAAAATTGTTGTAATAAGGAACACTTGTTCCTTTCTTCACAGCCTTCAAATATTAAACATAATTTATCGTACATTTCTTTTGCTGTGGTACAACTCATTATATGAAATTTAAATTTTCTATCTATTGTTAACAAAATTAATTTCTGAGCTTTTGCGTCTTTTAATTCAAAATCCTTTTTCTCTTTGTCTTCCTTTTTTATCGAAATGGCCGACATTGTGTCACTCAATCCATTGGCTTTCAAAAATATATTTATTTCGAATTTCCACATGTGGAAATTCTCACTATTTGTTAGTTTTTCAATATTTTCCACTTCTTCTTTCATTTTTACTGGTTTTTCTTACCTTTCTAACCTTTTGTCTCAATTTTATTTTTTTCAATTTTTTCCGTTTTTTCTGTTTTTATTTTCTGTGTTTTTCCGCAGTTTTTTCGTCTGGGCCCATAACCTGTTACGAGTCAATAGGTTCAGAGGGAGATCATTACACTGGTTTTCATATTATTAGCTCCTTTATTTTATATTAAATACATTTTACAATCTTATGAGTACTTATCTATCTGCCATATTTTTCCAATCTCAACAAGAGAACATCTACGACATTCATAGTGATGTGAAACACGTATGACTCATAGAGTTATTTAATTCTATGACTAGTGATGTCCTCTTTCCTATCCTAACACAAAACAACATAGATTTTATTACAAACAGAATGTGTAATATTGGAACCACTTAATAAATGGTAGATATCTACATACCTATTATTATTATTGGTTCTTTTTTTGTTCATTGAATATTTTTCATTGCCGTTGCAATGGTGCTTTGTTTTTATACAAAAATAATAAAAAATACTGTCCATGAAACTGGTCAAAAATACAAAAAAAAAATGCAAAGTTAGTCTTGAACTCAATGGCCGAATTGACATGTAAAATAAAAAAGAAAATAACAAAGTTCTTTTTTTGAATGTTTCACGCGCCAAATTCGCCCACTTAGTGATTTATTACATATTTTTATATATTTTCAAAAGGCATACATTTTTGCAAAATTATTACACATAATTAAAAAGTGAATATCACATACTTAATATTATAATTTTTTTAAATAAAATAAAATAGTGAAAATAAATAGTAGTAGGCAACTTTATTTGGCGATTGAACTATTGAATTTTTATGTAAGTACCTTACCTTTCCTTACCTATTACCTCTTATCTATTGTTTAATTTTTGTGTTATTCACACACCAAGCTATTTAATAATCAGGCCATTAAGATCCAGGGTCATAAATAGAGTTAGCTAGATTAGTAGAAATTTCTAGATTTAATTCTTGGTGCGTGTGAACGCACCTGCGCCCTGGTGTCCACCTGCCTAGCTCCTAATGGGGCTTAAAAGGAATCTCAATCCTGGCTTTGGTTAAATAAGCGGAAAAACCTGATCATCTCCTAGGAAGTAGTATTTAAACTCCTGTACTTTTTTTTTCAAGTAATTTCCTATGTCTGCGGGTGGCGAGCGAGTAATTACTATGTATGTTTACTTTTGAAATTATTTAAGTATCACGGTGTTATGTAGGTATTAGTTTCACTATGAATTTTCGAATTCTATGTATGTAATCCAAATCCATTCAGTGTTTTTAACAATACGAAAGCACAGTAAATACCTTTTTGCGAAAGCGTATCATGCAATTTAATTATGAATTACCTACCTATCATATTAAGTATTAGTGTAATCTTAATAACTAAGATACTGGGTTAATGCACACTTAGTGCTTAATTGAAAAATCTTGTGCCAACCGTCTATGTTAGCTACTCTATGCATAAACTAGATAGCAGATAATTATTAATACCTGTGTAAACTTTATGATATACAACCTTAATGGGCAAGCTGTTCCAACATTGTCGCTAACATGTTTAAAAAGTTTTATAGCAGTTACCTATATGGTCGAGATATCATACTTATTAAGTGATAAACTAGCTACGAAGCTATTATTTTAGCTATTATTATTGTGAATTAAGTACAAGAAACTAAATCATGCTTCAATCACATTGTTTTACTACAGGCGCATTACCGAATGCGATCTCTTGGTCGTTGAAAGATTATTATACAATTTTTCATGCACGTTCGTAAAAAGTACATCCTAAAAATGAGCAAAAAATGCGATTGAATCGAGACAAAAGGTCACCTCATTGTTTACTTTCCGCTGCACTAAACAAAGCATTTTTAATTGCTGGGGATGAGAACTCTCATATTAATTACCCCCTAAATGAGCGATGCACTTCGTCGGCTTTATTTTAGACGAAAGGGTTCTCATCTATTGTTTTTCGGCTATAAATCTAATGTATTGCGTAATTATAACGTTTAATATGTGACAGTCGTATTGTGCGTATGTAAATGTCGTCGAGAGGGGTGGGAACTGCGCACGGGACAATATTGTGACGCTACGGGACGCCACTTCACTGCTTGGCGGTGGCGTAGCTTTTATTAGTTTGGATACACTTATAAGAGATTTAGAACTAATCATAGTTATTGAACTTGTTTTTTCTTGATTATAAGTTTTACTTATCATGTTTATCGCTGTTTCACTGTAATGTGTAGTGGTGATATTTTTTTTTTAATTTTTGGCAAGCACTAACATGTTTTAGTTATTGTTTTGTTCTGATTCTTAAAAGTTTCAATACAATTTCCAAATGTTATACGAAAATTGTGTCGAGTCGAGAGTAATGCATTTCCGAGCTTGACGCTCGCAATTGACAACATTTCATTTTTGAATAGGTACCTTAAAACGCAAAACAGTTCGAGATTTTTCTTAAATAACACTATTCATATTTTTCCGATTTTATTTATTGCTTATTTAACGAAACATTCACAAAAATGTTCTGGCCCTCCAAAACAAGGAATTAACACTTTTAATATCTTTGCTTTAAGTTAAAAATATTAGGCGTCATTGTCAATTAACATTTTCAGACGAAAAAAGATGAAATGACCAAGTTTGTTTGACACGTGGTAAAAAATGGAACTTATGTCTCTTACTAACTAAAATTTCCTTTTTATTACGAAGGTAGCGCCCTCACACGAACGCAAACTAAGAGATACTTGTCAGACTTGAAAATAACGTTGCTAGGATATTGCTAAATAACAATAAATTGGTCAAGCGCGTTTAGGGCCATGAGCATAGTGTTCCGACGATGCCGTTGACATAAAAACTTGTATTTACTCCCAGTTTTACATAAATAATGAATTAAATAAGTATGATAACTTCATATTTAATGTAAATATTTCCCAGGAATATTTTTGCTATTTAATGATAAGATGCAACATCTATCATTAAATAGCAAAAATATTAAAGTTTCTTGTTCACTTCGGATTTTCGGAACCCTAAAAACAATACATAAAATCAAACAAATGTCACTCAAAAATGTCAATCAAAGAAAGACAATCTAGAATTTAATTTTATTTTGCAAAGGCAAAAGTATATTTGTATATAAGTCCTTCTTTGCATTTTTGAAATTTTTAATATTTCAATATTTATTTTGAATAACTTAGAATAATATTTTTGGGAAAAGAAAAAATATGGGTCTCCTAGTTTTTAAGTTACTATTCATTTAGCCTAAAAAAACATGGGGCTAGAAAAATGAAACGTTGTCAATTATATGTTGTTTAAATTCACGGAGATAGATTCAAATCATTACCTGATCGAGGACCAAATGTATATTGGACTACCACAATAATCACAGGAAACCACTTAAGATTCGTTTCATTTACATTGTCAAACACAAAAAGTTTGATACATTCCCCTAATAAATTCATATTGTAAGAGTATTAAGTGCATACTGTAGACGTATTTCTCTTGCGATTGTTCCATTGTTTTCGGCACAAAGAGTAAGTAGCCACTTCAATGTGAGAAACTGTGGCATTCTACTCAGATGTGGGAATGTGGGTCCGATATGGGCTGCCATTTCATTGCAAATAAATACTATTGTAATTAAATAACTATGCGCACTCAAAAAAAAATGATGGAATTTGGACGTCTGACGCTGGACGTGTAAGGCTATTTTATCAGACCTCGGCCTTTTTGGCTTTTAATTATTAAAAAAGAAATTTTCATTATTTGTATGGTAGTATAAAGATAATTTAATTATGCATAGAAATTAATTATGTTACTGATTAGATCAGAACATGTTTATTTGATCATAAAAATAACAAAGGTCTACACAATTTCAAACATAAAATACCTACTTATTTAAAAAAAAACCATTTATGTCCTGTTACAAGTATTTACTTTACGTGGCGAAAGTAAATACTTACTTTTGCTTGTAACAAATGTGAAAGAGAATTTAAATGAAAGTTGTAAAAAGCTCAGTGTCCATAAAATCATATCCTAACCTAACTTCAATCATCTAATTTTAATAGCACATATCCGAATTCAATAACATAGTATTAAAATAATGTTTGAGCAGTCAATTAGGCGGCAGCGTATCGTCCATCGAGATAGCAGGATGGCGGTCCATTGTGGGCAGGCACCCTGGGGCTCCGCCACTCGCCAAACACAATACCAGCCACTGTGGTTCCTATTTTTATAACTGTTGCTTTTAATATCGCTTCGCTGACCATTCGAGAGGTCGAATATTGTGGGAAGCTCAAAAAACAAGGAAAAATAGCGTCATCCAGCATCAAATCTTCATTATGATGTCACATTTTGATTCCCATTGAAAAGTAGAGTATTCCCATTGATTAGTAGAGAAAATATGTTATACCTACACCTGGAAAAAAATTCCATTCTCAAGACTAGGTCTTTACATGAGTAAACTTGGAATATTGCGTGATTAACTTTATTCCCAAATACTCTTAGCATAGAAGAAATCACTCCAATCAAACATTTATACACACCACCATTAAATTCTATCGAAGTCACAGTCTTAAACAGTAAATCAAGTAGCAACAAAACGGTAGTCGTTATCAAGATGATATCAACCGGTGCGATGGCGATAAAAAATAATGGCGAATAACCCGCAGCGGGCCTAAGAATCCAGCGGTCGTTGCTTCACACCATCGTCAAAGAGTTGGGTCGTTTCTACCAGCGATCGCCGCTAAGATAAGTGCGTTTAGTTCTCACCTCCCCGCAGTCGTGGACGGAGTCGCGAAAGGGTTCGAATAATTGCAACAATCAATTTGAAGGAGCCATCGAACAATTTGTATGGTATTTGTGCGGGTTGTCACCCGTTGATAGGATCGCTCACCTCGGGGTGCCCGCCAATGGGATTGGGAACTCATTTCAATGCCCGCTTTCTCACACCTCAAGTTGTGTAACTACCAAGTATTTGCTAATGGCTAATGGTTATTTATCGGTACATATCTGGGTTGAGTATATTTAGCCCAGCTAAATTATTACTCCTTAAGATATAATGTGCCGTGAAAACTTTAGGTTCCTTCGTGTGTTACAAAGTTATTAGTCATAACATGATTCTGTGTCTCGTTCACATTTCACATTACATAACCTTACAAAGTCAAAGGGTGGTTTACCAAGAATTCGTGGGCTAACCATAACTTACACGAAAGTCCTTATGACATAAACATCACCTCGTTGCAATATGTCACTCTTAACAATGCCCTGCGGTAACGGTCCGCATCATTTGTCTGTAACCTCGTAATTTATGGTCTTCGAAGAAAGAGGACAAAAACGGGGCTGATGTTAAATATTTGCCTTGAGACAAGAGGGGGCGATAATTCGAGGCTATTATGACGTCATTTCACGCCCTTTGTGAGGTCGTCACGGCGTGTCATCTGCTCCCGAGACGCCTGCCCCACTATCTCCGATTAAATCTATTGTGTCATTTTTTCTCTGCGCGCGAGTCGCATCGGATGCGCCACCGACGATGATGTTGTCCCGTTCGCTTGTTCGCTCGACTTCGCATAAAAACCCTCAAGGAGCTGTCCCATTGTCTCGTGGCCCTTTACGAGCTCCGTTTTGTGACGCTGTTATTGTTTGCGGTTGATAAACATCTCGCCACTAGGTAGGTAGGGATCATCATCACTTTTACCGGTGGCTTACATTAATAGAACGCCATCGGTTGTTTGTCAATTGTTTGTTTTTGAAGGTTGTTTGTGCCATTAAATGCTTTTTACAGAATGGACTTAATGAATAAAGATCTGTCGGCTTTGACGAGGGATTTAGCATTGAATCCAATGACAGAGTTTAGACAAGATGCGAAATTGGTAGCGGCTATTAACAAGCTTTTTTGTGGCAATGAAGACGGTAGAAATATGACTGATGTGAAAGTTAAATTACCTAAGAGGAAACTGGAATTTGGTGAAGTCCAAGAACTTTTGAATCAATCGAATAAATTAGGTAACTACTTCGTTTGATTTGTACATACAATGTATAATATGACAAATTATGTGCAAACCCCTATTTTGTGTTTCACTGCTGGGCTATTATAATAAAATCAAAATACATTTGGATCATATACAAAGTTTTGGGGTCTGGATGTTGCGTGATAGATTATAATTTCTATTGAAATTATATTTTTATAATCACAGAAAATCCTCTAGATATACCACATTCGTTACTGAAAGAAACCAGCGATGCCAGGAAAATGTTAGTGAGGAGAATTGAAACTATTCTAAGTGGCATTAATACATGTGCTGAGCGAGGCGAAACTCCCAAATTGATGATAAGGAATCAAAGGCTCTGGAGCAATTGTATTTACGATCTTGATCGGTATGTTTTATCGTTCAAATTTTATAATAATTTATTAGAAGTTCCAGTAGTTTCAGTAATAAACTGGTTTTATGATTTTCAGAGTGACGCTAAAGTCCGTTAACGATGCTAAAAAGACAACAATATGTTATTCAAGCAATGAAGATAAAACAAGGTTTAATATAATAGTTTTTGTTTTGACTAAAGTCCATGAGCTTCTATCAAAGAATTTGACAGTGACTAGAAGGTACGGTATTTACAAACATTTGATAAAAAAACATGATTAACATTTTGCGGGATAAGTAGATTAAGTAGTTCAGAAACTAGCTGTATCTGTAAATATATTTTCGGAAGTGTATGAAATTTAGGCAAAGGAAATATTTCTATTTCGGACTGATTAATGCATTGAGTGATAATTTACCGACGCTTCTGATGCATAGTATTTATAATAAAATTATGAAATTTTTAAGTACCTATTTAATGTACTGATATTTTCAGGGAGCTATTTTACCAGAATGTGATAAGATTTCGCAACCAGAGTAACCTGGACGTGGCTGTGCGGGACGTGTGCTGTTTGCTGGAGACCCCACCCTGGAGTCTGGGCATTGTGGCTACTGCTAAGGGATTGATAGCTGGCCCTCTCACTATAGTACAAAGGAATGGCAGTGCTATAGATTGTATGGCCACTGGGGGTTAGAGGAGTTGATTATACAAATGTTTATGACTGATTAGCTAAATTGGCCAATAATGCCACACATGAATCTTATTTCTTTTTAAACTAATGTTTTAATGCGAAAGTTTGTTTAAATATATTGGCGGATGTTTAGTATTCAATCACGCCTTTAGGATTTTGATGAAACACTCGGGTAGAGTTAAACTTGGAATAATAGTACATCATACTTTTCATCCCTAAATTTGCACTGAAATGTAAAATAAAAGCAGTTACTGTAAAATAAAACTAATATCTGATAGCCGGATCTTATTTTATAGGCACACTCATACCGCAAGATATAGAAGGAATCAAAGAGTTTAAATCGTCAGCCAAATATATTTTGGTCGTAGAAAAGGACGCTGTATTTCAAAAGTTGCTGGACGAAGGCGCTCTAGTCAGATTAGGGCCTGTGATTATCATGACGGTAACTACTGTTCTGAATATTAATAAATATACAAATTGAAATACTTGCCTAATAAAACTTTTTTTCCAAAAAAAAATGAACCGACTTCCATCATAAAACTTAAAATCATGAAATAACAATAAAGAAAAATGTATTAGCATGCTACCTACTGAATGAGGTGAAGTCGGTGCCAGCCAAGTGCAGGAGTAAGGGTGTTATGTAATTGTTTAGCTAGGCATTTTGTATTGTAATTTAGATTATTTAATATTCAATTTGGCACCGACTTCACCTCATTCAGTAGGTAGCATGCTAATACATTTTTCTTTATTGTTATTTCATGATTTTAAGTTTTATGATGGAAGTCGGTTCATTTTTTTGGAAAAAAAGTTTTATTTTATCATTTTTAGTGCTTCTATACCTATTTTCTTTACTAAAAACTTTTTTTCACTGCTGGCCGAAAATAAAGAATTAAGAATTCGAAACTTTTTATGTCAGTTTGATTTGAAATGTCAAAACATGTCAAATTGTCTATTATTTTTGGCACATAAACAGACCGAGAGCCCGCGACGACCAAACCTTCCTTATTTTAAAAATGCTGAATGTTTCTCTGCGTGGTATATACGGATAAAAAATATAAGCGACTAGGTATGAAGTTTGGATCTTAGTTGCTTATGCAGGTAATATGGATAGCTAGGATGATTTTTAAAGGTATAAAAAGCACCCTTGGGGCCTCCCAAAGTAATATTAAATTCAGCTTTTATAATAAAACAAATATACCTAACTATAATTTAGTAAAGTTATAATGTCTAGCAGGGGTTTATATCTGCACCAATTGCCTGGTAATGGATGGCGTGATTTCATATAGAAATAAAATCTTTAAAAAACTTTACTTTGAGAAAATTAAGTTACCACTTTAAATGTTATTGCTACAAATAATCTGCCTAAGTAATCATGATCCAACTTTTATAGTCGCTAATCGCTATTTCTATGTTGGGAACATACACAGAAAATCTTGAGTTTTAATAAAATAAGGAAGGGCAAGCTGTCGCGGGCTCTTGCTCTATAATGCAATGTTGGTATTTTTATATTTTGTTAGGTATCTTTAAAATTACCGAACAGATTCTGACGTGGTTAAAATGGGACCAACTTGGGAATTTACCATTACGAATAAAAAAACAATTTCGGAAATCAGCCCACTATAGGCGGAGAAATCGGCGAACATACATAAAAAAAAAACATACATACATCGAAACATATAACCTCCTCCTTTTTTGGGAAGTCGGTTGAAAAAGTAGGGACAAAAGTTTATCCTTTTTTATCTTATTAAATTTACCTTTTCTGTTAGATTTTAATTTTTATACAGTAATAGCATTTATATAATAAATATGTTCTAAAGCGGATTGACGCTCTTTGTTGTTGCCTCTCTTCTTCTTCTTCTTTGCCTTTTTCCACATTAGGTGGGGTAGGCTCTCCTAATTTTTTGGCGCCAAGACATTTTGTCATGGGTTATCGGGTCTGGTAAATTTCCTTTTCGGGTAAGCTTCTTCATACTGGTCCACCACGTAGACAAGGGGTATCCCGGACCTCTTTTATTCTCTGGGAGAGAAAGAGCTTTCTGGACGACATTATGCTCATCTCTAAGCATTACGTGGCCATACCATCTTAAACGGCATTCAGTAAGTTTTTCGGATATTTGGACCAGTTTCATACTGCCGCGTACATGCTCATTCCGTACTTTGTCGAGCCTGGTCACCCCTCCTGACCATCTCAACATCTTCATTTCCGCGACGTGTACTTTTTGCTCATGCACCTTTTTTACGGTCCAGCATTCAGAGCTGTATAGCATCGCAGGTCTTACTGCCATTTTGTAAGCTTTGCCTTTTGTGCGGATTGGCATATGTGGATCACAAAGGACCCCAGTCAGCGAGCGCCACTTTTGCCAGGCAATTTTCACTCTGTTTGCGACGTCTGCCTCTACATCCGCACCTTCCGTAATTAAGGACCCAAGATATTTAAATTGTGCGACTTTTGGAACCGTTGTATTATCAGGATAACAGATGGTAGTTGTAGTATTTGTGGGAAGGCTTTTACTGAAACTGCACTTCATATGTTCTGTTTTGGTTCTGCTAACCCTTAATCCCGCATTCTCCAAAGCATCAATCCACAGTGACAATGATGTTTGTAATTCGTCAGGTGCTCTTTGTTGTTGCCATTCATTTATTAGATTAGTCAGGGCAGGGGGTTAGGAATTGTCCATCGTATCTAATCGCAATATGTAATGTATGTACATTTTTAGGGCAAAGGTTATCCAGACGTATGCAGTCGTCAATTACTTTGTCGATTGTGTCAAGAGCTTCAACTAAAGGCTCTCGCGCTAGTGGATGCTGACCCTCACGGATTCGAAATTTTTCTCACGTACAAATATGGATCTTTGGTGAGACTTGATTGTTTTAACATTAAGACCAACATTCACAAAAGACAAAAAGAGATAGCTACAAAAAGATTTTTTTGTTGCTATAACATGTCCCACTACTGGGAAAAAGCTTCCCCACTCTTTTTCCATGTGTCCCTATCTCTGGTCTTTTCTATCCACTTTCTGTCGAACGCCCTAAGTGCATCCGACCATCTTGTCTTAGGCCTTCCTCGCTTTCTGTGCCCATCAGCTGGGACCTAGGTGGTAAGTATGTGAGCCCTCTTTCGGGATGCATTCACTCTTACGTATAAAAATATGACAAGATCCTTATGAAACACTGTTGATATATCAATACTGTCAGGATTCATGCCAGATTCCAATATTTCCTTCTCATTATCAGGCACAATCTCACCTGTCTACGTCTTTGGCGTGTACTTCCTTGTTGCTCCTTGGCGCTCGTCTGCATGACGTCATGACCCTAGCCCCAAACGAGGCTCGCCTCAAGATGACTGAGCTGGATAAAAGGAAACTCGCCTCTTTATTACGGAGACCGTATTTGGCAAATGATACAGGTAATTTGACCGAAAATAACAATCCGGGAAAGTAAAATGAATACTCGTTATTTCTTTTCACTAAACGATGTATTTATATTTAGATTTGATAAATTAGTAAGCATTTTGCACTATGAAAAATAAAAATATATCCGCAATTCTCCATACTATTTCTGCTTAGAGCAATCCGGCAATCTGCAAGAGATTGAGGAAAGCAGTCTCAAATCAACTCTCGCGCAGATTTGCATTTGTACAATGTGCGACCTACTGTTAATATTTTTACCGTTCTTCCTTTTTGGTGAAAGCTAACTATTTCTTTTTTTAATCGGACCCTTGGACTCTTGATCATACTTATATTAATTAATTCTGTGCCTTGGTTCTAACGTATTTTTTTAGGATCTCGAATCAGGGAAGAGCTGAATACTATGTTTGCCAGCGGCATCAAGGCTGAGATAGAGGCTATGGCACCGACCGCTGCTGCCTTGTGCGACGCCTACTTACCCTCAAAAATTATCCAAGCAGACTATTTGGGTTGAATCCGAAAGTTAAATAAAACTAAAAATTTGATAAAATTATTAATTTAAATGTTGTTTTATTGTAGTAACTTAGAAATAATGACTTCAGTTTGGTCCCGAACTTATAATAGCTATGTTGTTGGTAACAAAAAAGCTGCCAAATGGATAAGTATAGAGCCATTTTGTAAATACCAAAATAACATTATTTTTATTTACAAAGTGTCGTAGGGACATTTAGTTTTTCTGGGGACTCAACTTCTTATGTTACTTATTACTTCCATGGTTTGAACTTGTTGATTTTTGTACACTTAGCGCCATCTACAACTTTAACAGGCTATTAAACTTGAACTTGCCTAGATATAGCACGTGTACTCTATGGGATGGGGGTTATGCTTTCATACTACATCGTCCCTCGTGTTAACGTGGGGTGGCGTTTTGAAGGGTACTACGAGCGCCATCTATTGAAGAATATGTCCATTGCCTGCTTAGTAAAGTAACCATATTTTTATGGTAATCATAGTTTTCTTTGAAGATCCCCAGATCCCCTGATTTTATATTTTTATGTTGGGTACTAAAAATAAATAATATATTGATTGGGTATCAAAACCCACAAATATCAAAATCAGTAAGTATTTCTTATTTATTTATGGTTATTTTTATTGCTTGCTGTCATTCTCTCCTGATTTTTGCTGTCGTCGTCACATTGACGATCAGTAACTTTGATGCTGTCTAAAATAAAATGTCACAAATTCGGCTTTGATTCACATCGATAATTAATTTTTATTTCAACATGCTTCATAATCGCTAAATCTTCGAGTAAGAAATGAACATGGAAAGTTCTAGTGAAAGGAAGAATGTCAATAAGGCCAAATCATACAGCGTTCAGCCTCCACAAAATAAAATCAAAAGCGAGCCAGTGAAGCGTAAATCATTTTATGTTAACGATGCAGTGAAATCTTTAGATTTGGCTTTAGGACGATTGAAAAAGAGTAAATTGGTGAACGGAGATGTATCCGACATGCAGATAGATCCAGTGTCATCGAACAGGAATATGTTTATAGATGCTTGTCCAAGTTTCAACAGCGCGCAGAGAAATGACAACGTATCTTTGATGTCAATGAATTTTTCTCACTATGAGTTGATGAGGAATTTATCGCGAACGAATTGCAACTCTGACGGAGCCCACAGCGGCAGCACTTGCAACGCCAGCTCCACTCCAGACGACATGTTGCGCAAGGACGAGCATTTGGAGAGGTTTTTCCGCAGTGCAGAAATGTGGAATACGAGCTTCAGAGAAATTCATCCTCATGTTCATTTCGAGCTACCCGATAAATAATCAAGATTTTTTTATTAATGCTTGCTTAATTTTTAAGACCAGTTAGTGATTAATTCGCATGAAACAAACAGGAACTTGCAATTCAATAAAACTTCCCAATGAACGATTACGTAAATTTCAAAATTTTATTTATTCAAAGAAACTTTACAATAATAACAGAATAATCTCAGAATTTACAAATGAAACGTACCAATCTATACAACACTGTAACTCTTAAACGAGATAAGATTTAACACTGATTAACAATAGGTAACGTAGAATTTAGATGCATTTTCTAGGACCATCAAACGACGTGACGCTGAATATAATAACAACCAGATTGGGGTTGTCTAACTTTGATTAAATTTCTAGTTTTATTACTTCTTGTCATAATCAATGTCTGCCTGCAACTGTATATTGCAATTAGTTACATTATACACATATTGTTAAAACTTGTTGTCTGTTATTTTATTCAGTGTGCACACGTCTTCAATCTAACCGCTAAGGGAGCCATCTCGGCAC
Source organism: Ephestia elutella (assembly GCA_018467065.1). Classification (NCBI taxonomy): domain Eukaryota; kingdom Metazoa; phylum Arthropoda; class Insecta; order Lepidoptera; family Pyralidae; genus Ephestia; species Ephestia elutella. Next base: position 13,485,445 of record CM031567.1, read on the forward strand.
TCTAAGTTACGAAGGCGGACACTACACTGCAGCTCAACTGTACTCGAAAAACTAGCACTTAACGTGAATATAACGTTACATAATACAAACCCATTTTTGTTACATTAAGTAACGTTATCAAGGCATTTGACTGGCTCTAATAAAGTGAAGCTTTGCAATTCAAGTACAGTTCAGCATGATTTGCAGGGGATCCTAAGAACACAGCTTTACTGATTCACATTTATACCACATCCATTGAATCTGGACAAACTAGGACGAAATCTAAACACACAATAGAGATTCCGGAGGATATGAGAATAAATAAATATTTATATAGCTGCAGTTGGAATTTGAAATAATTGACATAGTTCATCACATAGTTTCTACTTTCCTGCTCCAAGAATAAGATAAATTGAATCTGGAAGACCATAGTCTATTCGATTCGAATGGAAGTAAGGAAGTAAGTGCAAATAAATCGATAGTCATTTTGGTGCTAAAATTCTAATAACAACCCAGAATATTAATTTTGTTTCATAAAAAATTTCTAAACACGAATTAATTTGGTGTTATCCGCAGAAAACTTCATCAACATAGTTAATCCACGTAAGACTAAAAATAATGCTTACTTATTAAGAACTAGCTTTGCACATTGCGTCACTAGCTTACTAGTCGGCACAGGCTTCCCAATTAGGCTTTTAAAGTTGAAGATTTAGAAACGATGAAATTTTTATAATTTTCATAATTTCAGAAACCATTCAAAGCAGTCCCTTGGCCGGTCGACCTGCGCCTGTACGGCCAGCTCAGTGCCACGTCCCAATCCACTAGCAAATTGTATGATATATTGTAATAACTAGAATACATCCGCTAAAGAAATCAATACATACAACATGATGTAAAATTTAAAGCACCCGGTTTCCGAACTCTCTCGTATTTTTAACTAACTATAAAATCTCATATGTTGTGTGATGTACACATAGCCCGTAGTATATTGTCTATGTTTGTTTCATAACTTTTGGAGAACAAAGCAATATCATTACTTTTATAATGGAAGAATTTCAAAATATCTAAATTAACATTAATCTTACAATAATTAATATTAATAATTACAACGAATTCGATTTCACTAGGCCCTACATAATATCAGATGGATATTTAATAATTATTTAATATAATGTAATCCAATATCATTAAAATTATGCAATAGAAGAATCACAGCATCCTTAAGACCATAACGGCAATTGAAATTAATCTCATCGACGTATCGTAGGTATTTAATAAGTACAATGATTGTAAAATTTAGACCAAATTGGCAGTCTTCACAAACATGGAATGTACGATATGCGTCTATGCAGGTATCCGATAACACTTAACAAATATCGGCAAACGTTTATCTATACAACAACAATGATTATCTAGTAATGTCACAGTTATGGTGAAATCAACAACAATGGTAAATCCGTAGTCAACTAGTAGTCCGCCCTTGTCTTCACCCTCATTCACATTAGTACAGTCAACAAAAACGAAAATAAGTAAGGTTTTTTAAACGTTGTTACGTGTTTTATGTTCTCGTGTAAATTATACATTGATTGTGTTTTTTAAATTCAAAGATGAAAGTCTAATGTTTGTCTGCATATATTTTTGTTGACTGTACTTATTTTCAATCAATGTGTGGCTTGACTTGATACAAGTCAAATGATAATGTTTTACGACTCGATGCGATCCCAAAAACGGACTTTACAATGGCATGTTCTAGATTTACAAACCAACTCGGTGACTGCCTATACATTACTGAAATATCTATCAGAAAGGCAAATTTTCTAGCTCAATTAAAATCTATTTTGTACAAGCCTACACTCAAAATATGTATAATTGGTTTGAGTCCTATAGCGAAATTCTTTACTGGCTACATATCTGTATTTTCATTGTTTAAACTTTATTCTTACAGTATTGGGTTGGCATTTTATCCCTAATGTTTGATCTCAATTGCATATTCGGTTATTAGAGTGTAATTTACATTAATATCATTAATAACTAAGAAGATTAGTAAATGGTGATGTGATGTAGCAAAAGCAGCTAAGGTTAGGTAGGGGTGGTCAAGGTCACTTCATTTCTAAATATTATAAGTCACTATAAAATGTATTTCCTCCGATCAACATTTTTATGAATAGGGTATCTACATTGGCATGAGGTATATTCTCCAACAGCACTATATTTTTATTACAAACTTAACGTTTCAAAAATGGCGGTAAAAGGAAATTTATATACTTCAAAAGGCCTAATATTTTCCCTAAAATGATAAGCTCATAATGTAGTTATTATTAACAACCATCGGAAGAAAAGTACCACCGATCAGGATCTGTCATGCTTTATGCTAACTAGAAGATATTGAATTTTAATAAAGTACAAACTTTTCCTTGAATAAATCTTCAGTAGGTAGAGCTGAACATAGTGTTATGATTTTTATTTAAAAAGTGCATACCTCTGGTATTGAATAGTCATATAGTAAAGATTACAGTAGAAAACAGTAGTAAACGCCTAAAGTGAACAAGCTCGAAATTCTATGAGTAACAAGGCAGTGCGGCGCAATGTGCATTAGTTTGCGAAAAACATGGACATTGCGCCTGACTGAAAGATGTTTAGTAATAATTATAAAATTATACTTTATTCACCTTCAGAATTTATTTCCTATCTAGGCTTTACTTATAGTTTAGAAGACACAGTATGAAAGTTTAGCCGAAGGGTGCTGAAGCGAAGTTTCATGGGGTCAATGAGAAATATTCAATTTGAAGTATTAATCTAACCATAGGCTTCTTTCGCATGTCTAGGTATATCAAAATCAATTTAAGAGTCCACATCCAGTTGCAAGACTAGCAGTGCAGTGCCGTCTCAATGGAAGTGGACCTTAAAGTAAACTATTGCTAGGTAGATTAGTAATTTCATACTCATGCAAAATCGTCAATCGAACGGATTTCTTATTATCATAAGTTACGACCTTATCTAATCACATAGCCCTCGGCCGTCGCGGCGTCACAAATAATGGCGACGCACAATTATAAGGCGCTGCTGAACCAAACGAGGGGAACACATTTCATTAAAGCACTATTTCATTTACATATTTACAGACAGCATTATGATAACAATTGGATATATTTCGGAAGTGATCGGATACAAGTTATTGCTCGGTGAGGTCTATCTGTCAGGAGGGGGCAGCTTGGTATCCTCAGGGTCCAGGGAGAGACATTCGCGGAGATAGTCTTCCATGGATCGATAGACATGCTCGATGACACCTTTTAGGTCATGTCCTTCGTCTGCGTAAGCCTGTAATTTCGAAGAATACACTTATTAATTCGCATGCGGTATCTAGAATAGAATAAGGTTATTTGAATTGCCACAGACACTAAAACATTAATAAACAAAGGCTTTAACTAATAAAAAATAACACAATTAATTAGTGTGCTGCAGCAATACAAAATGGCCATAACTCAGTGGTATCTACTTGAAGTATGAGCCCTACTTTTACTGGAGAGTGATCGAAAGGATCATTAGCCACGAGGGTGTCTGCTATATACTGACCTGATATCTAAACAAGACGCCCGCGTCAGTGAGCGCGCGGGCCAGCTGCAGCGCGTGCGGGTAGGGCGCGCTCATGTCCGCCATCCCGTGCACCAGGTACAGCGCGTGCGCCGGCACGTGGTGCGCGCGCTGCGACGCGTCCGCCTCCACGTAGCCCTTGTAGTTCACCGACGGCGTGCCCAGGATGCGTTCCGTGAAGGCTGCGTCTAGAAATGTAACAAAGATGTGGTCAATTTGGTGGTAGTTAGAAGGTTATCACATCATCGTTAAATACGACATTATCAGACATAGCGACTACTGAGAACCGAGCAAGGCTCGGATCGGGTAGTTACGTACCCGTCGTAGCCCCAGCCCCACACCGGCACGCGCGTCACGTCTAGGAACTTGAAAGTTTTGAAAAGAAAAGACTTCTCTTTTTTTTCAATACTTTCATGTCGCCCATCACTAACTGGCTTTACTATAATAAGTCTTCACTTACTATAGTAAAGCCAGTTAGTGATGGACACTGCAATGCCGCACTTGAGGGTGGACTGCTGGGAGCCGAGCAGCATGGCAGTCATGTAGGTACCCACCGTAGCCCGAGCCCTACACCGCCACGCGCGTCACGTCCAGGAACTTGGAACGTTTTGAAAAAAATGGAGAAGACTTACTATAGTAAAGCCAGTCAGTAATGGGCGACACTGCAATGCCGCACTTGAGGGTAGACTGCTGGGAGCCGAGCAGCATGGCAGTCACGTACCCGCCGTAGCCCCAGCCCCACACCGCTACGCGCGTCACGTCCAGGAACTTGAACGTTTCTAATAAATATCTGTAACGTGAAAAATTTGCAGATTATGTAGATTTTTTCGTGCAATACAGACTGTGCTAGTAAAAGAGTAAAGAAAAACAATGACCCAGCGGCGTTTTCTTGTGTAGATCGCCGGAATTCTATTAATAGTGAAATTTGATTAATCTACAACTAACTATGCTTCCATGCTGGTCTGGGAGTGAAGAAGAAACATAGAATGTGCCAACTGCTTCTCTTCCCGCGCAGATTGTAAAAGTCAATTGAGGGAAAGGGCTTTAAACTAGGGATTCCTCCACTCATAGGCGATGGGCTAGCAACCTGTCACTATACCTGAATCTCCATTCCATTATCTCTAATGGAATGGAGATACAGCCCACTATTCAGCTAAGCGTGGCCTTCGAGTCTCACGACCTTTGGCTCTGTCTACCCCGTAAGGGATAACTAATAAACATATAATTAAACAGTAAAAATATTTTGTCTGTACATTTTATATTTTTGACTGAAATGGATAGAGGGACACTTAATAAGAATAATAGAAGCCAATATTTTTTTTTTTAATTTTTTGTCTGTCTGTCTGTATGTATGATCACGCTAATCTCCGAAAGTACTGAACCGATTTGAATGAAACTTTTTTTGTTGTATAGCTATTAAGCCTAGGCAACATTTAGGCAGATTTTGAAAACTGGAGCACTTGGTGAAGAACCAAAACAGAACAGTTAAACTATAAGATATATGGAAATGGGTGCCTTAACAAAAGTCGTTCAACCTGATGAGCATTTTCTGCTGACGTATAAAAATTGAAGATCTGGAAACTTCGTATTAATAACTCCAAGAGACCAGCTACACTTTAAGATATATGGAAATGGCGCCTTAGTAAAAGTCGTTCAACCTGATGAGCATTTTTTGCTGACGTATAAAAATTGAAGATCTGGAAACTTCGTATTAATAACTCCAAGAGACCAGCTACACTATAACATATATGGAAATGGCGCCTTAGTAAAAGTCGTTCAACCTGATGAGCATTTTCTGCTGACGTATAAAAATTGACGATCTGGAACATCTGATGAAAAGCTCCAAGAGAGATTTTTCATCTAAGCGAAACTCACGCGGGCGAAGCCGCAGGCGACAGCTAGTATTAATAATATTTTAGTGAAAGGTCATATTCTATCTGGTGGATGACCACATTAATATTTAGGTCTGGGCATTTTAGAACATACAATATTGGGAGAATGGAATGGACTTATGGAATTACACCTCCTTTCCCTTCAGAAATAGGTTATTTGGGATCAGTAGACGTTTACCTAATAACAGCCAACTGGTCCGCCACCTCGACGCCTCCGAGGCGGCCTCGTAGCAACGCCCGCGGCAGGCCTCTGGCGCCCGCCACATCTAACTTCACGTACACCACGTCGTTTCTGGACGACATGTACGAGCCCCAGTCTAATAGAAACTCTTCTGTGACTTGCTGGCTGCCTGGGCGACCGTTACTGAAATATTAAATTTTGAGTTAAAAAGAAGTTAATGAATTTAAGTATCTATTGTTGATGTTAAAATACCCAAAACAATGAGACGTAATCTCCATCAATTATGGCATACAAAATTTAAGGTACTTAACAGTGTAAAAACATATGGGCGTATTGTACCTACACATGGAATAACTTTGCACAGCTGTTAGAAAAGAGTTAGCCAAATTGAGAGCCAACCTCCCATAATGGAAATGCACTGAAAGAGGATACTTACACATGCACTAGCACAGGAAAGGCGGCATCCCGCAGTTCTTCTCGCCAAGATGGTGGCAGTAGAAGCTGCACGCGCGCCCGCGAGCCGCTGCCCAGCTGCACGTCGAAGGAACGTCGCGTGGGCAGAGCTAGTTCGCGCAGGCGGACTGATCTGTAAGCATTCGTTTTCATGTTAGTCCATGGTTTTAATAGCGAATGGATCTAATAAACATTAAGATTGGCTCACTACTAACCTGTAAGGCCTCGTGTCATATAATATTCTTTCTAGCTTATGAGTTCTAGCGTCATGGAGACCAGCCAGAGGGGGTCCCGGCCCCCCGCATTCCAGGACGTAATGCGTGATGCCGACTCTTGGCTTTGGAGGGGAGAAAGACGCTTTCCAAAAGGAGCAGTTGGCATAGTGTAACCGTGCTGGCCACACCGCCAACTCGCAAGTAAGGCACCGAGGCTCCTCGCGCTCTGCCCTCGCCCGGACGGAGTTACTCCCCCCGCCGTAGCTGGGGTCCCGCACCACGTACACCTGTCTCTGCCCTGGCCTCTCGGCACTACCTGTTGTGATAAAGTCTTGTTAGGTTAGCTGTAGTGAGGATGAAACAGAGCTTCAAGACCTTTGCTATTATTGTGAAGATGGAAAAAAGGCACTAGTATGGCTAGCTGGAGGTATTCATAAAAACTGACGTCAATAAAACGTGATTATTTTTCTACCGTGCCCCTAGTCGTGCTGTGAACTAAGAATGAAAATGTAGGAACGGGGTTTCCTTTGTTATAAGATTAGATATGTGTTGTTAGTAAAAATCACCTCATAAAAACACTCATCAACACTCAAATTAATACTTAATTTGTTCCGCTTCCTTTGCCATATCAGGGTGCAGATTAGTAATGTTTAGCTTTTCTTTATCTAATCCTTTAATAAAAAGAAAATAGTTATAAGTAATTTATCAGTAGGTAATTTTAAATGTTAAAAGTTGAGTTTGTAAACAAGAGTTAATGTTACCTAAATAATAAACTAAGTGGTTCTCCTGGTCCCACGCCAGGATTTCGACAACCTCGACTTTGCCGTGCGAGAGCACAGCGATTCTCTGGCGCAACACGTCCACGTGTTTGATGTGCGTGAAGTACTGCCCCCCACCTTCCTGGACTGCGGCTAACAACAGGAACGCGCTGCCGTCTTCAGAATACACCGGCTGCTGGTGCACCTCCAACCATGGCTCGTCTGTTGCCTTTTCAGAATGAGTCTGAAAATAGAATAGAAATTTGGTTACCTACACTGCAACGAGTAACGATGAACTTGAAGGAACACTAACTAAACAATAAAAAAAGAAGTATAGGATGATGATATTAATATAGTTGAAATAGATTCGAGAGCACTTAAAACACCAGTTTGTAGATTAGCAAAAAATATGATTAAATCGATGGGCCACATCATCATCATATCATATTATGGATCATACGAGATAGATTTTTACCTCTGTGCACGTCCAGTTTGGCGCGTAGCAACTGCTGTAGACAGTGAGGTTCTGTGCTCGGTTCATCCACACAACTCCTACGTGAGAGTTCTCCTTGCCCACCCACTGGGCTGATATGAGGTAATATTCCCTAAAAATATTTTCAAGGTAAAAAACACTGATTTTCAACAAAAAAAAATAATATATATATTTGCTCAGTAAATCTTAATGGACCAAATGCCTATGGAAAATGATTACAATAACATGAAACTTGCTTACATCCCGTCCAATGTGGTTGGCGGCTTGACCTCCCATCTCGGCGGGTCCGTTGTATTCAGCACAGTTACTATCCACAACTTCACTTTCGGTATCGAGCTCCCCGGCTATAAAACAAAAAAAAACATACTAACACAAGAAGACTTGTGAGGATTTAAGTTAAAGGGGACTTCTTTCTCCACTTCGAAATATTTTTGGATTCGAAGTCTTCCTAAATTCATGAACTTGTCCCTAAATTAATGAATTATTTGGTTGAGCCAAAGTGTAACGTTATATAAAATTTGTTTCTATGCAAAAGTTTAATCTTCCATTTCAGCGGGGAGGTCAAAATTATTTTCCACAGTTGATATACACTTTCGGTATTGAGCTCCCGGGCTACAAGCAACAAGTGGCAGGCATCAGAAATGTAGACAGTTCTGACACTTCTTTTGTAAATCAAGAGCTTGTGAAGATAGTTCGCTTTGCGGAATTTCCACTTGTTGGATGAGCTAGTCAAGTGATATATAATATGATAAATAAATACTTATGTTAGAAATAATTCGTGTGAAATCTAACATTATTATTTTTTAAGTTTCCAGGTGTATGAAAAATATTGGTAAGTGGTACCTTGCCTGCTTGAAATCTTAACTCAGATAATTATGAATACCTAAATGCGTAGGCAGAACGATCGAAAACGGAGGGCACCGATCCCGCATATATGCAATGCATCTGATATTTTGGGTAATCTCAACTATTAGTTAACATCTACTTTAGATAACGGATAGTGATGTGCTCATGGAAGACAGTGGACATGGTAGACTGGTGGTATTCAGCGAAGGTAGCGGGAACCCAGAGCGGGAGGCCTCTATGCCCCCTATCGCGTCGGATATCCATCTCTTCTCTATAATATACATGATTTATTAACACATACCGTTGGATATCGGATAGAAATGTGATCAGGGAAGATAGTGGGCAGGGTGTTGTTCAGCGTGGGCAACAGGAAGCCGGAGCGGGAGGCCCCTATGCCTCCTATCCCCTCGGATATCTTGGGGAACCTCATCTCGTTGACGTCACTGTCGTCGTACTGCACGTACAGCACGAGGGTGCCGTCAGACGAGCCCCATGTCGCCGATGGGGTCTTTGTCACCTCCTCTGTAAAAACAGATGAGGTTATGTTAGGTAAAATTATTTAAGTACAAACTTGGATTGGTCACCCTGATACGGCCAATAGGATAATCAATTGTATATATACCTTCTCAAGATAGGCGTCTGTAATTAATTGGATATGCTTGGGGCTGATCTAGCTAGAACCTCATTGTCACAGGGTATTACATAAAATAATTATAGTAGATCACCTTGGTACAGCCAGTCGGATACTCCATTATAGACCTTGCCAGGAACGGCGTCTGAAGTAAGCCGAATGGGCGGGGTCCTTCTGGCCGGGGGCCCTGGACGTGCCAGGACCTCGTTGTCGGCCACCAGCACCAGGGCCCCGTCGGAGCCCAGCCACGACGCGTATTGCCACTCCCAGCTGCTCTGGCCGGAGCCGAACAGCGGTATGTGGTGGCTGGAGACATACATAGAGACATTGTTCCGTAAGTTGCTACTTGCTAGATCTTGATCAGTTGAGTAGTGAACAAAATTCAAATGCTTTGCGTTATGGCGTGCAATGCGTAAATTCAAATTTTAATTTATTGAATCAAGGGCTTGGACCGTAAAGGATTGAGATAACTATCGTATCGATACGTTTAAAATGTTCTGCTATAGTAAAATGCTTTCAAGGGAGCGAGAAAGATTTACGGAGTAATATAACAGCATATAATAAAATAACTAAGTACCTATGTGATAAGGACAAGCAAAGTTTATACTTCCGTTACATCCATGTCTAAATAAACTAATATCTGTACAGGGTGTTTAAGTAAACACCTACATCCTCTCTAGGGGTGAATGTACTCATGAATATGAGCAACTTTTTATATAGTACCGACTATGAAATCTCAAAAAAAAAATCAGCTGTTCCATACATTTTACAATACCTACAAAATGTATGGAACAGCTGATTTTTTTTCGAGATTTCAGAGTCTGTTCCATACATAAAGTTGCTTATTTTTATAAGTACTTACACCTCTAGAAAGGTTGCAGGTGTTTACCCAAACACCCTGTATAATATACCTGATAATAAATAGGAGAAACCATAAGCGCATTAAATTGCCAAAAGTAACACAAAATACCTCTAATTTCTTAGGATATGACTATCTGACAAATATTGGACTATTATTGGTCTGGTTTGACGTAGTAAAAATTGATACAAATGCGAAGTATTAAAAAGTAAACTTTCATAGTAGAATAATTTTTAAATAAACAAATAATAATATCAGGCTATTGCAAAGTTTCCATCTGCATTCCGAATGGATTGTTCTATCCAACTTTGAATTTATTCATTGAAATCCAACTTATTTTTCAAGAATAAACAATATCTTGAAGAGTAAGCAGGCTTATTACAAACATTGTAAGAGATTTAAAACTGCAATGAAAACGGACTTTAAGAAGCTTCGAGACAGACCATTTAAAAAGTTTAGGAGCATTTTGAATTTCCAACAGCAGTAACTTTTAGTTAACGTCACACGGACACTGAAATACGGGGGTTTCATGATTTCCAAACGTGTAGACTACATCGAAACGAATGATAGTTTATATAATGTTTTTGTGACCCCACGTGGGCATCGATAGTTTTCGCTTGGTACTAGGTATTGAATCGCTATTCAATAAAATTATAACTAGAAATTAATTTGCTGAATTATTTATTTGATGCTGAGTATATTATAAACGGATGTGTAAATTATTCATTGACTTCTTGGGCTGCGTTCGCGTCCGTAGAAAACCACCAAATATCCTTACCAGCAAATATCCTTTTTTAAATAAAATAAAATAAAATATTTTTTATTGCAGCCAAAATTGCCATATCAAAATAAAAAGTAGGTAAAAATAAAATAAAATTGTACATAGAACTTATCTAGGACCCGTCATTACTTTCGGTTCTCGCACCGATGATTTTTGTTACATCATTATCGAAAACTACGTTACCTACATTATAATCCCAAAACGTATTTTTAAAACGTTACAAGATATCTGCCTGTTATTACACAAATACGATGTCTTTAAATATTTACTCATAAATATTGAAATCGGTATAATATCGAATCTACATTAGGATCCTCAGACCACAAATCGATTCCATCATCCGCGAGGCGACGGAAATTCTTAAAAGATATGATTTGAAGGAGGAACGACCCGAGCAGTCACAGAGTATAAAAAGTATAGAAAGAAGACTTTGTGAAAAAATAAATAGCACATAATTATGCTACTTTCTATTTCGAATTTCCCACGGGGGCCAAGCCTCGGGGTACAGTAAGTTAATTACAGTTTTATTATAACTCTTTGAAAGAGAGTTGCAGAAAAAATATATTATTGAACGAAATGACGCGAACATTTATACCTCTGTATTTTTAAAACGATATACTGTAAAAATTGACTTTTTTCTACTCTCGGTACTTCATGTCGCAAGGGAGGCCACTCTTTAATATAGCCTTTTTAAAGACCATTTCCGCGCAGAAACGTCTTAAAAACTTTTCGCCGAGGAAACAAGCTTCCATTTGCATTTTTTCATGAGTGTCGATTTGAATATAATTACTATTTGAACGTTTTTATCATTAAAATTTCAATTTCGGCACTTAATGTCTAGTTTGTAGAAATAGCTACACAACAATATTTAAAATGACTGTATGTGTCAAAATAAAGCGAAAAAATAAATAAAAATAAAATATGTTTATGATGATCAGTATTCAGTATCGTTGCTAAATATTGTATTTAAACTGTCGTTAAATGGTATTATGCGTTTGTTCCCAATATGGCACGGGCTCAGACCTAAACTAGACACATAATGTTAATATTGGTAAGCGATTTATAGACTGCAGGTGCAGGTACTTATATCTATTTGCATATGGTTTCCCTGCTTTAGCTTTATAGATTATAAATAGACATAGAAAGAAAATATAGGAAAACATGATTATTTTTCTTCAAACTTTATGATATAGGTAGTACCTAGATAACTAGATAAAGTACTTCTAGGTATTATATTAACTAATTTATCTGTGGCCAAGGTAAGTCATGCCTAGAGAGGAGGCAGATTAATAACGTGAAGCTGTTTTATGATACCAAATAACCTTAGTTAGGAAATTATACTAGGACAATGATTAAAGAAGATGTCATTAATGTTGTTAATTTTCAGGTAACTAGTAGTTACATTTAAAAAAGATTAATGTTCTATCTAATCACCTTGAGAAAATTACTCGTAATAATACTGTTTCGTGTACTGTTTTATTACAGACTTGTCAGCTGTAAATCAAAGTGCACGAAACTGTATCATACCGTGAAATGTGTTCAAATGTTTACGAGGTCATTACTTACTGTAGATACGATTTATTACCAGGATGGCTTTGACTTTTGTAATACATTATCCAATGAATTATGGAATGACTCTATTTGACAGCTGCTTTTTAGAGTTCCGTACATAAGCATCAACGGGATCTGAGCGTAATATTTAGCAGGCAGGAAATGTTCACAATAAAATAATTTCTATAGCTCATAAATACACATTAATTCTTTATTTCGTATCATACACTAGTCGTTCGCTGCGAACGTAGACCTCGCGACTATTAAAATACAATATTTATTTTCACAAAAACTTAAATATCTCAAAAACGGCTGGACCGATTTTGATGCCCAACGAACTTGAAAATTCTATTAACCATCCCTACATATATTCCAACTTTCATCAAAATCGGAACAACGGTTCGAGAGTTATCGCGGAACAAACATACATACATACATACATACATACAAACAATGTGTTTTTCGCTCCAACTTGAATTATAGCCCTCGCTCGCTTCGCTCGCTCGGTCAATAAACAGATTATTTAAGTTAACTGATATTTTGAGAGCCAGCTCTCTAATTTTTAAAGCCGGTTGGTTTCCTCGTCAATTTTATATTTCCGTGATTTGATGTGCATTTCATGGGGCCAATACTATAAAAAGACGAAAGAAATGAAATTTGAAGAAAATTATCAATCCAGTTAATTGTAACGCCATAATGATTCATTCATCCGACCAATTAGTCGGGAAAACTCGGTGAACGGCGGAGGAAGCTATAAAAATTCCTCCGAAACAGATAAATTTGTAAAGAAAACGAATTGAGATCGTGCAGACATTTTACATTCCCTCCCTCGCAGGAAGCGGGAATCGCACTTATTCCTTATTCCTTTGTCGACAGCATTTATTATGATTATCCAGTACAATCAGCCTTGAATTTGTTTTTATCATATCGTTTCAAAGGTCAAGCCATAATCGATTTGTAATTTTTTGCATTTAATTTTTTGTAGGGTATACAGTACACCCCACAAATGATTCAAGCCAATTATAATAGCGAAAGTTGTCCAAATAATTTCGGCTTATAATTTTGACATCAGATGTCAAAATTATATGCCGCATTTTTTTGTCATAGGATATCATAAAAAATAATTAGTCAAATGCGTGTCGGACCACGCGCTATATAGGGTTCCGAAGGTGTCTACCCTTTCCTGTACAAATGTGGACACATGAACTTATATTACCCCCGGTTTTAAATAACTAATGACCATAACCCAAGTATACATTCAATAAAAATTGTTCATCTTAATAATATTTTTTATCTTAAAATTGATTTTGTAAGTTTATCGTCTATTACTGAGTTCTCTTTCCATATTCTCATCGCCTTTGTCTTAAAAGCGATTTGAATACAAAGTTAAACATTCTGTAAATTCAATTTAGATTTATTCATATTCCATTTATACCAAAAAGCGAACTTGTCAGCCTCCGATATTGTTATCAAAATGACATTTGGCGAAGGTGCGGTGAGTGAAAACCAATTTCGGAATGCGAAATTTAATTTGCAGCCGGAAATATAATTATGGCGTTCGGGGTTCGAGGGGCCTCGTCAGACCTTTACGACGCAATATCAAATGCTACTCACTCATTTGTGACGTCATAAACAGTGTAGTGCGCTGTAAACGTCCGTCGATAGACCTGGGGAGTATAATTACAATTTGCATAATCAAGAAATACATAGGTATAAACAAGCTAATTATTTAAAAATAAAAAACACGACCGACAACTTACATAGCCTATGTCACTCGGAGGAATGCAAGGAATCTAACAATATCTCTCACATCATAATCTGTTGAGCCGTTCAGGACTATTCGTGGAATAAAGAAACTTACATACATACATACATGAACCCTGAAAACATAACACTCCTTTTTTGGTCAGTCGTGTAAAAATAACTAGGTAACTTACGAGTAGTGACTTTAAAAGACGGTACATCTTTAAATTTTGATATGTCAACGTGAGAGGTTACTTTCTACTTTTTCTGACATTTGACACAACACAATAGACGGTTTTAATTAACTAGTCCATAGACGACTTTATCCCTTACGGGGTAGACAGAGCCAAGAGTCGTGAGACTCGAAGGCCACGCTAAGCTGAATAGTGGGCTCTTTGATGGAAAGTGATAAGTGATGAAAGTGTTAAGTAAATGTTAAATCGAAGATGAAGTATAAAAGGGTTGAGGCGGCTAACTTAAATAACTTAATAGCGAGTTTTTTAAAGAGGAAAAGCTAATTAAAAGTTTTGCGGCTTACCTCCTTGATATTGTGTTGGAAGAGCACGAAACGCAAGTTGGGCGAGCACTGGTACCCGCGAACGTTGAGTTGTCTCTGTGTGAATAATGATATTTTTTTTATAAAAAAAAAAAAAATATTGCGCATATCACAAAAATTAAGTACGAATAATGGACTTAACGCCATATGACATTCTCTACCAGTCAACCATTGGACCAAACAGAGAGTAATTAAGAGTACCTAATTATTATAATTCCATTTCATAGGATTCAGGGTTGCGTATGGATGCGGGCAGCGCAGGACCGGTCGTTGTGGAAATCCTTGGGAGAGGTCTTTGTCCAGCAGTTTCCAGTGTCCAGAATTTTTAAACCAGTTTTTTTAAATCTTTCATTGAAACTATCGTACTTAAGAATTAATTTAGCTGTTCTAGTTCGCTACTTCTTTTCGAGTTAGAAGCAATAAGAAATTAAAAAAAAAACATCCCCTAGGGCGTGAAAGGGACATTCACGCGGGTGAAGCCGCACGCAAAAGGTAGTATTTATAAATATCGATAGACCACCTTTGCTCCAACATCGGTAATCAGATCCCAGCATGCATTAAAATTGGGCGAGGCGGTCTCACCGGGCTCTACATAGAGCTCGTCCATTAGATTGTAGAGATAGCGAATGCAGAAAGCTTTCAGCTCAGGGTGTGGTGATAGCGATAATTACTTTGTACGAGTAAGGCCGCACGTATGCCATTATGTATTTTACTGTCGGTAAATACTGTAGAGCTTATATAAGGCACAAAGTGTACAGAAGAGCCTACTCATATTGTGATGATGGATTACGTGTACTTACAAAAAAAAAATTGAGACTCAATCATAAAGAACAATGCCTCTTTCTATATTGCTTGTATCTTATGAAAAAGCATAGGAATATCATAACATAATTGTCGTTATTAATGATAACATTGATAAGGCTTTAATTTAATTTTAGTTAAGAATCCATTCAGACAGGGCGTAAGATAAATTAATCAACCAGAATCAGGGTGAGTGAAAAAGATTTAAACTAAATGTACAGTCAACTGCATGACAAGATTGGCATCTATGCGGATATGTACTTCCTATGTTAAAGCTATGAAAAGACAAGTACATACAATAGTTGCTTTTGCTGGGTCTATGTCCGTTTGCCACAATCAATTCGTCATGTTATGTAAGTTCCATACATTGAAAACTTTAGTCACATTTTTCTCCTACATTATTTTGATGACCTTCTTCTTCTTTAAGTCTATTCATTATTGAATGTTGGCAGTCAGCTCCTTAAATTTAGCTTTGTTTAGAGACAGTCTGAACAGTTCTACTGTTTTAATATCCGTCCACTCTCTGATGTTCCTGAGCCAAGACATCTTCCGTCCTCCCACTCTACGCTTTCCAGCAATCTTTCCCACAACAAAAATTCTGACCCAATTCTGCGCCAATTTTATTTTGCGATGCAGTGCAGGCGCATAATGGTCTGCTCCGAACACACGGCAGAGATTTTAAGTTTTAATGGAACTTCCACGTTAACCAGCTCGTCCATTCATCGCTTTCTATTAACGCGGTGAAAGGAAACATTTTATTTAGATTGAATTTTGCAATGACCGCCATAAAGGAAAGTTATGGATTTCCTGGCATTTACAAGCGAGCTTTATTTTGCGTAAAATCTTTAGCATTTCGTTTAGAAAGGTCTGTAAATCAGTTTTATTTGCAACACTTGTACTTGTTACTTAGTATTTATATGTAAAAAGCTGATTTGGATATATCTAGAAGTGCTAAAAACTTTTCGTTTCTTCCATTGTTTCCTTATTTTCAATTGACAGTGCCAATCGTCGGGAATTCAACTAATTATGTACCATAATGTGAATTTAGTTACTCAGAGCTGTAATGTAGCTTAGGTGGAGGGAGACGTAAATGTCATGTCAGATGCCATTAGGTGACTTGAAGAAAATCTGACACCAATGTTAGTAATAACACACTCCATAAGAAAGAAAGATGTATGTAAACTCCATTTATTCTTACCAGTCCTATCATGTAAACAATCTTACCATGTCTTTTTATGATTTTACAACAATATAAATTAAAATAGACTTTTTAGGAAATTACTTTCATGGTTTATAAATGTTTTACTTTAAAATGTTTAGGTTTGAACTTATATTTGATTTATTTTCAACAAAATTCAACAAAAAGTACTGTGAAGATTGTTTACATGATAGGACTGGTAAGAATAAATGGAGTTTACTGTGTATATACTGACGAGAGTGTGGTTGGTGACGAGCACAGAGAGCGTGTTGTTGAAGGTGTCGAGCGCCAACAGGCCGCCGTCGTCCGCCTGGTAGACCAGCTGGTGCGAGCTGACCCAGGTGGTGGGGAGGCGCTCGCCTGTCAGGTCGCCTCGCAGGAACTCGTCCAGGCGCATCCGACGACCCGACCAGTATAGCAGCTCGTCCACATATCTGAAAGCATAATAAATAATCTCAATAAGGAATCAAAATACCCGAGAGTGGTGCACTTTTCAAAAGATTTACCAAATTCTATACACATAGCTTACGATTCATTTCCCGCTAAATTTAGTAAAAAAAGTTAGATTATACTTTTTTTTTACTACAAATATGTATTCTTGAAAACATAACGAACCATAAACTAGATAAAAGTTAACCTCGCTTAGAATTTGAGAAAGGACCGCAGAAAAACAAGTGCCAAGTTTAAAATGAGGTTTTTATTATCTAAATACCTCTCGTGAGCAACCGCGTCGTCTCAGCGAATTTTTATTTGAAGGGAAATTGTGTCTAACTGCTTGTGGCAGATCTAAATATCTCATCTTAGATTTACCAGATTACTTTAATAGTTGACTCTAGGTTCGGTAGAAGCCTCAACGCTAAATTAATTTCCTTGCAAACATTTTCTATGCCTTCATACCGTGTAATAGTCTAATTTCGCTAATATGCAAATTGGAGCTGTTACCAGCAGCTAGGTTGGTTATTATGCGCAAATGGATGCATATGCACCCTGTTATTTAAATTCAATTTGGGGAAACACGCGATTCGCCAAAATTTGCAATTACCGCTCAATTATTTTATGTATTATAGCGATATGGTGATAATAACGAGAAATAAGTGTAGCTATTGTTGATAGATCTTTCTCTTATTATTTCTAAGTAATTTCGTTATTGACTTAATAAGTTAATGTTTCTGTTTTAATTACATAATGACTATACGCCGAGAGATGCAACAAATGTAGGTAATAATAGACCAATACGATTGTTACAGTTAAATTCACATGATGATCATGATGAACAAGATTTAATAGGGGTTTTCAAGGCAAGTGAATAGGCATTTTTTGAGTTTGCGTTTACCACCCTAGATCTCATCTTTGCTTCCCATCAGGCAAGATAGAGGTCAAACGCACTAAATTGTTTTAATAATAAAAAAAGAATGAAAAACATGAATACTTACCCTAATAAATAAATCGCTGTGACGATGCCAGCTATCACAAAACTGATGACCATCAAAGAGAAGATGATGCTTCTCCAATTGTGGCCATCTCCTTGATACAGATCCTGCAACCAAAGCGAGGAGTGAGCGCTGACTTATCGAAATTTTATCTCCAGAATCGTTGGCTGAATTCTAATTTTACACTGCTGACTTTTCCGGATTCACGTACGAAGTCATATTTCGTAGTTCGACGAAAGAATTTTGCATATTTAGAGGCATGCCACGTTGAATTTAATGGAATCATTCAAGTTTTGAATTCTGAAAGTATGTATGGATGTTACGATAGATTCGTAAAATATATTTGATTAGTGTAAGGATTTTGGCAGTTTTTAAGTTAAAGTGAAAATATTAGGTAAATATATAAAATTATGTAATGAAATTGGTACTATAGATATACATATGTATAGTATATTTGGCTGTCGAGCGGATGAAATCGTGAATAATATTTGAAAGGTCGAAACGTCTAGGACAAATTTTATTTAGAGACCTATAAAAAGGGGTAAGGACGGAATCTGATTTAAAGAGTCGATCTTCGACCCCGCCATCGCTTCTTCGAGACAACACTACTACAATAACCCTTCTTACAATGTTTGCTTTGGCACACACGTTTTAGAGTGGATTCTGCAGCAAAAAATTAAAACAAGAATATATGAGGATTTTCTCGACAAATCCTTGTATTGACCGATATTATTATTTAAAATTCTGTAGATATCTTCTTGATTTAATTGTCGATTTGTAAAAATGAAGTTAATATAACTAAATATGATAGATGTATTCCCAGCAGTCGCTACGCTACTGTTAGTATTTGATGATTAGACCTACCTACTGATATGTTTTAGATTTTATGTGGACTTTAGCTGGACTGGACCATTTGACTTTGACAGTAACCGTATCATTACATGAAACGAAAATCCAGTTAAAGTATCGCTTATGCAAAATATGAGTTAAACCAGTAGTATTATAATCGGGCCGAAACCTAAACTCCCGTATGACGTGTGTCAGTTTGACAATAATAGTGATGTACCTAAACACGAGTCGCTACGATTATTTGATTTTACGCTACTCTTAACAAATCCAAATAAAATAATTATTTTTATTATTCAGAAGTCTGAACCATCAAAGTAGCTGTCATAGTCACTAACATGGATAATAAATTCATAGTGAATAATATTATCTACTCTGATTTTACGATTCGATACGATTGCGTGAATTCTTGTCCCTCTTTCTATTTTTTTTGTATTGCCTTAATGTAATTTTTTTTAAATTGTAAGGTGCAATAATTATTACATTCAGCATTTAAAAATCAATAACAAACCTTATTAAATAAATCGAAAAATTAAACGATGTATCGCGATTCATTATATTTTCACTATCGATTTATTGTAGCCGGATGCAATGGAACTCTCTAAACGGGCAAGCCGGAAGTTCAAGTACTACATTTCCGCGCATAGATTTAAAAATCAAAAAATTCGGAACTTCATGGGCTTGACCCTGATGACACCTGTCATACGGGAGTTTAGGTTTCGGCCCGATTATAGTTTAAAATTCTGGGCTATAAATGTCAAAAGTCAACAATACTGTTAACTTTGACATTAACTTTTACAATAACTTCAATTTTAGTGCAATCCAGCCTTAAATTATTATGTTTAAGCAGTTTAAGTGAATAAATGTCACACTGGACATAATGATTCTCTCATCGAATTCGACAGAACACAATGTAGCTCGTTATGATATGCTGATTACGTCTATTTTAATATCCCAGTGGTTGTGGTTTTTGTTGCGTTATTTTATTCACAATTTTGCTTCCTATTTACTTTCAGATTTGGTTTTCAATATATTTGTTAACAGACGAATACAATAGTTTTTAAGTGACAAGTCATTTATCTTTTGTAGTTATGGAAATAAAAGGTGGCTTCTGGACTTGTATAGTATTTATTTAAAGATCGACACAGGTTACACGTATAGCAAACAAACAGTAGTAGGCCATCTTGAGAACGCGAGTGTTGCCAGCCAGCTAATTAAAAATTACATTGTCTATTGACAACACTCCCCTTCAATGTAATATTAATTAAAAGTTTACACTAAATTACTCAAACTAACAAATTTTAACAACAAATTAGCATTCAACGGCTTGGTCAGTGCATCTGCCAACTGATCCTCCGTTTTAATATATTTTACAACAATCTTTCCTTTCTTAATTAATTCTCTTACATAATGGTATCGAATATCAATATGTTTCAATCTTTTGATACAATCTGTATTGGCCACCTTGATAGCAGATTGATTGTCACATAACATTGTTACAGGACACATATTATCATTAGGGAAGAAATCTTTTAGCATATGTATTAGCCAACAAGCCTCGCTTGCAGCCATACTCAAAGAAATATATTCTGACTCTGTTGAAGACAGACTAACAGAACATTGCTTTTTAGAACACCAAGAAATTAAACAATTATTAAACATAAAACAAAATCCTGTGGTGGATTTTCTGTCTACTAAATCCCCACCCCAATTAGCATCACAATATCCAATCAATTTACTGTTATCGCATTTATAAACAAGTTTATAATCTAGTGTATGTTTAATATATCTCAGTACTCTCTTCAATGCTAACAATAACATATTATTCGCTTTATTTTGATACCTACTAAGAATAGATACAGATACAGACAAATCAGGCCTTGTGCCACATACTGCATACATAAGACAACCTATCATTTGTCTACATAAATTTTCTATACCTTTATCTGACTTTTCATTACACTTCTTTATTTCAAAATTTTGATCCATAGGGGATGATAGAGGTTTACAATTTTCCATATGAAATCGCTTCAAAACATTTTCTAAATAATTCTTTTGAGATAATTCAGTCATACCTGTCTTTAAATTCTGTTTTACATTAATACCAATAAAATCTGATATAAAACCTAAATTTTTCATTTTAAATTCTTTACTTAACATTTCTTTAAACTTTTTAACACTTTGTTCTTCCGTTCCAAAAGTTAGGATATCGTCTACATACAACAATACATAAATTTTATCTTTACCATTACATTTCATGTAAAGACATGAATCACACTTCGATTGTACAAAGTTTTCTTTAATCATTATCGAGTTAAACTTGTCATTCCAATACTTAGGGGACTTCTTCAGACCATATAATGATTTATTTAATTTTACAACATTATTATTATTACTAAATGCCCCTTCAGGTAACTGTAAGTACACATTTTCGTTAATATCTCCATAAAGGAACGCTCCAGTGACATCCATTTGATAGATAGGTAAGTTTAACAAAGTTGCAATAGATACAAATAACCTAAAAGTAGTAAGCTTTGCCACTGGTGCATAAATATCATTAAAATCTATATCATCATTCTGTTCAAACCCTCTAGCGACTAATCTAGCCTTAAATTGCTTTACCCCATTAGTATATTTAATTTTAAATACCCATTTACTAGTAATTACCTTACAATCATTTGGTTTCTTACAATATACCCATGTCTTGTTTTCTGCCAGTGTGTTCAGCTCCCTCCTTATTGCCTCCTGCCATTCTGCAGCATTTTCATGTCTCATCGCCTCCTGGTATGTTAGTGGTTCATCCTCATTAAACAAAACTGCATTATTGCATTTGTAGAACGAGGTTTCCTTTCTAACACGCTTACTGCGCTCCCACATCTCAATCTGTGCGGTTGTAGCTGCCTCTTCATCACTGCTTGGTAAGTAATCACTCCCACTTTCATATTCTGAACCCTCCTCTCCATCACCGCTATGATGCATGGTTGACTCATTGTCATTTGTCTCTGGGTTGCCATTTTCCATATTTTCTTCATCTTCCAGTGTTATTGATGTTGTAGATTCTTTTCCTTTACCTTCCTTCACTTGAAGTCTCTCTTCCTGACCCTTTCGGTTTAAAAACACAACATCTCTCTTTGTCTCCACTGTATTCCGTTCTGAAAAATAAATTCTATAACCTTTCACGTTTTCTTCATAGCCGACCATCAACCCTTTTTCACCTTTCTTGTCCCACTTCCTCCTTCTTTCTTTTGGAATATGAACAAATACCTCAGTACCAAAGACTTTCAACTGATGGATGTCATATTGCTTATTTGTCCATACTTCAAATGGAGACCTGTCTTTTTCATTACTTTTGCTAGTTCTATTTAAAACAAACACTGCTGTGTTAACAGCCTCCGCCCACAGCTTCTTCGGAAGATTCTGTCCATACAACATCGTTCTCGCTGCCTCCACCAAAGTTCTATTTTCTCGCTCAACCTTCCCGTTTTTGTTCCGGAGTGTACGGTACTGTAGTTTGGTGTATTATTCCTTTCTTCGAAAATATTTCCTTTGTTTCTTTATTCACAAACTCAAGACCATTGTCACTTCTGAATATCTTTACTCTGTTTCCAGTTACATTTTCCGCTTTGTTGATAAAATTCTCAACACAATATTTAATCTCATATTTTGTTTTGACAAAGTACACACTCCTGTAATTAGAATAATCATCCTTCAGTATGACAAAATATCTAGACCCACCAACAGATAATTCTTCCATCGGGCCACAAGTATCGGCATGAATTAGCTCACATGTTCTTGTACTCACAAAATCACTCTTGCCAAAAGGTAAACGATGTATTTTTCCAACTAAACAGCTTTCGCACTCTGGTTTAGTAGTTTGTTTCACATCAACATTATTTTTCTTCAAAATATCTTTCACAAAAACAAAGTTCTGATGCGCCAGTTTCTTATGCCACTCATTTAAATCGTTCTGTGCCAATGTAACAATATTTGCAGTCTCGTGCTCATATTTAAATCTCAATTCCAAATAATAACTATCTTCAATTCTTTCTGCAACGGCACAAACTTCATTGTTTTTGTAAAATTTGCATGATCTGTCATCTGTCATTATGACATAACCTTTGTCAGTGGCACGATTGACCGAGAACAAGTTGTTCTTTAGTTCAGGAACGAACAACACATTGTCGATGACCGTATCGATATATCCGGTTCCGTTCGATACTTGTACCGCCACCTGTCCGCAACCAAGTGCACTAATCGAGTCGCCATTACCGATGATAACAGATTGCTCCGATGTACTTGTGAATGAAGTAAACAATGCGCGATCTCGACACATATGCTCGCTGGCACCCGAATCCACTAACCACTTTGATTTATGCAGTTCATCTGATGATGTAGACACTACAAACGCGTTGCTCTTCGTTTTGTTTTCAGTCTTATTAGCCTTTTGTAATCTAAACCTACACTGCGCCTTGTAATGTCCGAACTTTCCACAAAAGTGACAGTTATTGTTATTTACTTTTTCTTCACTGTTATTTTTGTTATTGTCTCTGCACTCACTTTGATAATGTCCGATTTTGCCACACTTATAACACTTTACTTGTCTTTTCTTTTTCACTATGAACGCTGTAGATGAATTTTGCTCAGACTCCTCAATTTTTCCTTTCACCCTCTCTTCTTCAATTAATAATCTGGCCACCAAATTATCAAATGTCTGCTTATCGTCAGGTGCAGACTCCCAAGCCGAAACAAAATGCTTATACTCGTCGGGCAACGACATCAACACTTTTGTAATAACAAACTTATCAGAGATTTCTTCGCCCATCTGTTTTAGCAAGTTTTGCATCTCTTGTATCTTTGATAAGAAAACCGACATGTCAATGCCTTTTTCGTACTTAAACTGGAAAAATCGTTGTTGTATAATGTGTATACTGGTTTCCGTCTTTTGCTCATAGACGCTATGTAACTTTTTCCACATTTCTGCAGAACTCGTGCACGTTATGATGTGTAACATTACCTCTTCCTTCATCCGTGTAACCAGTAATGTTTGCGCCTTGGCATCTTTCGTTTCCCAAGAAGTTATTTCAGCAGCAATTTTGGGCTTAACACATTTTCCTTCTACAATGTCCAGCCAACCTTGACCTCTCAATAGCACCATTGTTTGGAATTTCCAGATGTTCCAATTCTTGGAACCCTCCAGCTTGAGCACGTTGATGTTATTGTTATTACTTTCCATTTTCCGTCCTTGTTTACAACACAACAAGTTTTTCTTTCCTTCTCGACGATAGACCGACCCAACGCCACCGCGCCACGCCACGTGCCGTGAGATTTCTTTCCCGCCGATATGTAATAACTGACAACGTACTTTTCTTCAATTTACCTCGCAGAGTCGTGTCTGACGCCCATAACCTGTAGTTATGGAAATAAAAGGTGGCTTCTGGACTTGTATAGTATTTATTTAAAGATCGACACAGGTTACACGTATAGCAAACAAACAGTAGTAGGCCATCTTGAGAACGCGAGTGTTGCCAGCCAGCTAATTAAAAATTACATTGTCTATTGACAACATCTTTCATAATAGGTAAACTTTCTACAATAACAATTTCCGTTTTTACTTTGCAGTCAAAGATATATTGCCCCTTGCAGGTAACATGGAAAATGACCTTTTTCAGATTGTTCTGGGTCTGAGATTTTTATCGTCGAGCTAATTTCCCATAACACAAGGAAACATACTTTGGAACATAGAGCTAGAATTTTTTTTTAATTTTACAATTTTTTTTATGTCTATGCTTTGGAATCAGTTCAACCTTTAAAGTAAAGTAAAAAGTCTATGATTTGCCTGAATCTGTGCGACTTGTTCCTATCTGTTTATTGATTGAACGTCGAACTGACCTCTTCCTTGGCGGACTTGGGGTCGGCGACTTGCAGAGTCTCGTCGGGCGGGAGGCGCCACGAGCCGCCGCCGCCGCCGCCCGAGCGGTCCGTGTGGCCGGTGGCGTGCATGCGCCGCCGCCGCCGCCGCCGCCGCGCGCGCACCCGCCACGGCGCCGCGCTACGCCTCCGCGCTCGCCTCGCCTGCGCCCGCGCCTACTGACGCGCACGCCCGCTGCGCTCGCCTCGCTTGTCTCGCGGATCGCCCCATCACTGTTGGACAAAAATTATTAAGTTTAATAAGCTAATTATTAAAAAACAAAAAACACGACTGACATCTCACATAGCCTATGTATACGAGTATGGAGGAATGCAAGATATCTAAAAATACCTCTCACATCAAAACCTGTTCAGGACTTATGGTGGAATAAAGAAACTAACATACATACATCCTTACATACATGAACCATGAAAACATAACACTCCTTTTTTGGTCAGTCGTGTAAAAACAAACTTTTACAGCAACATATATAGTAATCAATAAAACTCAGTTAATACCTCTCTCTCTCTCTCTCAGCCGAAAGACGTCCACTGCTGGACAAAGGCCTCCCCCAAGGATTTCCACAACGACCGGTCCTGCGCTGCCCGCATCCATGCGCAGTTAATACCTACTTAGACTGTTTCCCAAATTAAATAACTATTTATGTATGTGAAATCAATAGAGCTTTGTACTCGTATACACAGAGTGTATATCACCTCGTAATTGAACATATACTATTTCAGTTATGAGATCACTTTCGTTATTCGAGTACTTTGGTAATCTAATAACAGTGTACTTAATACGGGATATCTTGGCAAGAGTGTTGTCACACGTGAATGGAGATTAAAGAAAGCCTAGGTGCAAATGTGAGCTTAATTTGCTATCAGTGAGCGAACGGGCGTGTCGAAGAGATCGACTACTATTGGCCCACGGCCAACGCGATCGCAAACTCAATACATTCACTCCCGGATTTTACGACTTCGTAAAACTTTTATCTAACTGCTCGTGCTGAGAGTTTTTAAAGATAGATACCGGTTTTACTATACGAATGTTAAATAATTAATTTATTTTTAATTTAAAACTACATTTCAAGTTTAATTTTAAGTCTTTAACACAAGTGAGAGTTTAGGTGCTTGTTTTTGCACCGCACTTAGCGATACTGTATCTAAACGCAACTTAATAATATTAAACTAGTAGATACTCGTATTGTAGAAGATAAATATTTAGGACCAAATTAACCATTTACGGCGCTACAGTGCCAAACTAACCTGTTCCTTTATATGTAAAAGAAATCTGAAGAGAAGAACTAATGTAAATAAAAAAGGAAGTAACTATGTCCATTACAGACTTCGTTTTTTCGCACACGCTTTTAGTGGTTTCGGCTGAGAAATGTGCCCGTTTGGCACGAATACAGCTGATTTTTTTTTCTCTTTTGTGGACCAAGTAAACCGAAGAGCGTTAATTGTAGTTTGCGGCGGGTAATGGCTTTAGGCTTTCCCAGATTTTATCTCGTCGCACTGACATATTCTTGCTAGACAATCGACTATGTGCCGGACTTTCTGCATACATCTGACATGACATGTAGGGCCCGTAGCATTACATATAATAAAACAGTAAAAATATTTTGTCTGTACATTTAGTATTTTTGACTGAAATGGATAGAGGGACACTTAAAAAGAATAATAGAAAGCAAAAAAAAATTTTTGGAATTTCTTGTCTGTCTGTCTTTCTGTCTGTCTGTCTGTATGTACGTAGGTACGCGTTTAACGCAAAAACTACTAGACGGAGTTGAATGAAACTTTTTTTGTTGTGTAGCTATTAAGCCTAGGCAACATTTAGGCTATAATTGATTTTGAAAACTGGAACACCTGATGAAGAACCAAAACAGAACAGTTAAACTATAAGAAATATGGAAATGGTGCCTTAACAAAAGTCGTTCAACCTGATGAGCACTTTCTGAAGACGTATAAAAATTGAAGATCTGAAACATCTGATGAAGAACTGCAAGAGACCAGCTACACTATAACATATATGGAAATGGCGCCTTAGTAAAAGTCATTCAACCTGATGAGCATTTTCTGCTGACGTATAAAAATTGAAGATATGGAACATCTGATGAAAAGCTCCAAGAGACCAGTACACTATAACATATATGGAAATGGCGCCTTAGCAAAACTTGATTAATCTGATGAACATTTTCTGTAGACGTATAAAAATCGAAAATCCGAAACATCTGAAACAGTTTGGAACACAAAAAGACTTTTCATCTAAGCGAAATTCACGCGGGCGAAGCCGCGGGCGACAGCTAGAATCTTTGTAAAAAAAACAAATTAGACACATGCTCTGGTATGTAGAATCTCATATTTAATATCTGACCATACTGAAGTCAAAGTTTTTTCATACTGCCCTACGTGTGTTAGTTCAGCTGAAATAATCCCGGAACGGAAAGCTGCGGTTTTACGCTAAAATATTAACGATCTCAGTATTTAAATTTTTCTTTGGAAAAACCGCAACGGACCATCATCACCAGTTAGCTACAGTTTACTGTCTACTTTTTACTTAATTTGATCTAATTATTATTTTAATTTTTATAGCAGGGCTGTTATTACTCGTATGTATATTAGAAATAGTGTAATTAGCGCGACTTTTTATTACACGACTGACCAAAAAAGGAGTGTTATGTTTTCAGGGTTCATGTATGTATGTAAGTAGTATGTATGTATGTAAGTTTCTTTATTCCACCATAAGTCCTGAACAGCTTAACAGATTTTGATGTGAGAGGTATTTTTAAATTCCTTGCATTCCTCCAAGTGACATAGGCTATATGATGTCATCATAAAAACAAAATGGCGGATTATATATGCGATAAATAACAGACCAAAAAAATAAAATATAATCAATCTTATCGAGTGGGGTATCAAATTGAAGGGCTTTAAAAGACGATTTCAAAAATGTATATAACTTATATGTTTGTATGTACTTTTTGAGTAAAAACTTGTCAGTCATGTTTTTTATTTTTAATAATTCGCTTGTTATGTATATAGTAAAGATTAATCATCTTTTTCAAGGACAATTCCAGCAAAGAGTTAGCGTCAATCTAAACCCGAACCTAGTTTCCTATTACAAGCAACACGTTAGTTAGTTATTGCATAATATTTCGTATGCAAACCATAAATCTTGAAGCAAAAGCTTACCCTGCACGTGTCGCTAAAGTAAATACTGAATTTAACTTTATTTGGCGTCCAAAGTTGTGGCTTAGATAAATGGCGTGCAATCGCCAGGGAAACAGTCTTAGGACTCCAATTTGGGCATTAGCGGTGTTTCTTATAATTATCTCTGGGCTTTAGAACAGTTTTATTTGAGCTTTATGGCCCCGCTGGCCTCTGGGGGCTCAGGGGGATCCGTGTAACTGCAATGCAGATGTGGACATGATACCGCATATTTCACAATTAGGTAACGTTCTCTCTACGATGCAGGTTATATCACTAGGAAAATAGGAAAACGGTGAAATATTATACACTAATAAATATTTATCGCGGAGAATCAGAGCAATGCGGCACAGGTGTAAGAATGTTATATTAGAATTACTATTACTTAGCGATTCTATTGTCCACCTCGCGATCTGTATGTTATATTAACAAGCTGTTGTCTTTACGCGTTATGTTATATTTCTAGACTTAGATTACAGGGATTAGGTCAACCCTAGTTATAATTCTATAACAACCTAGTGAGAGTTTGTTCGGAATCGCCATTGTTTTAAAACTAGAGAAGCATAATACGTCCACAAAGCTTTGTTACCGTATTCCACCCAGTATTTCGATGATACTATAGATCATTTTACAGGGCCGTTCGGATTCAATCCGATCCTTATTAATGTATCGGTTGTCACTGCAGCGGCAGCCCTGGCCCGGAGCCAGGGTTCCATTCAATTTGCTGATCCTATTTGTACAGCGTGGTTCCGCAGTTAATCGGATAGTTTTTATGATGCCATAAAGGCGATTAACGCGTGCTCCTAAATGCAGATGTAGGGTCAAGGAAACTAATGGATGTGCGTTTTGAAAGAGATCACTTACGGCTTCGGAGCTTGGCTTCGGAGCCAAGAAATTTTATTTTTTTGGCATCTAAATCGCATTTCAATTATCTCTCAATCTCAAATCGTTTTTTCGTTGATGATATACCTACTTAGCCACTTATAATATAAGTGACTAGCTCAAATACTATTCTGATATGATGATTCTATTCTACTCTGATTATTCTGAGTATTGATCATAATGATAATCATGTCGTATGGACTTGGATCCTTTTGCGTAGCCAATCTCGTGTTAGTCCATATATTTCTGACAATCCATTGTGTTATAGCCCATAACTTATGGAGCATTTTCAATCGAGGATGTCTTCTGGGAAGGGTCACAGTGTGTCGGAGTAATTAATCCTGCAAAGTTTCATTATTTAAAAAGCAGAAAAATAACGTTACAGCTGATGTCGCCTACTATGAAATAACACCAAGTTAGCTTGAATCATGGAGATATTATGTACTAACGCAGTTGTATTTTGATGGCTTAAATAATCCATGGAACATTCAAAAATTGAATCGTGAAATACATATGTCATCTATACATATAATAAAACAGTAAAAATATTTTGTCTGTACATTTAATATTTTTGACTGAAATGGATAGAGGGAGACCTAAAAAGAACAATAGAAAGCAAAAAAATTTTTTTGGAATTTCTTGTCTGTCTGTCTGTCTGTCTGTCTGTCTGTCTGTCTGTATGTATGTACGCGTTTCACGCAAAAACTACTGGACGGATTTGAATGAAACTTTTTTTGTTGTATAGCTATTAAGCCTGGGCAACATATAGGCTATAATTCATTTTGAAAACTGGAACACCTGATGAAGAACCATAACGGAACAGCTAAACTATAAGTAATGTGGAAATGGTGCCTTAACAAAAATCGTTCAACCTGATGAGCATTTTCTGCCGACGTATAAAAATTGAAGATCTGGAACATCTGATGAAAAGCTCCAAGAGACCAGCTACACTATAACATATGTATATGGAAATGGCGCCTTAGCAAAAATCGTTCAACCTGATAAGCATTTTCTGCTGACGTATAAAAATTGAAGATCTGGAACATCTGATGAAAAGCTCCAAGAGAGATTTTTCATCTAAGCGAAACTCACGCGGGCGAAGCCGCGGGCGACAGCTAGTATTTATATAATACCATAACCTGAAAATATTTCGCACCTTGCTTCTTTTTGTACTGTAATGTAAAACGTAAAACACAGTTTATATTCAAGTAGTAATTAATGCTACGCCTCGCTTCAGCAATAAAACAATGCCGTTAAAAGAATCCACTATAAAACCGATTGCAGCCAGCCTTCCGATACGAATGACGGCAACGTTTAGATCCGATACAGTTGGCACTTCCACGAAAGTGCTCATAGCAGTAAAACGGTTACGATCCACTGACTAAACTTGAGGAGCAGGACGTTGAGACCAAACTGTTACGTAAGGAATCTCTTGTGCGATGTTAATTTTGAAAAATAAGATAGATGCACGTTCTAAAACAATAAAGACGAAAAACAAGCAACTTTTCTCTGAAGAATAAAGGAGATTAAACCAAGCATTTGTACGGCAATGCAAAAATTTTTTCGAAATTTTATGGATATTTGGAAAAAATGCAGAGTACTATGAACTGATAAGATCAAAATAAACCGAATTGGCAGTAGGCCAGAGTGGTCGCCACAGTGCTTTCTATCAATTCGCTATTTTATTGCTTCATTTATGCTCTGGCAGGCTGTCGTGTACCGAAATGTCGGCGAAAGTTGAATTATGGCGTCGTAAAATCAACTTGATTGCTTGTAGTGTATTGTATTGTGGCGTAATATGTAATGTGCTTATTACTGTTACGATAAAGAGAGTTAAAACTGTTTTGTATACTTATTACGCCCAGGGGCGACATTTACGTGGAAATTCGCGATGAAAAGTACTTTATTTTTGTAAGTTGAAATATATCCATTTTTGTGTAGCATTTGTTCATATTAGTTTAATTCTGGCATTAAATAATGCACTTACTTCTCTCTCTAGTCGTATTTCCTCATGACTGAGGGTCGTGGTCATTATATGGAATGAAACGCACACAACGACTCTCTTGGCAATTTTAATGGAGTCGTTTGCCATTGCCTTCTCCATTTCACTCACTAGCTGATAATCATCAACCAGAGTGCAGGTTTCCTCACGATGTTTTCCTTCACCGGACTTAGCAAAGTAAATAATGGTGACCAGAAAATTATGTAATAATAAAATGTATTAATATAATAATTGTGTATGTGTATGTATTCTAATTTCTTTGATGGTGACAGACAACATTTTTCAAGTCGGTTTAGCTGTGGTTTAGCTCAAGTAATCTGACATACGTTGTAGTACTATTTAAAAATATCCCTCACCACAGAAGTGTATTATTTTCAGGGTGTTATAGTCCATCTCCGTAACTTAAACTAGGTGTATATCTTTTTATATAGTTTAGTTACGAATACCTAATATATCACAGTAAAATCAGTACTTTTTGAGATTACTCATTACAAATCAATCAAAAATGGAAACAATTTTCTTTACACTATTGTATAAATAACACTAGAGTTCTGATATTCCGAAACCACATGCTAGCAAAGACTGTCTTGGTCAATTTCCTTGATCGCAATGACCCCTAGTAGGTGTCCGGAAAAATCCGTAGGAAACAAATGGGAAATCGCCTAACCAAAACTAGGCTTTTCCAAAACGTCTAGTTTCAGCCCAATGGATTTAAATTGGACTGGATTAAAAGGATTTTAAAAGTCCAGTGTTGCCCATCTCTGGAAATAGGAAGCAAGTGAAAAGTTGAGCAAAATGGCGCGAAATCCACTCTGAGGATCGGCCGGTTAATCTCTTTATCGGGGCCGTACGTCGCCGGGACTTTGATCCTTCACGGATTCGCATTTAATTAAATACTATGAATCTATATTAATACCTTAAACGGCATTAATAGATAACGGCTAGGTATATCAAATTATTAGTTTGGTAAATTGAAAATGTATGATCAGTATATAATCTATACATATAATAAAACAGTAAAAATATTTTGTCTGTACATTTAGTATTTTTGACTAAAATGGATAGAGGGACACTTAAAAAGAACAACAGAAAGCAAAAAAATTTTTTTGGAATTTCTTGTCTGTCTGTCTGTCTGTCTGTATGTATGTACGCGTTTCACGCAAAAACTACTGGACGGATTTGAATGAAACTTTTTTTGTTGTGTAGCTATTAAGCCTGGGCAACATATAGGCTATAATTGATTTTGAAAACTGGAACACCTGATGAAGAACCATAGCAGAATAGCTAAACTATAAGAAATATGGATATGGTGCCTTAACAAAAGTCGTTCAACCTGATGAGCATTTTCTGCTGACGTATAAAAATTGAAGATCTGGAACATCTGATGAAGAACTGCAAGAGACCAGCGACACTATAACATATATGGAAATGGCGCCTTAGCAAAACTTGAATAATCTGATGAGCATTTTCTGTAGACGTATAAAAATCGAAGATCCGAAATATCTGAAAGAGTTTGGAACACAAAAAGACTTTTCGTCTAAGCGAAACTCACGCGGGCGAAGCCGCGGGCGACAGCTAGTAAGCAATAAATAAATAATAAGATGATAAATTAACTCACTATCTTGTCAAGTGTGACCTTCGAGTCTCACAACTGTTGGCTCTGTCTATCGAGTAAGGGATAAAGAAGTATCTATATGTTCGGTACTTTCGTAGAGTAGAGAGTACCTTAGTTAACTGTATTTGTCTACGAAAGAAACGTTTTTATTTTTAATTTAATTATTGAAAACCAATGTATCAACCAAGCCACTGCCAAAATAAAAACAAAACTTCGTAAAGTGGCAAAATAATAATTTACTTAAACTAAAGATAAAATATAAGAGTGCGATTCTGACCTTTCCACAAGTCCCTAGGTAAAGTTAGGAAACAAACGGTAAATAAGCTATTAAAGTAAATAACTCGGGCATCCTATTCTTTAGAATGAATAAATCCGTTAATAAAAGATTCAAACAGAGTTAAAACTGTTTAATGAATCAAAAAGTTTGGAGCTGCGAAGTTCGGAGTTAATGAAAATTTTCTCAATGATTATAATAATTTAAATACTTGTTGTAAATCATGTAAGCGTATTGTCTAAGCGTGATTAGTTTACAACCAGGCACAGATGGGTAACCACCCGGGTTAAAACCCTGTTACCCACTTCAATGTATGGACTGAAATGGATGATAACTGGGTTTTAACCCAATCTCGGGTTTTAACCCAGGTGGTTACCCATCTCTACGACCAGGTAAACTAAACAAGCACCTTACTTTTGAGCCCTGTCTACAGGAAAATGGACAATGCTCTTATAGCGATCTCGTACGACTTTTTGGGAGCATGATACAAAGTAGCATAGGTATTTTTGCGTATGGCACCGACGCCGCCGCCGTGCTGAATTTATAATTTTTCCTTGGTCATTTACTGTTGCGTTTACTGTTTGGTTTTTAGGACGAATGGTATTGCATAGAACTTTTTCAAATGTAAAAGTGCAGGTAAAATAAGGCTTCTTTTATCTGTGAAATATATTTAAAAAAATGTATACTTAATTTAAGTATACTTATCATTCCTTATTTTTACTGCATTACAAATAAATTTACGAGTTATAATGTGATTATTTTGTCAAAAATACTTTTAGTTTGGTTTTAAAAAGAAGCAGTTTAAACCGGATTTACTTGTAATATGAACATTCCCGAATGTAGTCTTGAAGGGAAATCGCTTACTTCTAGGAAACTATTGCCTTTGACTTCGCTAACGAACGGCTTTGAGTCGCACTGGTCGCAAATTCCATGAAGTTAATCTTTTGACAGGATTTAATGAACTGGCTATGGAGAGTTAGTTCTTGTAATATTAATGAGGACGGAAATCTATATATATATATATATATATATATATATATATATATATATATATATATATATATATATATATATATATATATATATATATATATATATATATATATATATATATATATATATATATATATATATATCCATACTAATATTATAAATGCGAAAGTTTGGATGTGAGTTTGTGAGTTTGCATATATATATATATATCGTATATATATACTAGCTTTTGCCCGCGGCTTCGCCCGCGTGAATTTCCCACGAGAACAGTGCTTTTTCCCGGGATAAAAAGTAGCCTATGTGCTATTCCAGGTCATTATCTACCTCTGTACCAAATTTCATCGAAATCCGTCCAGTAGATTTTGCGTGATTGAGTAACAAACATCCTCACAAACTCACAAACTCACAAATTCACAAACTCACAAACTCACAAACTCACAAAGTCACATCCAAACTTTCGCATTTATAATATTAGTATGGATATATATATATATATATATATATATAACTCAAAGATGACTGGTTGACTGTCTGACATAGTGATCTATCAACGCACAACCACTGAACGGATCGGGCTGAAATTTGGCATGCAAGTAGATTTTATGACCTTAGGTATCTGCTAAGAAAGGATTAACGCGAGCGAAGCCGCGGCCAGAAGCTAAGAATACCTATAATTTAGGCAGTTACATTTTTAAAACAGCAGTAACAAAAAATAAAATTTGGTCTTTCATTTATGAGTTAGTTCAAATTTCTCTCCACTCCGTTGGGTGATAAAAATACCTGTTTCAATCCAAGAATAAAAGTACGGTACCAATTCACATAGGTACCATTTCAATAAATTCTTCATTTGTCCTAAATATTTTCAATGCATAGCGGATCGAATTTTTGTTTACAACATTAATTTGAATCTAATAGAGTTTTCATTTCGCTTTATTTACGAGTTCATAAATAGTTCCTGAAATAGTTTTCACTTTATTGAACAGCCGCACAGGATTCGATGTTGGACAATGGAGTTTGAAACTGGCGACTTTATTGATAAAGTGTGACATTTAGTACCCACCTCGGTGGAGCTAACAATACACGGCTCGTGCGTCGACTGTCTATAAATCCTGAGCCCCTGGGGATCTCACCTGGTCTCCAACTTACCGTCTGAACTTTGTTTTCATTTATAATAATACATATGCCAGCGTAATTAGGGGAGAGGGTTTTGTACTTCCAATGACAATGAGGTATTCGTATCGTAATTCTTATGAGGTATTCATATCCGTTTATTTGACAAGATATATTTCACATATTGAAATGAATTTAAAATATTTGGCAAAATAAATAGTTATAGGCAAATCACAAAAAATATGTTACTCGTACAAAACGCGCAAAATATAAATGGCAAAATTTTTTTTGTGCTACGCCGTAGCGCTAATAATTGTGAGCTACGCCTACGTCGTAGCACTAGTCTACGCCGCCCGTAGCTGTAGCATCTACTCTACGAAGCTGATGTGTATGTGTGCGTGGCTGCGTCCACCACCCCTCAAGTGATTCAATAAACCAGTGTGCTACCAGCAGTCCGTTGTTTCACTCGTCCTTCGATCGCATATTTATTAGTGGCGACGACACGGACCCGCAATAGTATATCAAAATGGCGGCCACACATTTCGGAATTTTGAGTGTTTTCGACCATACTCTGCAGACATGGAGAACGTACAAGAGTCGAATTTCGCAATATTTCGTGGCTAATGATATCACAGAAGCGATAGATCCGAAGGGAGTCAGAAGGAAAGCCATCCTGCTTAGCGCACTCAACGAGGGCACACATCAACTCGTGGCAGATTTAGCACGGCCGCAGGAGATCGAAAATGTGCCCTACGAAGGCATTCTGCAACTTTTAGACAATCATTTCGACCCAAAACGCGTCGGGTTTGGGGAACGGCATAACTTTTATGCGGCAGCGCAGTTGCCCGGTGAATCGCACACGCAGTGGGCCGCGAGGCTACGCGGGCTGACAATGCACTGCAATTTCCTGAATATTGAAGAGACGTTACGCGACAAGTTTATTATGGGTATGCGGCCAGGTTTTGAAAAGGAGAAGATATACTCGCAGAACTTGACCGATCTTACGCTGGTGAAGGTAGTGGAGCTAGCTGAGAACTTGTGCCGCGCGCGCTCGGCCGCCGCGGCCAGTGGCTCGAGCAGCTTGAGCGACGTCACGCCAGTTGGAATGGATAACCAGGTTTTCAAGATAGGGAACCACGGCAAAAGTGAAAGTGCAAGAAAAGAGAAGTGTAGTGTATGTGGTTATCGGAATCACAAGTCATCTGAGTGTAAATTCGCAAATTATGTGTGTAAAGGTTGTCACGTCAAAGGCCACCTACGTAGGATGTGTACGAAAGTGAATTTTATGGACGTGCACGGCGATGACAACGGTGAGGATGACGATGACGGTAAGATTTTTAATATCCGTTCGTGTAGGGGAGAACCCATGATGGAAACCATTCTGATACACAATTTAATGCTTAAATTTGAGATTGACAGTGGCTCAGCAGTGACTGTAATATCCGAAAATTACTACAAAAAATATTTTAAAACTGTGCCATTATCGTCTGCGCATAGACAGCTAATAACATATAACGGGAAAGGTATTGTGTGTATAGGTATGATACGTCTGCCGGTATCTTATAGCGGCCAATCCCACGACTTAAATGTGTATGTTATTCGTGACGGAGGACCGCCGCTTTTAGGCAGAGATTTTATTTCCAAATTTCAATTACATTTGACGCCAATCAATTTCTGTCAAAGCTCGGACTTTTCCTTAATGTCCTTGCAGATCAAATACCCTAAGTTGTTTAGCGATCAACTGGGCGCTTTTAATAAATATAAAATTAAATTAACATTAAAAGATGACGTCAAACCGTTTTTTTTTCGGGCTCGCCCTGTTGCATTTGCTTTACGAAGCAAAGTCGAAGAAGAAATTGATCGGCTTGTCAAGTTAGGTATATTAGTTTCCGTCGAACACTCTGAGTATGCATCGCCTATAGTCCCGGTGCTAAAGCGTGATGGATCGGTTAGGTTGTGCGCCGATTACTCAGTAAGTTTAAATAAACAATTGCTTATAGAACAATACCCGCTACCTACTATTAACGAGTTATTTTCTAAACTTTGTGGAGGTCAACAATTCTCGAAATTAGATTTGTCAATGGCTTATAACCAGTTTATTTTGGATAATAGTGATAAATCACAGGAAGTAACATGTATTAATACACATCGTGGCCTATATAAGTATACGCGGCTAGTGTTTGGTCTAGCTAGCGCGCCAGCTATCTTCCAACGTGCCATGGAAGGTATCCTAGCTGGTATGGATGGTGTTCTATGTCTACTGGATGATGTATTGGTAACAGGGAGAAATAAGCTGGAGCATATGGAGAGACTACATGCAGTGCTGAAACGCTTGGAAGAGGCAGGTTTGACCTTACAGCAACAAAAATGCGATTTTTTCAAAGATGAGTTAGCTATCTAGGCTATATTGTTACAAAGGACGGTTTAAAAAATCCCCAGAAAAAGTTAAAGCTATGGTTGAAGCTGCAACCCCCCAAAATGTAAACCAGTTGCAATCTTTCTTAGGGTTAGTCAATTACTACAGGAATTTTGTCCCGAACGCATCTAGTATACTTAGCCCACTGTATGATTTGTTAAAAAAGGGATGTAAATGGAATTGGACTTCGATCCATGAAAAGTCTTTTAAGAGAATGAAAGATATCTTAGCATCAGAACAGGTTTTAACTCACTTTGATCCAAACCAAAAAATTATTTTAACTGTTGATGCTTCGCCACATGGGTTAGGTGCAATCCTGTCTCAAGTAGGCTCGGACGGCGTCGAGAAACCGGTATCTTTCGCGTCCCGTACTCTTAATTCCGCAGAGAAAAGATACGCACAAATTCAAAAGGAAGCAACAGCAATAATTTATGGGGTGCGTCGTTTTCACCAATATTTATACGGCAGATCTGTACCTTTTATACTTAGAACCGATCACAAGCCGTTAATATCTATTTTCGGTCCCTACAAAGGAATACCAGAAGTCTCGGCTAACAGGCTTCAGCGTTATGCGCTGTTTCTTAGCGGCTATAATTATGTAATAGAATATATACGCAGTGGTGATAACAGCGCTGACTACTTGTCACGTGCGAGCCTGCCGCCGCCCGCCGGCCCCGCGCCACCCGCACTCGGACAGAACAGCTGTGATTGCACCGAACATAACTGTACCGGTGAGATAGTAGAATGCGATCGGGCAACTTACATTTGTTTTGTCACAGACGGTACGATGGCCGTCACGTTGAATCAACTGCGAGAACATACTGGTAAAGATGCTGTGTTGAGCAGAGTAGCTAAATTTATTCAGGAGGGTTGGCCCCCAAAAATTAATGATATTCAGTTAAGACCGTTTTATCTTTGTAGGCTTCAATTGTCTATTGAAAGCGGCTGTATTATGAGAGGGCACAAAGTGGTCATTCCGGAAAGTTTGCAACAATCCATACTTGCCGAGTTACATTCCTCTCACTTAGGTATAGTCAAAACAAAAGCTGAAGCACGCTCGAGATGCTGGTTTCCCGGTATCGACCAGAAATTAGAAAATATGATTGCGTCATGCGAGGTTTGTTTACAACTGCGTCCTTCCCCGCCCCGCGCGCCGCTAGTCAGCTGGGCTGAGCCGCCGTGTTCATTTAATAGAATTCACATTGATTTCTTGGGACCAATCAAAAATTCAGTTTATCTGGTGATAGTCGATGCGTACTCAAAGTGGGTAGAAGTTTATATTATGAATACAGGTTCCTCCGCCATGGTCATTGAAAAAATATGTGATTTCATATCGAGATTTGGAATTCCACAAACTATAGTAAGCGATAATGGCACAGCATTCTGTTCGCGCGAATTTGAGAATTTTTGTGTGAGTAATGGCATTTCTCACGTGACCTCGCCGGTGTACCACCCGGCCAGCAATGGTCAAGCTGAGAGTTTTGTGAAAATTGTAAAAAAAGGTATAAAGTCTTGTTTGTTGTCATGCAACACGGTTAGAGAGATACGATTAAAATTATTAAAATACCTTATGGACTATCGTAACTCTGTGCATACTGCAACTGGTCTCTCTCCGGCACAAGCGGTATTCGGTCACAAACTGAGGTCGAGGTTGGACCTAATTAACCCTACGTCATCGTCACCGTCGTCATCAGCCGTCAGTAATAATCTTACTGGTAAACAGTGTACGCAAACTGATAAAGTGAAGGGATCCGTCTGTTTAAAAAAAATGATTATGTTTTATTTAAAAAAATTGTAAACAAAAATAAATATACCTGGGGTAAAGGAATAATTGTAAAAAGAATAGGGAAGGTTTTATATCAAGTTAAGGATTGTAATAGTTCACAATATTGAAAAGACATAAAAATCAGTTATTTTTGTATAAAGGGACAAACAATAAACCAGATAACACTCTATGGGCAGATATAGACTTACCTGAGACTGAGAACCAAGCTCCTGATACTCCGTCGTCTGCGTCGCCGCTGCCGCAGTCCGCAGCGCCGCCGCCGCCGCCGTCCGCCTCGTTGGTTCCGCCGTCCATGTTGCCATCCGGATCGTTATCTCCGAGCCCTGAATCCCCGGCCCGACCAGAGCCTACACACCTGCCCACGTCGTCCTCCACGCCAGAACAGGCGAGTAAGAGTCCTCCGTACGACCAATCCTTTGACGTCAACGGAGGGAGAAGAAATGATATATTCATATATGAGCCCGGTTCCCCACCGGAGGAAAGTAATGAGGGGAGCTCATGAGTGGTTTATTGTTTGCGGTTGTAAAAGTCGTATTTTTTATATACTTAATTTAGATTGGTTGTATTGTATACTAGAGGGAGGAGATGATGTGTATGTGTGCGTGGCTGCGTCCACCACCCCTCAAGTGATTCAATAAACCAGTGTGCTACCAGCAGTCCGTTGTTTCACTCGTCCTTCGATCGCATATTTATTAGAAGCTGTCATTTTGCTAATGTATTTCTTTTTTTTATTTTCATTAATGGCCTGTGGGAGCTTTTATTTTTTAAAGTTTTTCTATATTTCAAGTTCAAGTTTAATTTAGTTTTTATTTTATTTATTGTACTCAAATCAGTATTCAAGACAGTATATTTAGGTTACTTAAATTTCCACGTTCCTTTTATTTGATTCCAAAATATGTAAAGAATGTTTCTTAACAACAGCAAATAGCTTCCTGTCGAATAGAGAAATGTTTGTTCGAAACTAAACATACGAGGAAGCGTTGGCGGCATCCATTTTCCGTGGGAGTGTCTCCTCTGAGAGGTTTTCCGGGATTTCCCAGTTCGAATACAGGTCTATTCTATATAAAGTCTGGGTAAAGTAACTGTAGCTATAATTGTGTCTAAGCAGTAAGCTTGGGCTGTGTCATGGGTCCGATGAGCATAAACAAATATTTATGAAAATAAAGGACCAATATTTGCCTGCATTGACAATCAAAACTAGTTTCATAGGAAACTTACGAGGCTTTTAACTAAGTTCAATAAGGAGGTCGTCAAAATAACGATAGAACATAGACGAACTGGAAAAAAATAGTATTTAATACTGACTCAATCATGTATAAACACGAAATTACGGATGAAAACTATACATTTTGAAATAATTGAATTACCTTAATAATCAATACTACTAGATTACCGAAAGTATATCTAAATCTCCTGGCTACGTTGTTTGCTTCCCAATTCAGTTTATCCTAAAACTCTTTTGTAGTGAGTGATTTAAATAATGACCCGGCTTCCGATAGGATCCGCAGTAGGCTATGCTAATGCCCGAATATTATTATCTGTTCGCATTCTGGGCTACTCTAAACTAACTCCCTCTTCCCTTTGCTTTCATTTCGCATTGTGTGAGTGTATTTATGATATCACCGTCGTATATTGTAGTGCTAAATTTATGCGAAAGGACGTGATGTAAGCGAGCTCAGATTTACATTTCATCTAGCTTTGTATGTGATGTTTAATTTGACACATATATAATGAGTTATTTTTAATTTACTAACAACCTTCCTAGGGGTAAAAGTACTCATAAATATGAACATCTTTTTGTATAAGACCGACTCTGGAATTTAAAAAAAAACATCAGCTGTTCCATACATTTTACAATACCTACTCGCCCAATATTTAGTGGCCAGTGTCAGATATTGAATCAATTTTTTTGATATTCTGTCTTCTTATATAAAATCATTATGTATTTTCATTTGGCTCTAAATGCAAATTAGTTTACTAAATAAAAAAAGATATTTATAACGGAAATTACATATCAGGAAGGTGATTTATTTTGTGGGTGGCTATATTTTGTGTAAAAGTAATCTCCATGTATTGGCTGGTCTCGGCCTGTAAATCTAATCCTCGTTACTGTGCCGCCACGCTGTCTACATAAATCGCGGAGAGCGTTCATCGATTTGGGATGTTGTTCTTTTGGGACATCGACAATTTGCTCGCTTGTGCTGGACACCAAGTCGTTTTAAATTTAAAGTTATTGTAATGTTTTTCATATTAAGTACCTACCTATATTATACTACGACGTTGCTTCCTCGATATTTAATCAAATTCACTAAGCAGCTCGCTCTGCTATGTACTAGGCATGACACAATTTTAAGAGATCTGAGAATAAAATAAAATAAAATAAAATAAAATTAGTCCAGACATCCTATTTTCGCCCCACCGTTAGTTACGTCACTGGCCGCCGCGCGGCACCTCTTCATTCGCTTTTTGTGTGCGGGCATGGCAACACACACACTACAACAATATTTTTATTTTTTATTTTCTTTTTATTCCAAGTATCTGGAATATCTTAAAATTAATTTATAACTTCAGTGTCAGTGGAAAATAACGTACTTTAAGTTCATTACACTCGTAAACAACGAAAAATGTAAGTATTTTTCATTACCTAAATATCTGGTTTGAATATTAACTATACTTTGAAAAAGTTATAATGCCTAACAAAATGTTAGTTAACTACATATTTATGTTGCATTGGCTACTATTACTCGTACGTAACCGTGATTTTACATCACACCTGTGTAAACCTGCGGGTACTTGGATAACATTTAATCATAAACTCAACAAACAACGGTCGTTAGACCAATTGATTTTTTTCCGCTGACCCAACTATGCACCTACCTTCCTTTTATCTTGGAATTGTCTGTGCATGATATTACATAATACAATATCGCGAATAGTATCTCGCG
Organism: Ephestia elutella; assembly: GCA_018467065.1. Lineage (NCBI taxonomy): Eukaryota > Metazoa > Arthropoda > Insecta > Lepidoptera > Pyralidae > Ephestia > Ephestia elutella. Next base: position 13,527,389 of record CM031567.1, read on the forward strand.
TTCCGAGTTGCGATTTTACATGAATCGTAACCTAAATATGCGTCGCATGTTTATGTTTTACATTTGTAAAAACATTTTTTCGTGGCAAAAACTAAAAAATATGTATGGATAATTTTCTTCTTATTTCTTGATTGTTCTTACTGTCGTTAAAAGTTAAACGCAAGGCCCAATTGGGTTATTTGTTGATGAAGGATTAATCATATTAAACTACGATATTACAAGTATGTTCAGAATTTAGATTCGCAATAAGTCTGGGTCCAATTCTATAATGAAAACCCTGGAATAATTGTGTAAACAAGATTTTAGCCAAGCATAAGCTGTCATCATTGCATCATTTAAAAGTAAACTTTTATTCGTTACGTCAATTGCTTAATTGTTTATTGTGATAAAAACGTACGTAACTATTTTGTACGCTTTCGACTTTTTTCGATTTTAACGTTACTTCGTTAGTCATTGGATGGGTCGATCTCAACTGTATTCACAGTATTAAAAACCAATCAAACCCCATTGGGCCCACTTGATGCCCTAATCCTCCTTACCCACCCATGGGGAAGGACAGTGCCCCAATATTGGGGACATTAAAATAGCTATGATGATGGCGGTTGGTCTACGGGTAGTCAACGAGGAGTCTACAGGCGATCTACGGGTACTCTACGGGTGGACTACGGGTGATCTACGGGTGGACTACGGGTGATCTACGGGTGGACTACGAGTGATCTACGTGTGGACTGTGCTATGCACATATAGAACTACAATGCGATTGTAGTCGCGTGTGCACTTCCCAATAGATCTACAATGCGATTGTAGACAGGGATATATATTTACCCTTAGAATTACAATGCGATTGTAATCAGGGTTTTACACTATAGTCAAGCACATACAGAATTACAATGCGATTGTAGTCACGTGTGCTCCGACCCAATAGATCTACAATGCGATTGTAGACGGGGTTAGAATTACAATGCGATTGTAATCAGAGCGACTATAGTCAAGCACATATAGTCCGATAGAAGAACAACAACAACGCTGAAGATATGCAGCCGCCCAGTTTCCTTATGCAAAATGGGCCCAATCAAGAGGCTTAACTACAAAATCTTCGCGCTAAGTAAAGTATTACCTAATATAACTACGATATAATCGTAGTCTAGTTTATATATTACACCTATATAACAGCACATATAGAACTACAATGCGATTGTAGTCGCGTGTGCACATTATTCTATTTTTTTTTTTGCCATTTCGACTCGAGATGATGATGATGATTATTACCTTATTAAACTACAACGCGATTGTAGTCAGGTATACACATTATTACCCATTAGAACTACGACGCGATCGTAGCCTGGTTTATAAAGTATCTTTACTTACTTACTAATTTTATACACACTTATATTAGCACATACAGAACTACAATGCGATTGTAGCCAAATCTACACATTATCAGCCAGATATACGTAATAGAACTCCGTGGACAAGCTACTATCCAACGTATAACTATGCAAATAGTATTATTATCAGATGATAACCATGTAACGAAAGTGTGTATCTTACTATACATTTCGAACACCCTTTAAGTATCTCTTACTTATCAAAACATTACTAGACTGATACAGTCAAGTATTATTTTTTCTGGCTGCGTAAGTTCTTCGAACTATAATGATGTTATAACCATGCACTGTCAGTATTAACTCAGCTCTGTTCATTTCAGTTAAACGCGAACTTCGAGTCTCACAACTATTGGCAGTGACAGATTATCTGTATGTATCTGTTGTTATAAATGTTTGTGCATCAGGACTGATGAAAATCGCCGACCATTGCTGGTCATCATAACAGGTATGTACTCATACCAAATATCTAAACATTGGGGTATCACACATATAGTCCAAGAGGAAGTTGGGAAACGGAGTTCGGTAAACTGAGGAAAGGAAATCCACTCATCAATCGAGATGATTATTCGCCAAATGTACATAATTTAGATAATTTACAATATACACGTCTGGTACATTTATTCAATACTTTTAATAAATCGACTGATCACTCGATCAATCAGTTATTTCCTTTATATTTCATATTATAAAACAGGTACTTCATGTCACTTTTGAGTGTGGCGTCAAATTTGACAGTATTTTAAATAAACTGTTCAGGCGATCAATTTTCTCCTAAAAGTAGGTATGTATAATGAAATATTTTCACTGTCAGTCCGGATGACTCCGGAATCACCCAATATCGGGTCAATACCCGATACCTGTCTTTTTATCTCTTCATAATTAGCAACTAACTTCACTGAAAGTTGCCCATGTATCTTTATACATAAAGAACACATACATAAAGATTATAATACATAAAGATTCAGCTTGACTGATTTTTGCAGATTGCATCCAAATTCAATAAGTAATAATACCTAATACAAACTGAGATTATATACTTACTTATTATTACATACTATATTTCAATACTTATACATGATCAAGCTTTTCAATCTAACAGGCTTTTACGGTTATTGTAGTTCTACAACAGCAACTCTCTAAAGCACCTTATAAATGGAATAAAAGTGCCTTAAGCCAGGTAAGAGTAGTGCTTTCTATTTTGGACAAATTAAAGGCAGATAACAAAGCACTTGTTTCTTAAGAATTAGACATTAGCTCTAGCTTAAGCAAGCATAGTACTGAACAATATTGGATACTCAGTACGTTGATTTTATTTTTAGTTTCTGTTTATGGAGATTTATTCAAATTGTCAATATGGTCTCATCTTTTAGCTCTGATCGTAGATGTGTTGAATATTCTACGTTAACTCGAGTAAATTAAATTTCAACAACTGGATGCATAATTATAGATATCTATCTTTGTGATTAGGATGCGATTTTTCGATCAATATAAAAAAAAAGATATAAAGTAGTATAAAATTGACCTTTATTTTTTCTACAGCTACTGTATTTATTCCAAATTTACAACAAAAAATTACTCCTAGCAAAGGTCATCTGCAATGACTTGAGTAAGTAATTTACTATTTGAAACAAGAAAGATCTATTATCGAGAATCTAATCACAATTAAAGACCCTCTTGATAGATTCTTGTTTCGGAAAACTAAGTATCATAACTTTTTCTTTTTAATAGGTATGTACCTACTTGTTACTGAAAACATAATAAGCTTGTACAGTAAGTACACTTGAGTTTCGTCTGTAGAATTCAGTCTTTCGTTAATAGTTTTAACTAAAGGCACATACATACAGTATGTACTCATAACAAAAGTTATAGTGAAGTCATCGTACTGTGGTACCTAATACTATCTATAGTTTATACTACATGGCTGTGGCCGATTCACCTATATACCTATTCAACTAAGTACAGTCTATAAAATAGTGTAGTTTTACGAGTATATTTCAGCAGAAATGTACCGAACTCAAAATTTGCATATTCATTTTTTTCCCCTTGCTAATTAATATATATTTGTCAGGTAAAGATATTTCTCGAGTACTTAGTACTTAGAGTAAAAAATCTTAAATTAGTATCGTGTCCTTTTATCTTGACACATTAACCACCCAGAAGTATATGTTTATAATCAATACAATAAAGCTTCCTGACAATAGGTAGTTAAAATTCTAGTTGATATTTGTAAAATTAACTCTGGGCAAACATCTCTGCCTGTGTTGAGTTCGCTATTGCAGACTAAAAAATGTTCATCACATTCTCTTAGTAAATATTTACGTTTTTTGAGTTAACATATCCTATTTTGGGAATAGCCTTTTAAATATCCTGTCTCACATGAAATAACTATAGTGTTAATTTGTTTTTTGTTAATTATTGTCCCATGGTATACATATAGGACTTTTAATCTGTTTCTTGTTAACTACTTGACATTTTTTCTCCCAAAATATCAAGGTTAGCAACCAAAGTCTGTACTCTACAGAACTTAAACAATGTTTTTGATAAGCTGGAATAATTTAAACCATTATGCTTTACAAAATGAAAAAACTGTATTGGCATTGCATTACATAGCCTATTCGAAGAATTTTTTTTTTTCCCAGTTTCGTAAAATTTTCCTTTATATCTGATATCCTTGTGCAAGACAGTTGTAGATACAACTACATTTGAATTTATTCATGTTATTAACCATCCTATATCAAAGTATCTAAGGAACCACTTTTAATATATCACATTAAAAATAATAATAATTATTATAATGATATGAAAATAAAAATCTTGCAAATTTCGCAATGGCTCTAAACATCTGCTTAGTGAATTTGATTAAATATCGAGGAAGCAACGTCGTAGTATAATTGATGGTTAAACAAACTTACCTTAATGAAGTTTGACCATAATTATACAAGACGTTGCTTCCGAAGATATTTATAACCCGCCCGTCCCAATCAATAAGTATAATACGTTTTATACCATATCCCTAGCGCCACATTCCGAAATTTGGTTCTAAAGGAATGAAGAGGTGCCGCGCGGCGGCCAGTGACGTAACTAACGGTGGGGCGAAAATAGGATGTCTGGACTAATTTTATTTTATTTTATTTTATTTTATTCTCAGATCTCTTAAAATTGTGTCATGCCTAGTACATAGCAGAGCGAGCTGCTTAGTGAATTTGATTAAATATCTTCGGAAGCAACGTCTTGTATAATTATGGTCAAACTTCATTAAGGTAAGTTTGTTTAACCATCAATTATACCATAAATAGAAATCCTAAACTTAGGAAGTACTTGTAACAGGCAATAAATACTTGACAGCGTATTTCATCAAGACTTTTTATAACGTTAACTAATAAGGCTGACAAGTTTATAAAAACAAAAGCCTTTAAAAACAAAGATTAAAAAACGTTAACTTTCAAGACAAGAAACTAAAAACTGATGCCCGGTCTTTCATAAAAATTAACCTTGGGATATTAACGACCCAGTGTTGTCTATAACACGCTAATTAAGAAATATGAATACAACAAGACAATATTACTTCGCAAAACCAACAGTCAATTCCACATTCCACCCATCCCATGTACCTAAAAGCAACAGATGACAGTAATCGACTCAAAAGCTTCGACAGTCGACAGCAACATATATGTAGAGAGAAGCTGCATTGCGATGTGCCGCCATCTCTCAAAACCAGCTGACGTAACAGCATACGTCACATCTGTCACGTCGGCATGTTACATCTGTCACGTATAGTGTTCGTCACGGCTGCCTGTCACGCTGTGGCGTATGCTGATATGTCATCGTGTGTTTCGGTCTGATTCAGCTCGTGAAAATGTGTCTGTCTGTCATGACATAAGTGATGAATTGCTATTTCTGCATTCACACTGTTAGAATGTATCACTGTCAAATATTATATGCAGGAAATTTCAATAATGCGATAAAAAAATAGTCTTAATTCTCTTTTACACTTTACTTAGGCGGCAAAATAAAAAGCGCAATCAAATATATTGCACATCTTAAAAACTATGTAAGCACCTAAAGTGGGAATGGTAAGTTTACGCGAACTATTAAACGATTAAACTGCTTCAGCAACTTGTGCTAATTAAGTTTGATATATGACGGCAGGCCGACAACAGCCGTATCTGTTCTCATAAGTATCTGGGTTAATTACCTCCAGAACAAAATGGAGCTCATTGCCGGCGAGGGGGCGTAAAAACGTGTTGATATGGCGATGGTTCGCAGTGGAAAATGGTGATAAAATATCCAACGAGCTACGTTTAAAAACTAAAATTTATAAACACTTAACTTATAACTTGGATGCTCTTAAATGTATTTTAATAAACTTGAGTGGTAAAGCCTATAAATAATAAAATCTTATTATTTACAAAACGTAGTTGTTGCGGGTTGAATCACCAGTTTTTCAGTTTAGAAGGTAAAACGTTAATGGGAACGTTAAGCTATTATAATTTAATCTTGTTCTTTACTATTTCTTGCGAATATACAATAGTGGCGATTTAAATATTTATTGGCATCATTTCTAGTTTTTTTTAAAGTCGAAAGTTTGTTCTTCTCATTTGTGTGTATATGGATGGCGGGTGATCACAAAAGTCCATATATTTGAATTTATGAGCAGCTACGAAACATCCGCCCCAGAAATGCTAAGAAGATATTTCAACATTAAAGGACATAATATACGTACGCTTGCTATGTTGTTATGGGTTCGGGTGTATAATGGATTAGGGTTTTGGTTGGATGCCAACCGTTATGAGGAAAAATAAGAAACGATTTTCAATGCATATTGATTATTGTAGACGGAAATGACAGTGCGGAGATTTTGAAAAAAAAAATGCGTGTTTTTCTTTAGTAGGTATGAATAGGCAAGTAAATAAGGTAAAACCTGAAATAAAATATTCTTAATGCCATTCCATAGGGAGGGGGTCTGCGGGTAATTCCTTATTATTTAGACTTCAATGGTATGACGTATTAAAACAAAACAGCTTTTTAGCACCTCAAAAAACTCAATTTTGTAGTTTCAACAAAAAAATAATTAAGTACTCCTCAAAAGAATAACTCGCCTATCCAATATTGTTAACGAGAAATATAACAACGTCAAAGTTTCGTTAAGTACTGGTTCGAAAAAAATGCTATAAGTCTTAATACAGAGCCAGAATACAATCTTCCATTTCCGCATAATAACTATCCCATTTACCGACTCCAAGAACCAGATAATCCCCCCTTGTTAGGGAGTCACCGAGCTCTGGGAGATTGAATTCTACACCCAGATCATAGAAAAAAGGAGATATGTTTCTTGAAGTCGAGTAAGTTTTTGTCCTGGAAACTAACGTTTAGCTGATAGTTATAGGCAAAATTCTATGGAACCTAGACGTAAATTTAAAAGTAATGTAATAGTAGTTACGACTCAAAATAGTTTAGTTAAGTCAGGTTTGTTTGATTAAAAAAAAAAAAGTTGCAAAAGTTATATATTTTAACGCTGAAAACTTCACCGCAATTCACATGTTGTTTTCATATACCATTCTTATAGGTAGGTACTACAAATAAATTAAATCTAATTTATCGGTACCAAATACCATAAGGGGCAATTGATTTATGTTGTTTTTTTATAGTTTATTTAGTTTATTCACTATTCTGTATCACGAATTTTTTATGTATATTGACTTAAAAAATATTTGTAAAGTAATTGTAATTATTAGTAATGAATTTGACATCTAATTTAATAAATATGAGAATTTATCGGTATAATGAACGAATCTCCTATTTCCTATGATCTGGGAATCTTTCTGTGACGTTACAGCTCGTTGAATATTTACATCCCCAGAGTTTATGAGACATCCAACTAATTCTGTGAGCTGTAAATAAAATAGTTATTTGCTGTGCAACTGTCTTTAAATCTGCCGGCTTTACGGCCGCCGCGTGAGTTGGACAATTATACCGGTGTTCATTTGGAAGATATATCTTTATAGAGGCATTACCCTTTGTAATCAAAAGATCAAACGGTGATTAGATTTCGAAGTATTTTCGAAAGCATGAGGTGGTTTTTGGTGAATCAAATTCAAATGAAGTACTATTTTCACACCTTTTAAGAATACAACCAATATAGTCTCCTATAAACGAATATCAAAACTGTTTTTATGCACTTTCATAATCACGATTTTATGAAGTACAATATTTATTAGGATAAATATTAAGGATTTAAAATAAAAATAAATGTGGGAGAGTGATGATTTGAGAATCATTAGGGAGAAGATAAAATGAACCTTCAATCATAATGGGAAAAAATATAACCGTAAAAAGTAAAGATAGATCTAGAATTAAATTAGTCCGGGAGTCTGAATAAACAGTAGATAATTATTATATTTCGGGAGATAATATCCGGTACCAACAGAGCGTCCACTTCGCCAGTCCTTGCGGTAACAAGCTTGGTGCTCCAGGCTTATTGGACTTGTTGTAATGTCACTTATTGCACTCGAAATAATTGCAATCTCTTGCGATATTTCTATTACTATAATTTTGTTGGATATCATCGAAACACAACTACATATATCTCGATGTTGGATATCCAGATAACGATTGACGGACATAATGTAGATTACTCAAAGAACTTTCTTTTTTTGTCCTTTCTTACTTTTTTTCTAAATCTATGACAGTTAACCCAGATAAACCTACCGTCCCATATATAGAACAGTTCAAAAAATAAAAATTATCAAAATACCCAGTATAGTCATAAACTTATGATTTCATGTTTCGTGAAATGAGGTCAGAGTGCTTTTTCATACAAAAAAATAAATATCAAGTTTTTCTTAGTATATTTTTAATTATTTCACTGAAAAGTGAGCAATAACAGTACATAACAAATGAGCCGAGACAAAGGTATGTATAACTTTTTTTTTTTAAATATTAGGAATAAAATGTAACATTTTTTATGTTTTGAATGATGTGTTCAATACTTTTTATAAATAAAATATTCTAAAATATTTCGTTAAGTGATAAGAAATCCCTTGTAAACATAGGTGTCCTATATAAAGGACAGTAGGATAATAAGGGTAATTTATGTTTTCAGGCAGTTGACATTTTAGATGCCTTAGAAAATACTTCCTATGCTGAAGATGTACGAAAGAGGTATTTTACCACCTCCCGTTGACTTTGATTGCCACTGATGAACATTTGGCCAATGAAGATAATTAAAAAAAGAGTTGATTGTTTGCTTGGTTTGCTCTCCGAAGGATAAAGACCCCCTAAATGTAGGTACCCGGTTTACGGTTCGACAAGGCCAGAGTCTTGGCTAGGGAAAAGGGTTTCAAATGAAATAAAATAGACATAGAGATCTGTCGACGTCCAAACTTCAATGGAGATGTGTGCTGGGCTTTACGCCCAACTTGGAAACCGGTACTTCTAAGTGAATGATAGCCCGGAGCATACAAACATAGTAAAGGCTGATACGACTAGGCCGATACGAGTAGACGATTTACGCGGGCACCGTCACCAAGTTTAGTCAATGGAGAAGAAGGATCAACAATACAGCAACAATATCCCCCGTCTCCCCCTGCCGCCCCCGCCCCCATTAGCAGGGCGGCGTAGGCGCGGGCGATACGCCAGCCGCGGCTCTTACAGCCTAGATGAGCCTGTGATCATGTTGTAAGCATCATATAAAATGAAAGCCCATCAGGTATGGATAAGTTTGGTGCTACACGGATGGGGTATAATGGTTGGAGCCTTTCAGAGTGCTATACACAACTATATGTGGGACCCAAAATACAAAGGCCTTGGTTTGGGTGCTTTTGTGAATGTTAACGTTGTATTATTATTCTTAATTCATTTTAGTTTAGTCTAAGGTAATATCCAAATTTTACCTTTTGTACTGATTTGTAAAATAAATGTCTTATTTTGTCTATATTGATACTTTACCTTACAAACTACCTATTATCCTACTGTCCTATATATAGGACAGGCTTTTCCGGAAAAACCGTCAGGTCGATATTTTTTTTAATATTTTTTATATGTATTTTAAAGGTACCTCAAATAAATAAAATAATATTTTTTAAAATTTTAAGAAAAAATAATTTCAGGCTTATCTGGGTTAATAGTGTAATGAGGGATTTTCCGAGACCCATAAAAAAAAAAAATAGTTCCATATGACTTCATAGATGGCGCTTAAGGGTCAGAAAGCTTGAATAAGAAAGTTAGATTTCACCCCCGACCCCCCTGTAAACTACAAGGGCGCCCCCTCAGAGGAACTAAATAGTAAAATTAGCTCCATCTATCTCATAATCTCTAAACCATCTAATAAACTGTTTTTTTATTTCAACCTTGTTCAACAAATTTGTTCTTGAAATACTTATTTAAAAATGAAAATCAAGAAAACTCAAATTAATGAATGCAAAATTAAGGAAAAGTATACAAAAAATGTGTTTTAGTCAGTGTTTTCGTAAAGCCACTTACGTAGTAAGTAATACATGTATAGTACGTTGAAATATGTAATGTAACATTTCGACAGTGATGTCATATTAGCGTTTGGCCAAACAGTTAAGTTGATGAAGTTAGATTAGGATAGTGCTAGGTTAAAATCCTTGCTGTTATTTGGAAATTCGGTTTTCTTTTTTTAAACATAATTTTAATGTGAAAGTGATTTTGTTTTTTGTTAGGTACCTCTTCACGTTTTATGTACCTACTGAACCAATCTTCCTGAAATTTCAAATACACATACCTAGTTAGAAGGACGGAGAAGGAACCTTTCATCCCGGGAAAAAGCACTGTTCCCGATGAAAATTCACGCGGGTGAAGCCGCGGGCAAAAACTAGTGTTATATAACATGGGAAATTTCAAATTTCACATGCATTTCGAACAGGTTGTTAGAATAATGGTTACGTACAGACAGCCCGATCAAAACGAGAAAGACTGTTCAAATCTCCTCCGTGATATTTTTTTTGATTTTTTTAAATTCTAATACATTATTTTATATTTTATTTTACATACAACATTTAATTATATACCGACTACGTCGGCACGTGGGAGATATATAAGAAGAAAAAATATAAACACAGTCTGTCAAGAAATAAATTTAGTCGTGTCGTGGGTAAAAAGTGAACAAACATTATCCGATACATAAACGGTACAAATTAGAAAAAGAGGCGCCCTCTTGTCTGTCGGCTTTCTTCGACTTCAGAGAAAAATTCGCAGTTTCAATCCTCAGTACAATTTTTTTACTTCATTTATTATTTGGTAATTATTTTTATAAATAATATTGTTGACCATTAATGAGTGTATTAAAAATGCATTTATTCAAGAATAAGCAAGTCTGTTTTTCGTGATTCACGCCGCAAAACAGCATCGTGCTGTTTTACGACTTTTGAGAGCGCCATCTAGTTCTTGATTTGTATAACAACCCTCGTGTTATTATATTTTACGTAAGTAAATTTGCGGAGCAATTTGACATGCGTCTGCCTTGTCTAAATGCCACCGGCAGTCTGAGGACAGAGAGGTAAGACGAGTTGCCATATGAACGACAAGGAAGGTATGATGTTTCCATTAAAAATTGCGATGGACGTAGGTGAATAATGTTATAATTTAAGATTGTGTAGAAATAAATAACTTGTTTTAATAAATTCTTTAATTAAAAATTCAGTAATCATATGAACTACATTAATGTGAAATATATTTTTTTAAATATCATCGTACTACAGAGTTTTTTGGTAATTTAGGGAAAATGTTTAGGATTATTTTTTATCGAGCAAACTTAGTCAAATCATGTTTTCGGTTCTTGCACTGTGTTGCTAATTTCCTAATCTATTATTAGCAAAAATTTCAGAACTGTACAGTAAGTGCAAGCAAAGTAATTTGGTAGGCAAAACGCGAAATTCTGAGCCTTAAGTAAAGGCGAGAGAAAAAGTTTCATACAAAAAGCATAAATTCACGGGATTGGCTTTTAAAAAAAAAAAAAAACTTAGTAAAAAAAACATCTAAAAAGTATCAGTATTGTGATTTGTGCAACTGTGAAACTGTTAGGTGATTTTTTTTTATGCCTTATGGTTCAGCCATTATTATGACTCGGCTTTCATAAAACGCTATCTGTTGAGACTTTTTAATACTATTTTTTTTTTCTTAATTAGCTGTCAGAAAAATCGCTCATTCGGTTTGCATTCCCATTGACAATGCGTACGACGAATAAATCAGAAGTCCTTAGTCACAACCTCGTCCACATCACCTCATAGCTACACTATGCCGGTTATAGCTACACTAGTTAGCTCATGGAGGCTCAATAAATCTCAGTTCTAGTCATGGAAGTAATAACAAAGTATTTATTACTTCCATGGTCCTAGTTCACTCAGATTACTAACTCCAGTAAGCTATAGAGCGCATCAGGAGCTCTTTCACATTCCGATAAGATAATTAACTCTTTGGTCACAACCTCGTCCACATAACCTCAAAGCTATACTATGCCGGTTATAGCTACACTAGTTAGCTCATGGACGCTCAATAAATCTCCGTCCGAGTTCCGGCACTCGCAATGGAACGCTGGCTGATAAGCAAAAGAATGAAGCGTGTAATTTATTCCCAGCATAATTTCCTGCTTTATATCTGTATATTTATACGTTATTTCCGATGAAATTCCTTGCCAATATCCTTTACTATCTTACATCAATGCGCTATTGGTATTGCATGCAGTTATGATCTCCGAATTTTTACTTACACTTAATTGGAACGAAAAATACAAGGTAGAGGAAAAATTTTATCATAGAAATAGAATTTTATCATTAGATTGATTACTACCATTACTACACAAAATGTAATATTAGTCCTTCGACTTCGACGACCAAAGTTAACGAATATAAAATCTAATCGGGGACACTAATACGAGTTTTCATCATAAAATTTAGTACTTTATTAGTAATTTCTTAATTGTTTTGAATAAGATGAATAAATATACCTAACTAATCGTCACAACTGAAAACTGAATCATGAGAAAAAAAATTAAATTGATTAGTGAAGATAAACACATGTCATAACATCAAATTGCTACGAGTCGACAATTTACTACGAAAAAATTACGACGACTAAAGTGTGGTAAGTAAGTACACGTATTAATTTGTTTCTTAACGTGCTAAAGACGTTACAAGTTGAAATGCACATTGCTGTACGTAAACGGCTTATTTGTTGTACGTCTCTACGTGGAATTAAGATGTTTAGTTTAGAGCAAATACAGGCTAAATGCAACGTGAGAACATGCCGGCGGCGGGTTGTGAGAAATAGCTAATTGCAATGTTTAAGTTTAGTAATTTTGATGCTTTTTGATATACAAGCCCGGGGCCTCGCTCTCGTGGAAATTTTGGGATAAAAAGTACCCTTTATACTATTCCGGATATTTTTCTACCCGTATACCACATTTCATCGAAATCCGTCCAGTAGATTTGGCATGATTGAGTAACAAACATTCTCACAAACTCACATCCTAACTTTCGCATTTATAATACTGACGCGCCCCGGGTCTTCGCTTCCGTGGAAATTTCGAGATAAAAAGTACCCTATGTGCCAGGTGCCTTTCCCGGTATTTTTCTACTTGTGTACCAAATTACATTGAAATCCGTCTAGTAGATTTTGCGTGATTGAGTAACAAACATCCTCTCAAACTCACATCCAAACTTTCGCACTTATAATAGGAATATGAGTAAATTATGTGCGTGTTATTTATTTAATCATGCGAAATCTACTTGACGAATTTCGATTAAATTAGTCACAAAACTGTAGAAAAATTCCTGGAATAGTGTACTATAAATCCCGTATTTCCCACGGGAGCGGAAACCCGTGGCGCAGCTAGTCAAAAATAAATTCAAGTTTTTGTTACGTGTTGTTTTATTTGTACTTACGTTGTTAAAATAAAATACTACACTGCACTTGGAGGATGATAAGTCTCGTAAAATATGGTTTTATGATGCTGGTTTACGATCCGCTATATTTGTCGGTGGATTTGGGAGATAATTAGAGAACAGGATATATATATTGTTTAACTAGCTATACCAACAGGCTATTGTTGAAATTTTACGCCAGACGTTATAGTAGGATATCTCTCAGGGCATTTAGGTAGTTGGTGTTTCAATTATAAATGTGTTTTGTGTTCCATGAAAAAATATAAAATATATTTTTTTTCTTCAAACTTTGTATTTAAGTTTTTATGTAAGTAATAATATATAAGTAAGTAAATATAGTATTTTTTTCATAAAGAATAAACTTTTTTAAGGCTCCACAAGCGTTACCAATCAAATTGTTTAACTTAAAAGAAAATAAAAAAATAAATAAATGCAGATTTTATTAATAAGAGTGTTTTACTCAAAAAATAACTCATCTCAGGTGCCTCCTATATTAGGTGGCACTAGGTTCTCTTTCTATAGAATACGAAATTAATAAAGAGACGAATAGGTCAGTATCAGTGATACCGTCTGTTTGTGTGGTGTCTCTCCCCAAACTATGGCACATTTACTATCTTGCCCAGCGTACCCTACTACCTGTACGCTAAAAGACCTGTATGACGCAACAGATAATGCTGTATCTGTGGCGTCATATTGGTCATCACAAATTTGACCCGCCGAGTCGACACGCTAAGAAGAAGAAGAAGTGATGCCGATATGCGCATGCAATGACTTCGCCACAGATTGAGTATCCTCCCCCGATCGTGATGGACCGCACAAGGACCGCTTTGAATATTCAGAAGATCGTCGACAAGGATTGCTTACTCGCTAATCAATCTGCTATCCCTGAGATTCTGAGATGTTGATTCCTCAAATAGCTTTCATTCTTTTCGATTCCCCATCATTTTTAATCACGACAAAATGAAATTAGTATTTTTCTCAAGTAATTTCTTAACACACTTTATAATTCTTAAGATACTACAGTGCCTTCCTCTAGCCTGTTTCTTGATATTAGAAAAAAGTGTTCAATCTCACAGCTGCTTACTGTATTTTTATGTTATCTTTATTTTAAATTCGCCTTTTTTGCTTTCGTATTTTTCTAAACTGAGGTATTTATGAAGTGATGTTGTAACTGATATTATAAATTTGTAATTATTTAAATAAGGAAGCGGTAGTGGTAGGGCGCCCGCCTGTGGATGCAAAATCCCAGGTTCGAATCCTGCCCGGGCTACATCCTACCGGGCTTTGTATACCAATCTGACTCATGTTAGTTTTCATCGACCACCACTTGCTTCCGGTGAAGGAAAACATCGTGAGGAAACCTGCACTCTGGTTGATGATTATCAACTAGTGTGTGAAATGGAGAAGGCAATGGCAAACCACTCCATTAATATTGCCAAGAGAGTCGTTGTGTGTGTTTAATTCCATATAATCACCACGACCCTCAGTCATGAGGAAATACGACTAAAGAGAGAGAAATAAAAATACATATTCGATAATTTGTGGGAAAAGGTTCAACCAAAATCATTATTATCGAAATTAATATTGCGCAAATAATTTTGATAAGCAAATGCGAAATTATTAATTGATATTAACCAATAAGTGATTTAGCAAATAATGTTCAATGAAACAACACTGCATTCAAAATTTCGGATATACCAAAACAAAATTGAGAAAAGAAAAAGCTTGCTAACTTAAAAATATTGAATTCAGAAAATGTAGACATTCTGACCGATAGGTAACGATGTTTTCGAGGCAGGATTGGGTTACAGGATTAGTCTGTGGCGGGTGTGTTTAATGGCCTGACTCGGGACACGAGCACGGACCTCAGGCTACAGGGACAAACAACCCGCATGCACTAAACAATGAGAGAACAGAAGTAAAGCTCTATACTAAAAGTATTTCAACAACAGTCGTCAGCAATTTGTTGTGATCGATGAGGTTTTAAAGAGTTATCGTGCAAAACGACAATTTAGATTAGTGATATTAATTTTTTGATGGTATGTATTACAATTTATTTTATTATGGTATAAAATGTCACAATTTACATACAACTATATGTGATATTCTCTTCTCTTCTTCTTCTCTCAGCCGAAAGACGTCCACTGCTGGACAAAGGCCTCCCCAAGGATTTCCACGTGATATTAATTGTTTGAAAATCAAAAGGGCAAAAAGGTATGAACAAAAAAGGTATGATACAAGCACAAGCAATAGCTAGTCTTATACCGCCTTAAAAAATGTTAAATCATCATACTATGCATATTTAATAGCGGTACTTAACAACTTTTTAAATTATAATTTCAACCTACTGACGAGAAAAATGAAGAGATTAATTTCTGTACATTCGGTATTGGTTCCTAGACCCATTTCCGATTTATTATTATACCGGGAGCGCTCTGTTTTAAAGTGAAAAAAAATCTAGAGCTCTGGGTGGTTTATAAATTCACGGAGATATTTCCTGGGTGACGCTCTTGTAATATGAATGAGAAATTTTCTTCATCAATTTCAGTGTTCAGGGAAGTTATTATGGGATTTTTATTATTTTTATTCATGTACTGTCTTAAACTTTGTAGGTTGTAGCAGTAACTAATAAAGCTAATTTGTTTAAATAAAAACAAACTTCTACACTACACTATACTAATATATATAGTACCTAATTTGGAAAAATTGGTAAAAGCTATAATTTGCTTTTTACCCCACTCGTTGGAGCCTCAGCGCACAGTTTAATTTCCACAACAAATGTGTGGTAAACTTTACAACAATGACAAACTGTTTTCAGTTCAAAAACTGAACCGGCTGAATAGGCGCAACTTTTTGTAGCGCAACTTTCTGTAGCGCAACTCTTGTCTCTTGTTGTTTGTGTTTTTGTATTTATTCTGCGTTTGTCACAATGCAACTTGAAGCGCATAACTTTGCTTGCGATTATTAATGTCTTGTCGCTAAATAAGTTTGTTACATTATTCAGACCACATTTACATGAAAATTGCTAGATATGTATATATAAAATAGCAGCCGGAGTCAAATTTGTAGATACATTGCATATTTTCGGAATGAATTGTGCACTTTTAAAAAATTGTGAAAATGTAATTTTCATGATATCGCCAAATTTAAGACAAAGACTAGCAAGCATATTAATCCAGCGAAGTGCAAATACATGTAAGTAAATATAATATTTTGTGTATTTTGTCATGCCGACAAACACATAAATCAACAATTTAAATTCGCTTCCAATTAAAAATAAAATTGATAGTAACTATGCTGATCCACAATCGAAATCCTACTTTTCCGAAGTCCGCAGCCCGTGAAATAAACCCGTTGTGTTTAAATGAAACTGCACGCTCTACCAATTTTAGTTTTTTTTCCACCTACCTCAATTATTTATCGCTGTCCTGGGATGATCCAAATTTAATTTGAATTGTTTTTTCGTTTTTAGGTTTGGATCAATAAAAATAATAAAAAATGTATCAATTTTCACTTGTTTCAAGGTTCATTAATTCGCGACTATTTTTTCCTTTTAATTTTTTTGAAAGTATTCATTACATTTGTAGGGTAATTACTTCGTGTAATAGAATTACTTATTACATGAAATAGCTATATATTATTATTTGTTTTAAAAATAAAATTATTTTATCATTGACGTCGCGAGGGAGGCTTGGGGTTGGGGCGCACGAGTCATCAGCAAATGCTAGATGAGGCGAAATGATTGGCGTATGATGTGCGGTGCGGAGCCGGCATGGCACCAGGGCCTCCGTTTTATTCCATGGTCGCAACTATCATCAGGTGTGAAGGTTTATATGCCTAATGAGATAAAAGCCTGATGGACTGGTTGGGCTTTTAGACTAAATAAATAAAGCAGTCTGGATCAACTTAAGAACACTTAATACATGTCTAAAGATTAAAATATCGATAATTACAAGTAAATACATATAGATAAATCATAATATATGTGTAAGTTACGACTTACACAAATAGTAATAATAGTATCTAATAATAGCGCTGCGCGTAGTACCCGTCCTTTTAAATCTATGTTTTTTTATGTGTATTGCAATTAACTCAATACTAAGTACTAAAAGACATTCCGTAGCGGAGTCTAACTTTATGTAAGTACGTACAGACATCTCCAGAAGTGGAGTCAGAATTTCTCATACTAATTGATTATAGAAGTGTTTGCACTTAAGACCTTATGATTGTGTGTTGTTTGTAAAACGCCTATGTGTCTGTGCAATGTCAACCGACCGAATACGATGTTTCCATAGAAGTAGGTAGGCTGGCGCGGCGAGTCGGCGAGCGCTTCATACTTTTATGGATTTCATAGACATACTATGAATGATACGGAACGTTCATAGTATGTCTATAAAATCCTTGCTCTAATTTTATGGTATCGTTACTTCGTATGGGTGGTCAGTATGGACCAGCTATGAAAATGAATATTTGACGGTGAATGAAAAAAGACAGACGCAAATTTATCACTTCAACCGAGTTCTCGTTTTAGTTGAACGCATTTGTTAGTGATAGTTATCTAAGTATTTGTGGAATATTACTTTACCAACACTTGCCAATATAGGCCATTATAAGTAGGTATTATGGAGACTATTCGGATTTACTTTGCATGATAGTGGTTGCAAAATAGTCTCAATTTCTAATGAAAGGAACTGGATTAAGTGTGAGTATTTTTAAACAAATAAATAGTTGTGATTTGAAATATGTGTGTGTAAATGTGTAATATTTTGTGATTAATTCAAACATAAAATGATAACATAATATTAATGTATTGTATTGATATATTTTTCTTCGTGATTTTGCTTTGCATAAGTGATAGTTTTGAAATTAAATATAAACTAAATACCTAATTATATATTATTATATTTTTTTAGTGGACAACACGTTGGGTGTAGCGACTTGCTGCAGGGTAGCCTTGCCGCAAAGTAGAAGACCGGCTATTATCTCAGAGCAGCAGCAACAATAATGTTGGAAGAATATGAAGGCGATGATTTTACCTACCAGGCGTTATGCTGATTTATTTGATGTTTCGATGCCTATCTACTGTTCGTCGTGCATATCAAGCTGGTGGCGTGCATAAAAAAACTGGATAATTTATTTCGCTTCCAGAAATAAATGTCATCCTTGGCCAGCGCGGTCTTCTAACCTCAACTCCATAGAAAATCTATGGGGCCTGATGGTGCATAGAAGATGAGCAAGGAAGAATTAGTTTCTCATTGTATGGATGTTTAGGACAGTTTTTTTGTGATTGAAATATGTGTAGAAAAGACAACAACGGCAACTTTACAAAATAGTGAGTTAATTATTTGTGTTTAAATTTAATCAGTGAGTTCATTCATTAAGTAGGTATATTCCAACTGTCCTTTTTAAAATCTATCAAATCAAATCAAATCAATCAAATCAAATCAAATCTGGTTTTATAAGAGTATAAACATTATTTAAATTATTTTTATACTTATTACTTGTTTTTGTATTTTGCATTACAAATACAAGGTTATGTTTCGTAATAGGAGATAAATTGTTAAATTGTTAGATGTTGAGGTTTAGTTTCAATCTTCTTTTCATGATGAAAACGAATACTTAAGCTATAACCTCAATATTTACTAACAAAAAGCGAAAGTATAATTTAGTAATAATATATAAAATAAATGAACAGATTCTTATAAGTAACTTACTACAGAATGCTTATTTTTAAGTTCTTATTTATTCTGTAATTAGATAGGGAAGTGATTAAACATAAATTTTGAATTTGTTAGTGTAGTTTATAATAATAAATTTTACATAAGTATACTATGCCTATTCACATGAATAAATAGTTGTCATGATTTTTGAGAATTTTTATTTCATAACAAATATATAAAAGCATATCAATTACATTATATAAAAATACTCTTGGCTTATGAATTGAGTTTAATATGAAAAATAAAATATCTGGATGTGACTCGAACTTTGACCTGTATCAACTGCAGTCCATCCGACTACCGATTAGACCAGCAGATGCATTAGCTTGTGACGAAATTATCAATTGGTTGCGTGTCACCGTACTCACCACTATTGGTTTGCTTTATAATAAACTATAGGTAGTGTATTATTATTTCTGAGTCAGAATTCACTACTTAGTACCCCGTAAATTTGATAGATGGCAGCACGTAGGCAGTATGAGCACGAAGCACTAGCATGCAGCAGAGTTGTGTCTTGGTGTGGGTGGGTAATATGATAATTAGCTTAGTGTGAGTAGTGTTCTTATTGTAATTATACGTCCGTAATATGGACGTAACGCACACAATGAAGGACTGCGCGCCTGCAAGGCAATATGATATTTACGGTATGACTCCACTTTTGACTCTTGACTGTACATACTTACAAAATTAATAATATTTGAACAGCATATCTGCGCGGTGAAAGTACCTGTAACAAATATGATTTATTATAAATTGACGACGTCCACCTTATTTTAATATTTTCTAATACTATAAATGCGAAAGTTTGGATGTAACTTTGTGTGTTTGTTATGATGTTTGTTACTCAATCACACAAAATCTACTGGACGGATTTCGAAGAAAATTGGTTCACGAGTAAAAAAATACCAGGTTCGCTAACTAGGGTACTTTTTATTCCAAAATTTCCACGGGAGCGTTTCCCTGGGCGCGGCTAGTAACAAATAAAGGAAATATTTTCCTATCCTTATGAAAACACCTTTTCATAACCGTGAAGTGCAGGGGCGTGGACGCACTCCGCCGCCCTAATGATGGCTCGTCCATGTCCGAAAAATAACTATTAGAGGTGGAAGCCAGCCACTTTATTTTTGCAGCCATTAGCATGCCTATTTTTGGCGCCCTGTTGTTAATAGACAATGGCGTTGGGGAAATATTGACTCAATTATAGCCCACAATGTGATGCAATAAAGTAAGCGATACGTATTTACCGAAAAAGAATACACAAACACACACACAGGGGCGTAGCTGCCGGCGTATCAGTTATATGGGGCCCCTGGGCTAAAGAGGCCCCAGACAAGTGGCGTAACAATTTGGTAGTACATAATTTTAATACAGAAAAATCGTACACTATGAGGAAACAGAACTAACCAAGCTATAGTAGAATCTAGATTAGGGCCACAGAATTCAAGAAAGTGAACTCAACAGAACTGTCATTGAAAAAGGCAAAGAATCCTCTTATTGCGAAGAAAAAGGAATACCATGCCTTTTGTGTACTACAGTAAGTATTGTTAGTTTTGAAAACACAATGCGCCGTCAGCGGGGGTTTAGTCGCAGTCGTTACAATATTGGATTCAGGCTCCCAATATGGGCAAGGATCTAGCTTAAACTGGACTTTTTAAGTTTTAGTCCAATGTATAGTAATGTATTTAGTCTAATGCTTCCATGCTGGTCTGGGAGCGAAGAAAAAACATAGAATGTGCCAGCTGCTTCTCTTCCCGCGCAGATTGCAAATGTCAATCGAGGGATAGGGCTTTAAACTGGGGATTCCTCCACTCATCGGCGATGGGCTAGCAAACTGTCACTATACCTGAATCTCCATTCCATCAGAGAGCCCACTATTCAGGTAAGCGTGGCCTTGGAGTCTCACGACTCTGGCTCTGTCTACCCCGTAAGGACGTAAAGAAGCGATTCTATGTATGTATGTATGTAGTCCAATGTATATAAATAGGCGAAAACTGGACCGATTGAAACAGCCGGGTCGCCTCCCATCTTTGTTCAGGCTGTACTGTATAATCGCGATTCGCAAGTTGGCGCGACGCGACCGGAGCGACACTGCGACATGAATTGCATGTCGCGAATTTATTGCGGATTGCAGCGTTTATGTAAATGTTACAGTTCAAATAATGGATTTTAGTACTTTACACATTATTGAGTATTGATGAGAGTTTAAAAAAATGTGGTAAAAAATATGATCAAGCTGAATTTCATTCAAAGTAATACTGCTGTTTCAAAGGTCAAAGGGCTATGGAACGTAGCTCATTAAAGATAAGGTTGAAGGATAGGATCCGACATGATATAATCAGAAAGAGAACCAATGTTATCGACTCTCTTACCTTTGCACGGCGGTTAAAATGGAAGTGGGCTGGACATCTAGCCCGTTATTCGGATAATAGGTGGACAAAAACTGTGACCCTATGGAAAGGTCCCCATGGAACTAGACGATCTGGAAGACCGAAAGGAAGATGGAGAGACGAAATACAAGAAGTCGCGGGTCGGAACTGGCCCACTGCTGCTCAAAACCGGGATACTTGGAATACTCTGGAGGAGGCCTTTACCCGAAGAGGGGTCCGGATGGATAACCCATTAAACTAGTAATAGATAAAATAATAATAATGTAGATTGTGTTGAATTAATTATGTTAATTAAATTTATTTAAACAAACTGAATTAATGTAGGTTGACTTATTATTTTTGATTTTGATTATATATACAATGATTATAAATTAGTAGTAGTAATAATAAAAAAATAAAAAAAAAAGTTACAAAAAAAAAATATATATATACATATATTGCATGTTAGTTAAATTAATTTATATCAAATGAACCAATTCTATTATTTAGTCAGTCAAATGTTAAATGTATCTTAATAAATAAAAATTGAAATTCATGGATAAATAATAGGGAAATGGATAATGTAAGTTAATATGTAGATTATGAAATTTATTTATTTTTTCCTAAAAATAACTTTTAATTTTATTTTGTACTTTGTATTCAAATTTATACTTACCATTCCGGAATAAAGAGGCTTTTTTATTTTATTTTTATTTTATAATACTGCTGTTTAAACAATACAGCAATCGATATTTCTACTTGATATTTATTGTTATGTACCAGCTGACTACCTCACCAATTTATCTTGTTCTATTTTGAAGATTCATTTCCACCCTAGGGAGGGAGAAAGTAAATTGAGATGAAGCATTCTTATTTACCCGTAACTCAGATAAAACAAACACTACTTTCCGAGTATGAGAAATTAATATTTCGTAACAGTCAATGCAACGGGTACACAGAGCATTTATAGTAGAGCTGTTCATAAGCTAGTAGACCTGTCCCCAGTCGACAAACTTGAGGCTTCTAACTATTGGCCACCAGACGTCACTATTGTCGCATTCGCGGAGTTCACTTCATAGTGTCAACACGTGCCGCAGATGTGTCGAAGTTACGCGAAATTTTAGATTGTGCTCATTAACAATGAAGTGCTGTATTGTGGGGTGTAAAAGTAACACACACAACAAGGAATCACGCGATAAAAGTATATATTTTCACTCGTAAGTATTTTTACGTAATTATTCCCACAGCGGTGGATACGCGCCTGTCAGTACAGCCATCTAGTGAGTAATAGCAGAACTCAAGAGAATTAATAAAACAGTTTGCGAAAATAATTCTGCTACTGGCCAATAGGTGGCTATACAGTTTGTAAAATTAGATAAAATAAGTCGTATGTCTATCCAATAAGAGTTCATTTTTTAATTTCTGTCTACGGTAAGTATACGTCCCCCGCTCCCCTCCCAATGCGGACACTGTCTTTCATATGTAAAATGCCTATGCGCATCTCCTCTCCATACATACTTCGTGAACGGGTATCAAAATTGAATGATAATATGAAAAACAAACATTCAGTTTTAATATTGACAAACATGCTACTGTGTTGGAACAGATTTATTGTTTTCCGATGAATATTGTATTTATCGAGTGATTTATTTATCGATTGCGATGTCAGTTGAAGCGATAGTAAAAATAACCGGCCAAGTGCGTGTCGGACCACGCATAAAGTAGGGTTCCGTAGTCATTTTTGGCACCGCGCTGTTTTGCATTTCTTGCATTATCATCATCTCCCAAGCCTTTTCCCGTATCTCACGGGGTGGCTACCTAAACCTGTTCTTTTGGAAAAAAAGTATATATTTTTTTTATTTATTTTTATTCATCATAGGATACCCGAAATAATTTTAAATAAGAGTTTCCGCGCCTGTTTCTTTACGTGAGTGATTTGAAGTTTATAGGTCCAAGACTTTAGAAATTACAGGGGGGGGACACCGTGTAAACGACTTTGGCGGGCTATATCTCGCAAATGGTAAAGCTGATAAAAAAGTGTTGTATGAAAACCCTACCTTATTTTCATAGTCCTTTTCAACGATACCCCACACAAGGGGGTGCACTCAAAAAAATAATCCCCCCCCCTTTACATGTATGAGGAGGTACCCTTAAAAAGGGGTAATTTTAATTTTTTGTATTTTAAAAAATGAGATCTATATGTGAAGTATCCTCGAACCAAGTTACATGCAAATCAGTCCATGAACGTAGAAGATTTTTTGCTGTGACAGACTAGGACGGACGGACTGAACGATCTTATAAGGGTTCCTTGTCGGACTACGGAACCCTAAAAATTACAGATTTCACGCTCCACTCAACTATTAGAGTACTTTCAATAATTTTGGTTACTACTTATTCATAAAATATTGTATAAGAAGAAGTATTCATTTATCTTTGCAACCACAGACTCAAATAGTTGTCGCGCAGAGATGGAACGTATGTACGAACTTTCTCTGCACGATTGTAATCTAGAGATGTACTCGCCGAATACAAATGTAAAACTTTTTAACTATTACAGAGCTTACATAGTGCAGTGAATTATATATATTGTAACAAGGTATTATTACAGTCAAAATAGGTTTACCTCTTGCAATTTTATAGAGTAACATTTCGCCTTTCTTATCTACATTTGCCAGGGACAGACAGAATCAATCGACACAATCGATTTGTCGTTAAGATATTTCGGGGCAAGGAGTAGCTAAGTAAAAGCATAGAGATTTACCTTTCCCTATAACCAGAGAGAAAAAAATCACTACGTTACAGTGCGACAAGGATATTTTTGCACGTGAGTGAGGGCGCCACCTACGTTTTAAATAAGAAATTTAAATAGTTTAGACATTAGTTCCGTTTTCTACCACGTGCAAAAATATCCTTGTCGCACTGTAAAGTTAAACCTATAACGCCAAATAGCAGTAGGTAGAATATCTCGAATTGAAGAATAGAGATAATTACTGAAATACAAAACAATAGCAAAATGAATTAGGCAATAAGTCTCCTGTCCGATGTTGAAATGAAGTCATTTGTTAAAATCGATGTCTATAGAGCTTTGGGCCCAATGAAGTGTGGTATGAAAGGATAAATTCTCAGCTTGAATTCTAAAATTAATCGGCGTCGTAGCATCCTGTCGGAAGTTGGTGTTGCGTAGAGGGTAGATGCAACTTCAATTACTACTATTATTATTATTACTGCTACTGGGTACTGGGGCGCAGCGACTCGAAGTGGATTATGGCCTCCGACACGAGATGACGCCACATTTTTTGCTGTCTTGCACCAGCTCTCACCAGTTGTCCGCTCTGACTCTGAGCCTCCGTAGATTTTATTTTTTTATTTTATTTGATTTTATACATTCGGAAGACCAACAGCTAGATTAATATAATAGTAACAATATACAAATTTCAAAGCCAATTATAGGTCTTCACATATAATAACACACTAGAAATTTTGAATTTTCGGGAACGCCAACAACATATTCAGATAATCACAGAACATCATCAGGAATGCCTAAGTATCTACAGGCTACAAGTAACATATATGTAATATGTAAATATTATAATAAATGATTTGTAATGAACATTATAAACAAAGGTCCTGGATTTTAGTGCATAATACTATACAAACTTAATAAAACCTCAAGAAAAATAAATTAAACAAAAATAAGAAACAAACTAATGTTCAAAGAATTGGCCATACAATAAACATTTAGCCCTGGCTGGAGTTGTATTAAAAATATCAAGATCTAAGGTTTTGGAAACAGTGTTGAACAGTCTACCTGCTCGCCATAGGAATGAGTTTTGTCTATAATTGGTCGATACCACCGAAAGACTAATAGGAGAATAATGCCGAAGAGATTTGGCGGGAACTGAGAAATTAAGCTTAGACAATAGCTCTGGGGAATCTACCAATCCAGTCGTCAACTTTAACAGATAGGTGATATCCGCAACTTCACTTTTCACTTTTTTGGAACCTAATCGCTCCAGCGGTACCTAGGGCGCCCGACTTCAATAAAACGGTATAATTTATTACGGTATTCATATATTCTTTACATGACAGAAACAAATTCGTAGTTTGGAATAAAATTAAAATTAAATATGTTGGGTACCTATACCCACAAAGATCATCAGACACCAATCCTGCAAACGATTCTCTAGCCAGTTCTAAAACACTTGATAGTTTTATACTATAAACTGTGCTTTCATAAAGGTCACATGACATATCTATTTGGATATAATGCGCTTCCTTGTTGACGACCGAATTGCACATTTTATTGGCCAGAAGCCAACATACATTACGTTTCATCCAAAATCGGTCGCTAGAAGGCACCATTATAAACGTAATTCTCGTCGACATTTCTTGATATATTTGAAATTCGTGGTGCATATTTCAGATCAGCAAGAGTGGGTCGTCTCCTAGAGGGTATGTTATCAACCACTATGATTCAAAAGAGAATTTACATAGAATTTCCGTTAACGTTCACAATGCCATATTTATTCTTGAGAGGTGAATATTGTTTATTTATAGGAATACGCTTTCAGATTTTTTGTTTTTCAATCAGTGTTTTACTGTATGCTCAAAGATTCTCAAAACACAAATAAACATTTTACATACATCAAATAATAAAACTATCCGTGCGGGTGTTCAATAAATCAAAGAACTAAAACGTTACAACAATTACCAGTTTGTAGTTTTGAGGAATCATACATGATACAACCGGTTACCGGTGAAGGAAAACATCGTGAAACCTGCACTCTGGTTGATGATTATCAGCTAGTGTGTGAAATGGAGAAGGCAATGGCAAACCACTCCATTAACATTGCCAAGAGAGTCGTTGTGTGTGTTTCATTCCATATAATGACCACGACCCTCAGTCATGAGGAAATACGACTAAAGAGACCTGATACAAACATTAGAAACGAGAATTTGTCAAGAGATATAAAAATTGAATTTTTCACAACACTCAATTTTCATATGCTATGGGCACTGAAAGATTTTGAAAAGTAAATCAATAACTAAGCTAGAAATTCAAAATGGATATCGAAAAATGCTTTATTCTTTGGCAAAAATCTACAACATGATAGATTACAGCTCTCATGCCTGGCCGAATATGCACGACGGGAGAATTTACGGCTTTAATAAGAGCATGCCTCTTCACCTTAGGCCCATTGTGAATTCCGACCTCAGGCTTAAATCCTACAGGCTTCCTTTCATTGAGATACTGAAACTTTGTTTTATAGCAAAGATTACAACTAAGTATATAAGGTGTATTCTAAAACTAATATAAAGGTAAATTAAATAAGACATAAATATTATTTAAGGACAAATCACACAGATTGAGTAAGCCCCAAAAAAGTTTCCTTGGCCAAATCGGGGATGACCGGGATCGAACCCGGGATCTCGTGGCCGGCAAGTAGTAGTAAAATCCTTTACCAGTGCGCTGCAGAGGCTCACAATGCCAGGCCAATCCAACGCTACATTTATTAAAAACGACAACCAAGAAAATACAAATAGACAAGTAAATAACGAGAAGAAACTCGCAACTTTTAGAAGTATTACAGTCTCTTCGCAGAAATCTAATGAGAGAAACAATTTTTCAAGCGATGAAACTCTTCGTTAGCTCGCAGCGATCGCTGGCTGTTTCCTTTCAAACTAGTTGTTTCATAATGAAAATTTATGTTGGCTGTGCAATAAACGGCTTTGTTTCACTGCACCGACGTGGGTGGTTCTGCGGTCTCGCTGACAGTTCTCAAAGGGAAATACTTAGAATAGAATGCAGCCCTCGTTGTCGAGCGCATCTTGTTTCCAAAACAATAGGACAGATTCCCCGGAGAGGATGAAAGATTACATAAGAACGTTTGAAATCAGACGGAAAGTGTAAAAAATAATCAAAAATTAAATGGCACTATCCTACTCGTATGTCGTCAATGTATAAAAGTACTGATAAAAATGCAAATGGTAATGATAGCAACACATTTTATGTAAAATAACTTAAAAACGTTTTCACCATCGCAAATTTCATTTCCGAAAACCAACTTTCCCGTTTAAAATAACGAAATTGAATGAAACATCGGTCTCGCTTGCAACGGTCGCCATTTAAGCTGAAAAAGAGCAGTCAAGAGGTCGAAATGAATTCCCTCTTGGCGTGAGAGGCTGCAGCGGCCGTAATTTAATTAGGCGGCAATTGGAACGTGGAACGTGCGGCGAATGCGCGCGGTTCGACAAATTTCATTATAGTCATTGTTGTATGCTCTTGCGCTACGTCTGCCCCGGGAGCTAACGTTCTATGGGACTCGTTATTGTACAGCGTCCCGCGCGATGTACAATTAATTTTAATTCGATTTTAAGACGGTAAGTTTTGGCAGCTGAACCCTATTGCGATTTCATTCCAAAGCCCGTTCACTTACCATGAGACTGCTACCGTTTTCAACCAACGAGTGCCAACTGAGCCTTATGAATTTACAAAGCAGCTTTTTGAATTTTTCAATAACATTTCCATATCATAAAATGACATTTTAATCGTCATAATTATTGTTCAAAGATTTGTTAAGGTTCAGATAATGACAAGATATCAAATATATTCTTATATGAATGCTTATTGTATCAGGTTATACGTATCTGTGCAATGTTTAAGGTTAAGTTTTAGAAAATAATACAATATTGTACCCATCTATAACATTTTTTTACCGTTTTAAATTGTTGATCGCCTCTCTTACTCAGACTGGGGAACCCTCAAACGTAATACCCACTCATTACTCACCGTAGCACTAGCTCCGATATAAAGAACAAATTGAAATCGCGAGCTTAAGTAATTGATGAAATCGGGGCAGTTTGTCGGGGCACTATCTAGCGGGCTCTAGCGAAGAGATAAGCGTCATAAATCACGAGGCAAAAAGTGGACTCCCTTAGTTAGGAGTTGAAATAACACGAGGACACGATACCGTTCGGAATACGACTTTTTTCTGCGATTTAAATTTTGTTTCGACATCTTTCGAATCCACTAATTTACTGGGCAAATCCCCTAATTTCCTCCACTCGTCTCTGGCTTGGCAAAAGCCTCCCCTAATTTCGTCAGTGGGACATTAATAGCTAAGAAAAAAAATCTGCTTTTCTCATACAATCTTGTTCTGAAAACTACAAACAAGACAAAAAACATGATTATTCTTTACATGACTTTACAGCTTTTATGGAGCTTGTAAGTTGAACGTAAAAATAAACAATACTTTACGTAAAATTGAATATTCGCCTACACCTACACGGTGCAGGCCGTGTGCACTGTGCATCGTAAAGCAGATTTTACTGCACATGCTACCGTTCAGCCGCATTAGACCAGATAAATTTTATGACACCGTTTAATATCCTAATAGAACACCTCTTAAACAGCGCCGGGGGCTCCGCCATCAACCAGTGGAGCCCTATTAATAAGATTGCTATAATAAATCCGTGAGCTATGGCTGCAGAACATTCGATTTTTATAATTTGAGAATTTATCAAATGTAATTTTTGATTTTACTGTATCAATTTTATATAATCCTAAAAGGAAACTAGATTTATACTACCCTCCATCATAGGGACCAAAAAGGTTATAAATATTTTGGGAATTGTATAATTAAATTTAAATTAATTAAATCTAAATTTTCATCTGCGTTTTACAACAAAATTTACCGCTCACAAACGGTGCGTTAGTATCGGATAACACTATTCGGCCGTTCCGTAGAGCATAAATCCGCCTAATGACAAAGTGAATACAGCAACACCGAATTAGTCAATAACAATATAATCAAATTGGCCACAATCCGGTCGCGTCTAGGCCAAACCGAACGCTGATGAATTTACGCCACTTAATTCTAAAGGTTTGTCCCAACCTACATTTAAAACAATCACCATTGACTTGTTTTGCTTACTTTCTCCACAATCTAAAATAGTCTACGACATAGTTTTCACCAGCATACTAAAGCTGCGATATAGTATCTAGCAGTAGTAGTAGGCACTTTTGTCTGAGGTACTAATAATGGAAATCATATGAAAAACTCCTCATTTGGTGAAAATTCCATGAAAATGCATTCAGGAGTATTTAAGTTGACAGAGGGATGCGGTGGGCTATGGCAGATAATAGACATCTAATTTAGAGGTGATAGATATCTTTTAATATGCAATGGACAGAAGCAGGATCAAAGTATACTTCATGCAAAAAAAGTCTAAAAATGGGTATTTTGGAATTTAGAAAATATACGGGGCAAAACCACGGTAGGCGGATGCGACATAAACCGAAATTTGTGGTACGTTCGAGTATAAATTTAACCGGCACATTAGCATAAGCCCGCTGTGTCTACTGAATGGATTTCCCTGATTCTGTCTGCATTCGCAAAATACCGGATTTAATTCAATAGCACAGCAATTAACATACTTGCGAGGACCAATTGGTTTTAAACTTGCGCCGAATTTTGTGTTTTGTATAGTAATGAAGTGGTAGTCGAGAATTACGTAAGTAGTGTGCAGGTTCCTCATGATCACGATGTTTTCCTGCAAGCAGGGTGGAGAATCATGGAAATTGCCACACGTTAGTCAGATTCATCTACAGACTCAAGGTAGGTGCAAGTAAGACTGAGTCCGAGAACCAAACCCACATGATGACAAGATATAAACAAGTTATAAGTGCTAAAGTACTCTTATATAGAAATTAGATATAGAGATTAGATTATATTATATAGAGATTGAAATTCGATAGCTCAGTTGGAAGAGCATGGTCGTAAAAAGACCTGGGGCCCTATTTTTGAAAGTGTGACTCACCAAAAAAGCGTGAGCCGAATGATTTTTCATTCGATATCAATTATTCCGTATTTTTGAATTGTCTATGTCGAATAAGTCGCAACGAGTGGTCTAGACCACTCGTTTTCGTATGATTTGGTAGTCGAACGATTTTTACGTCAAAATCATGAATGACATAGACAACCGGATACGGATATAGATGGAGTCTATTAAAATTTTCAATATTGCGTTCCGTTTAACGCTTACGTTCTCTTTGATTGAAAATTTACGAACATTTTTTTTACGATTCGTTACCGATTCGGTTTTCGTTGCGTAGAATGGAGCAGAAATTATTTCTCGCATTATTTTCATATCACTGGCAACATTGCTAGACGAGTGATTTCAAAAATACGGCTTTTATGTTTTTAGTGACATAGTAGGACGAGTGCGACATAATAGTCTATTCGTTTTCGGCGGTATGTCACACTTTCAAAAATAGGGCCCCTGGGGCCTTAGACAAAGTTTTATTACGTCGTAGCGATTCCATAGCGAAGTTCATTATCGCTCCGCTCCGAGATAACGAATCGATTTTTTAGCCAATGAAACACCTTCGCGATGATCGCCGAGTCGAATTCTTTATTCGTTAAAAAAATAAATATTGGCTATGGTATCGAAAATTTAGCTGTCAATGTATCGAAAATTTAGCTGTCAATGTCAAATCGGAACAATCACGCGGGACTATTTCAAAAGTTGGTAGGTACCTTTTGAAAAATTTAAAGGCTTTAATAAAAACACGTATTTTGAAAGAGGTAAGTAATGAGTGTTATTACATAAGTAGCTAGTTATTAATAACAAAAGTTGACTTAAAATCATGCAATTAAAAATATATTCCTCTTTACAAGTGACGAAAAATTTAAACAATATTGTTCATTTTTAGTGATAGCATGGATTCAAGGGTGCGCACAAGCGCAGAGCAATTTAATACGTTGCTGGAGTTCATGGAAAGGTAAATTATGCAAATTTTAATATTTAAAAATAAATCGTTCAAAACTTTGTAACCCTATACAATGACTGACGAGATCGTGCAGTGGGTGGAACATTCATTTTGAATCTTTATGTTACAGTCATGGTGACCTATCTAGGCCTGTTGCTGGGGCACAGGGTAGATTAAGATCCGACCGGCTGTGGGCAGAAATAACCACTATTTTAAATTCTGTTGACGGTGGTGTCAACAGGACAAAAGAAAAGTGGAAAAAGTAAGTAGTTATAGAGCATTTTTTTTAAATGACTGGCATTTTTGGAACAGTGGCTAGCAATCCTAGTTCCAAGGGTGATGATGACTATCATTAAAATGTTAATGATCAGTTATTGACACCTTTAGCTCAGGTTAGGCTTAGTTTGTGGAAATATTTCATATTTTTATTTTAAATCTTTACTTTATAACTTTTGCATATCATTTACAGAATTACATACTGTGACATAAGTAT
Organism: Ephestia elutella; assembly: GCA_018467065.1. Classification (NCBI taxonomy): domain Eukaryota; kingdom Metazoa; phylum Arthropoda; class Insecta; order Lepidoptera; family Pyralidae; genus Ephestia; species Ephestia elutella. Next base: position 13,559,031 of record CM031567.1, read on the forward strand.
ACATAATATGATTGATCTTCATTTACTAAAGGTATGGGCAGATTGGAAGTCCAAGACAAAAAATAGGCATTAACAATTAGCAACTATGCCAGAGGGACTGGAGGTGGGCCAGCAATCGAGCAGACTTTGTCTGCTATGGACGAAAGGATATTGGCCATAATGGGCCCTTTAGCGGTGGATGGCAATAATACTGTTCAAGAGTTTGGGTTTAATGTAAGTATATATGGACATCCCCAGGCTCATATATGTACTGTACAAGCTCATAATCTTGTTGCAGGATCAAGATTAAAGAAAGAAGGAAAGCCTGGTCAAGATTATGAGCAATTTTTTGTTTCAACTCCATTTTTTCTTAATTGTCCTATTATGTAAACAATCTTAACAGTACTTTTTGTTGAAATAAATCAAATATTAATTCTAAAGTAAAACATTTATTAACCACAAAAGTAATTTCCTAAAACGTCTATTTTAATTTATATTGTTGTAAAATCACAAAAAGACATGGTAAGATTGTTTACATAATAGAACAATTACGAATAAACGGACTTTAAGTAGTAGATACCTACATAAAATAAAAAATTTAATTTTTTAGGTTTTTAATAACAATACATTTCTGAAATAAAAATAAAGTAGACTAGTGAGTGTCAACAAAAGATATAAAGTTATTGAAAACACCCTTCCATTTTCATTTTTTTTTTGTTGAAAGTAGTTATTAATTAGTATTTGTAATAAGTATTTATTATGTTAAATAAACTTATCATTGCCAATTTTTTTCAGATAACTCAATCTTTAGATAGGCAAGAATATTCGGATATTGTAGTTGGTATGTACTTTCTTTTGAATAATCAATTAACCATACAAACATATTTTAATTAAATATTTTCATTTCATGTCTCTAATTATCTGAAATTACATCATAATAGAATAACGTTATTTGCGCTAACATGGTGGATACAGTTGGTCTTATAATTGAAACAGTGTCAAATCACATGTTAGCCATAAATGTAGGTTACATAATGGATATATGGTTTACATGCCTATTTATAAATTTATTTTTTTATAATGTCCTGCATAAATATTTTGTAACATTAGAAGTACCTATTAATATCAGTTACTCTTTTTACAGAAACACCGCCAATCCACCCGCTCGTGCTTGCTTCCTCTTCAACTCAGGAACAACCAATAGATGCGCCGTCCCCGCCAGCCGCCCCAGCAACACCAGCCACGCCAGGTCCACCAGCACCAGCAGCCACGCCAGCACCAGCAGCCACGCCAGCACCAGCAGCCACGCCAGCACCAGCAGCCACGCCAGCACCAGCAGCCCCTTCAGCGCCCACTACACCAGTGAGGCGAAGAAGGCGCCCGGGGCGAGGCGCAGGTGCCTCTCCGCTTGGCAGGCGTCGTGCAGCATTAATGTCGCCGAGCTCCCTGCAGTCTGCCGCGTCTCCCGGCCGCCTGGGCCCGCGCGGCCGCATCAGGAGGGCGCCAACTCCATACGAGAGAGCGGCGAGCGAGTTCGCGGCCGTAGAGCTACGGCGGCTGGAGCTGGAAGAAACTAGAATTAGGCTCCAAAATGAGCACGACATGCGAGCGTTGGAGGTTGAGCATGAACGTACGCAAGTTTTTAGGGAATTGGTTACGGTAGCCCAAGATTGGCTCAATTATTTTCGCAGTAGGGACAACACAGAACCGCTAAACTCTGAGTAGTTACTCAGCCTCAGTGTCGAGTGGTTGTGTTGTCTCTACGCGATAATAAACTCGAAAACGCATGCACAACCTCCAACGCTCGCATGTTCCCGCAAGCGTTTGTTCCCGATGAGTCATGCCAAGATTTGTAACAATGAGACAAAGGAAAAAAAGGATTGGTAAGTCACAGTATTACTCATTGCAACTAATGTTTTTCCCAATGAGTCACACTGTTACAGATCAGCACTGTATTCCCGTTGAGTAACGCTGTTACTTAACGAAATACTGTATTCCGGTTGAGTACAGAAATTAAATAAAACAATTAAAAATATTAAAGTGTTGTACATTGTAATAGTACATTATGATTTTATGTATTCAAGAATAGGTATCAATGTAATAAATTTCAGAAAAACAAATAGAAATTGTTATTTTCAATAGATGTGTTACTTATGTAACATAATAAAAATGCAAAATTTAGCGGATTTTTTTTTACTTAATTATAAAGAAATATAGGTACTGAAAATATTGTTTTCACATTTAGTCTTATGATTATTATGTTACATAAGTTGTACATTTATTGAAAATAACAATTTCAATTTGTTTTTCCGAAATTTATTACATTACTTCTAATTCTGTAATACATAAAATCATAATGTAGGTATTTTATAATATACAATACTTTAATATTTTCAATTGTTTTATTTGATTTCTGATTGTCAACGGGAATACAGAATTTCGTTTAGTAACAGTGCTACTCAACGGGAATACAGAGTGCTGATGTGTAACAGTGTGACTCTTTGGAAAAAACATCAGTTGCAATGAGTAATACTGTGACTAATCGATCGATACTTTTTTCCCTTTGTGTCTCAGTGTTACAAATCATGGTATGACTCATCAGGAACAAACAAGACTTGCACTTATTTTGGAGCCTAATTTAATTTATAAAAGCTTTTAGTGTTTAGTTAACGGGGGTAGCTTTAACTAAAAGCTAGTAACTTTATAATTACAAAGTGTCTGTAGATCACACAACAAATGCTACATTTTTTTACTTGTAAGACTGCATTGTAAGACTACTTCAACTGTAAGACTGATTCTTAAAAGATTAATTAATTAATTCTTATAACTATATAAGGGTAAAATTTTATTAAAGTAACTGTTATTAAATGTAATATTGTTTTTATAGGTACATATATGTATGTATACCTAAACCTGACTTTAAAAAAGGAGGAGGCCATTTTCTTATGAATCAATACATATAATAAAACTGTAACTGGTATGTGTCTGTACATAGAATATATTTAAGAAAAAATACTGAATAGCTTTATTGAATTTTTGGCTGTCTTTATGTCTGTATGTTTGTACACGAATTACGCAAAAACTGCTGGAAGAAATTTGAAGCGGGTTTCACAGCTGGGTTGGTGAAGGTCTAACTTAAAATCTGGTGTAGGTTTCATCTTGAAAATTTCATCTTGCCACCATTTAGAACCCGAGATATTACGATAGTAAGATAAACGCGGACGAAGTCGCGGGCACAGGCTAGTAGGTAAGAAAATGGCTTCCACATGAGCATAGGTAATATTTGTGTTGCTTTATTGTTTAAAAATAATTATTTGAAGAAAATAAAAAATAATTATTTAAATTCTTATAGAGGTATCCATACTAATATTATAAATGCGAAAGTTTGGATGTGAGTTTGTGAATTTGTGAGGATGTTTGTTACTCAATCACGCAAAATCTACTGGACGGATGAGGATGAAATTTGGTACAGAGGTAGATAATGACCTGGAATAGCACATAGGCTACTTTTTATCCCGGGAAAAAGCACTGTTCCCGTGGGAAATTCACGCGGGCGAAGCCGCGGGCAAAAGCTAGTAACTTATAAATAACTGTTAAAGTGAGTGTTTGTTTATACCTAATATACTTAACCAATCCTGAGATTTCGCATACACATAGATGTACTGAGGAGTCCCCTGAACCGCGAATCAGACTATATGTCAGCCAATTGGACATGGGAAAGTGACGGCGGGGGCTGGGAGGGGATGCGTGCGGCAGCTTTGGCCGTGCGAATAAGGGCCGTAGCCCTCGGGTCTCAGAGGTCGCTTATGGGCTTAGGCGCGACGGGGAAGCGGCACTCGAGGTGGCCCTCGAAGGCCTCACCGGCGGCGGCATCTCACCCTTTGTTATGAGTGATCACATAACAAAAGGTGACACACTTTACCCCTAGCAGGTCTGCCCTCCGAGATCGAAACCTCGAAGAGGGAAGACCTGGAAACAGGGCCCACCGGCGGCGTCGAAAAAGAGGGCTCACTACCGCAACAGAACGACCGTATACCCTTTGGATCCGGCTTACCTGGCAGAAATTCGGCTTGTCAGTGCCCGGTGAGCCCTTCGCTTGAAACCGCTAGGGGCCGAGCAAAAGACACCGAAACGAACCTCCGGCGACCGGAAGGGCAGATGTCGTGGAACAAGACAAAGGAAATCCCCTCCGAACCTTGCACAGACACTGTTTTACAGCACACGGAAAAATACGCATGCACGATAAACCACACTGCACTATAGGACCGAGTTCAATCACGAGGTGCGGAACCGATCTAGGTATTGAACTGAGATAAGCGCCGAACAATTTCACTTAACGTATTGTATAGATAAGGTTCATAGTCGCTTGCAACCTAAAGGAAAAGTACAGCCATGTATGAGAATGGTACAGCGATATACTCGATCGTTCGATACAGTTCGGCCGGGAACATTTGAGAAGTCATAGGGCAGAATTATCTGGGTATATACCCACACCCAGTCATAGTCCGCGTCTGGGTATATACCTAGATAATTCCGCCCTATGACTTCTCAAATGCTCCCGGTCAAACTGTATCGAACGATCGAGTATATCGCTATACCGTTCTCACACATGGCTGTACTTTTCCTTTAGGTTGCAAGCGACTATGAACCTTATCTATACAATACGTAAGGCATATTATTGCTTGAACACGCCTATTATTTTTAGAATCGAGGGTTTACAGAATATGTCCAGAATGTTCGAGTACTTGCGTATTTTTCCAGACCTTGTTTCCGTAACAATAATGATTACCTACTTAGTAGAATGTAGGATTACAAATAATCCTACATTCTACCGACTATGGAATTGCGCATAGCCCTGCCTTGAATTAGCTCGTTTTGATTGGTGGTGGTGCTATCTTGTATAGTGAGATCTTCACTACTTTCTGGACCCGCGGGTGGCATATAACTTGGTGGTGGAATCCCAGCTTTTAATGCAATATTATGCAGCACACAACATGCATTTGTAATCTTACTAGCCACATCCGGGTGATAGTGAAGAACTCTGTCCTTTAGTAAACACCTCCACCGAGCCTTAAGCAAACCAAAGCAGCGTTCGATGCGAGATCTAGCTTGGACATGTCTCCGAGTATATATTTCTTGTTGTGACCCCGATTCAGCATTTAAAATGGGTGTCATTAGCCAGGGCCGTTGGGGATAACCCGAATCTCCTGAAAGAAAATAATAATTATTTTGTTAAGAATATCTAACTTATATTTTCATTTGACAAAAGGAATTACAACAAAGAATTGCTTTAATTGAAAGTCCGGTTTTCGGAGGGAAACGGAAATGAATGGTAGCGTGCACCCGCGCTTCCCCACGCATTCCACCCGCGAGTCTTACATACACAGGCGACATTACATGCGCAGTCGACGCCATATTGGGTCTTGTTTCTTAATACCTGTACTCAGGCGAAAAATAATTCCTGTTGGACTAACTAGTTAGACCATGAGGAAAATTATTCCCATTAAACAAACTAGTTATGCAACGTGGAAAAACTTCTTAACTCACCTAATAACCAAACATGTTCACCACTTTCATGAAGCCCACGCATGTATGTCTCCACATGACTCGCGGACCATATGTGGGAGTCATGGGTAGCCCCACCAAATTTGGCATTCACGTTTATTATTCTTAAATCGTAATCACATATCTGAAAAGAAAATTAAATTAAAATAAGTATTATTTATTAAATTAAGTGCTAATAGAAGGAATCTGACGAAAGCAGCCTAAATCAAAAGTTAACATACCTTATTTCTTTACATAATTACTTGGCACATTTTATTTTAGTAAAAAATTTATAGCTTCATCTAGCGGCTTACCATTTGAACATTTAAAGAATGATATCCTTTTCGATTAAAAAATATGTGCTCCTCCTCATCTGGTTTTGTTATGGCAATATGGGTACAATCAATGCACCCTATCACACCAGGCAAATTATGTTTTGTTTGAAATCTGGAAATTATTTAACAATTTTAAAACAAATAACTACTAACTTAAGTAGGTACATATAATAATAATAAATGTGGAACCTGTAGGAAAGTTTTTAATCCATACTAATATTATAAATGCGAAAGTTTGGATGTGAGTTTGTGAATTTGTGAGTTGGTGAATTTGTGAGTTTGTGAGGATGTTTGTTACTCAATCACGCAAAATCTACTGGACGGATTTCGATGAAATTTGGTACAGAGGTAGATAATGACCTGGAATAGCACATAGGCTACTTTTTATCCCGGGAAAAAGCACTGTTCCCGTGGGAAATTCACGCGGGCGAAGCCGCGGGCAAAAGCTAGTGATTAATGTTTACATAAAAATATTTTCATACTTCTCTTTGATTAATGATCTCTCAAGTGGTGTTTGTGGAAACACTATCCACTTTCCCGCTATATCATTGTGATTTAGGGCATCAACAACCTCCCTGATGCAGCGGCTTGTTGTGCGCTGTGTCAAAAACTGGCTCACACCTACTATCTTTTGGTATGATCCTGTAGCCAAAAAGCTAAGAGCACACATCACCTAAAAATACAAAATATTTAGGTACATACCTATAATAGGTAACTATACTACCTATGTGGTTTTATATTAAAAGGTTATCATAACATATAATTCATAAGACAGGGACAGTTATTAGGGCTACAATATACTCGATTGTAAAATTACTTAGGTGTATAAAATTGATATTAGTACATTACTGCCGCGGTCTATAATGACTACTTTGCTGGTCGCGATGATGATGACCGACAGCACAGCTCCAGGCCAACACAGCGCGGTCAGCGTGCAGCCCTTGATGGACAAGCTGAGATAAAGGCAGAGACCATAGGTCGAGGCCTTTACAGAAAGGGCTGCAACGAAGGCCAAGCTGGAAGGCCTACAGCGTAGCTAGGCTAGCTCGTGGCAATCACAGCATGACCAGCGAAGCAGTCATTGTGGGCCAAGGCTTGTATAGTGCTTTACTAAAAATGCAAGTACCTAATCTAAATAAAACCAGCAAGTAATTTAAATAAAAATATAAACGTCAAAATAGCCTGTTAGAGCAACCGGCAAAACTTTGTCGGCCGCTCTTTGAAGGTTTTCAAAATAATGACCACATTACATGCATTTTTGAGTAAAGTTAATATTATGAGGGAGTCTGCTAGGTACCTAATTGGTATATTAATGTAATCATAGAGATGAATGTACTAAATATATTTTGCTTACCTTTACTTCCAGGGTAATTTCATTAGAACCTTTTAATCTAGTATGACGTTTGAGATCGTCACACAACTGCCTAAAAGTTATTTTATTTAGCCTGAAATGTTGCATAAACAATAAATCTGGCATTTCCTCAACTGTCTCCAATTGCTTTCTCAAAGCAAAGCGTCTTCGGCGTCTTAGCCAAGCTTCTTCGTTGTGAGCAGCCCACAATAAACGTAATTTATGCATTATGTTTTGGAACTGTACACAAACTAAGATAACTAGGTTGAACTGTAGTAGAACAGGAAAAATCAACTAAAGTGATTATTTTCTATAGCTAGTCACAATCACTCACAGCTGACAAATAAAATCCGCCATATTGTTTCAATGACGACAACGCATTCATTTCGTTTCGATACAATTTCGATTCGATCGCCTAATTCGCTATCTCATGGCGGCTGTACACTCTTGCGCGAGGGTCCTCGCTATCCCTCGCACGAGCCTCTCGCACGAGGAGCGCTACACGAATGCGACCCTGTACATTCTTGATTAATTCAGTTACGACGAGCGGCGGCGAGGAGATGGACGCGCTCCAAGTTACGGCAGCTGTAGCGCTATGAGCTATTATTATAATTATGTGCACATTTATAACACGAAAAAGATTAAATAGAAATGGCATACTTAAACGGAAATGGTGGATGGCTCCCATAAAATGGGCTCGGTTTGATAAACTTCGAGAAAATTCAACTCTTTTTCTTTTATTTATTTCTCCAAACTTATTCTATTTATATTTTTATTGTACTTACGGGGCTGTATTGGCGTTACGGGGGTTATATGTAGGACTTTACGCACGACTTAACGCCATGACGTTTTGAGGTAGAATGAACGAAGCGCGAGTGTACAGGGATGCACTCGTCTCCCCTCGCGAGGGAAGGCGAGGCCCTTTGACTCGCGACAAAAAGCCGACACGAGGACGAGGGCGCGCGAGGCGAGGCGAGGGAAGGCGAGGATAGGCGAATGTATCCTGTACATTCTTATCCTCGCCATGGCTCGCGCTCCCTCGTCGAGTGTGTACATTCGCCATCAAAGCCGAAGCGAATGTCAAAATTGCTGCTTGTATGTAGAAAGTATGGAAGAAGCAATAAAAAAAAATTTTACTTCTGTGGGAAGAAGCGATAAAAAAATTCGTTACTCTATGGTTTCGATTCGATTTCGATTCGAATTTTATAATCGAACCTACAATGGACTTAGCGATTGCTTAGCGACAAGTTGACGATCAACCACGTGATTTAGCGAAGCCTTATGTCAATCCCATACATTTTTTCGTTTGCGAACTTCGCTATCGCTATTAAAATCTGACTTTGTCTAAAGGTCCTGGTCGCGGGTTCAAGTCCTGCTTGAATGGAATTTTATTGACCATATATTATTTCTATATGAGATTACTTTAGTACTAATTGCGTCTGAGATGCATCAAAATATAAAATAAATAAAGTTATTAGTGCGATAAAACGTTGAAGTTTGTTTTAAATCGCATCTTTTCCTTGCATTTTAACTACTTCTTATTATTTAAAAGAGCTTCTTGTCCGTGGAGTATACACCACGCCTCCCTATTCTCGGATACGACAGGATGTCTCTATTAAACCAAAACTTCAAATTCTCGTTGCATGAACCAAATTGTGTGACATTAATCCGAGGAGCAATATTAATAGTGAATAAAAGTCAGTGCAAGCAAGGCTAGTACCTACATTTTACTACGAAGGCTGCGAGCAACAGGTATTATGGCTAAAAATAGCTGTCCCTGTACCTAAGTATGTTATGAATACAGTTTCCATATATGTTAAGTTTTTAGATGTCTTTAACATAATGGTGTTATAGAAAGAAAATACCAGATAGGTATGTGTTAAACAATCACTAACACTAGTGGTAGTGATTATTTTGACGCAACATTAAAATTTATGGGATGCATAAACTTGCATGACGTCCTGTTTTCATATTCTCATATTGCTTTAACAAATAGAAAAGCTGACGAAATCAAGACTAGAAAGTATTTCAAGTTATAAGATAAGTCAACGTGTCTTCCACGCCTTCTTTCGACGAAGAATCCTCAGGGATCAGGAAAATCAATTGAAGTTTCGACGCATGCAGTTGGCAATATTTCAAATTCACTTTGATGCAATACCTCGCTTCCCGTCTTTTGAGTTACGTAACAAACAACAATGACCACATTTGTCAACTCAAATTTCTAAGGAATTGCACGCTCCAAGACATATTTCATAGCTTGGTGATTTATGATTTTGAAAGTCTCTCACAATTTGGATATGCATTTTAGATGGCATTGAATCGAAAAATAAACATTAAGTAAAAAAATTTTGTATACTTTTGCTGTAACTTACCAATAATCTCGAATATATTATACGCAATTTTAAGACTTAAAATAGATTACTTATCAGTATGTGATTCGTCATCTATTTACGAGATATTGAGTATTTTCCATATCCACAAGTAACTAAGTATAAAATGAATTTCAGTAATTTCGATTGAAAACCAACAAAAAAGGTTTTAATTCTCAATTCTCTTAAATTTCCAATAAAATTTAATTTAAAACCACGATATAATTGAGTGCCTATTAAAATGTAAACCTGTAAATTGCGCTTGCATGACCGCGAATTAATGTTTAAAATTAATGGTCCCCGAGCGCATCGGACGGGAATTTACTTTTCATAATTTAAATAAGTACCTATACTTAATCTGATATCAGTATAAATAATAATTTAAATGACTTATATTTGTATAATTATTTTCTTGAATTTAATGTAGGTACTTACATTGTCTAAAACAAAATATATAAGAGCACTGATTTAGAAATATTTAAAAAAATGAAATTTGATTAGTATTGAGGTTAGATCATAGCATAGCATTTGCTGATCTCAGCTGAAACCCTAGACGACAGCTATAACAATTTAATTTAATTTATTGTACAAGGTACTTTCACAAAAATTAGACCATTATACGTTTCAGATGTAGAGAAATGTGTAAATTTTACAAAACATGACTAGGTACGAAATCATTGCTTATTTGTCATAATTTCATTAGAATTAATCAAATTAGAATAACCTGATAAGCTTCTTAGATCTCTAGACAGGGCTTATTGTATGGTTTCACTCGGTGGCGTAGATTTAATATCGATTCGTTTAAATGTAATGCACGTAAAAATGCATGTTTGTAACTCGTCATCATAAAATAAGTAAAAAAAATACAGTTTTCACTCAATTCAATTTAGTAACCAACCAGAGGAATTATGAATCATTGATAAAATATAGACCCTGTTTATGCCAGTAATATAATCTAAATTATAACAAAACTGCGTGACGCAAAAGAAAATTATTATGATCTTTTAAACTTGATTTTAAAATAAAGTTGAACTTTATTAATTTGCTAGAAATTCGTGAATATTTATAACACAATAATAATAGTGTTGCAAAGTATTCCTATAATTATTATAAAATTGTAATGTACTTAGATTACATTACAATTTTACAACTAAAATGTTTGATCAAATATCCATTCGTCATTTAGTAATGCATTAGCTTTTAGTTTATCTAAATTTAGAAACCACAGCGCTATTAATTTCGCCTGTAATTGGTAGTAAACTAGTAATGTATTTTCAACCGACTTCCCAAAACAGGAGGAGGTTATATGTTTCGATGTATGTATGTTTTTTTTTTATGTATGTTCGCCGATTTCTCCGCCTATAGCGGACTGATTTCCGAAATTGTTTTTTTATTCGTAATGGTATATTCCCAAGTTGGTCCCATTTTAACCACGTCAGAATCTGTTCGGTAATTTTAAAGATACCTAACAATATATAAAAATACCAACATTGCATTATAGAGCAAAAGCCCGCGACAGCATGCCCTTCCTTATTTTATTAAAACTCAAGATTTTCTGAGTATGTTCCTAACATAGAAATAGCGATTAGCACCTATAAAAATTGGATCATGATTACTTAGGCAGATTATTTGTAGCAATAACATTAAAAGTGGTAACTTAATTTCCTCAAAGTAAAGTTTTTTAAAGGTTTTATTCCTATATGAAATCACGCCATCCATTACCAGGCAATTGGTGCAGATATAAACACCTGCTAGACATTGTAACTTTACTCAATTATAGTTATATTTGTTTTATTATAAAAGCTGAATTTAATATTACTTCGGGAGGCCCCAAGGGTGCTTTTTATTTATTTTATTTTTATTTAATTTTATTTTATTTGGAAAACATACAGTCTATATATCTTATTATTAATCTATTTAGATTCTAAGGACCATTTACATGTTTTCGCATAAAGATAGCAAAAATGCTTGTTTGTTAAGTATCTAGTATACAAATAAAATAAAAAAATTGGTAACAGAAAAATAAAGTTGAAAACTTTATACAAATTAACAACATAAGTAGTTATTTAAAATACTAGAAAAAAAAAGTCTAATTATTGACAGAGTGAGAATCATTAAACCACGACCTAGAAATTCTATTCTTGAAACATCCAGGGGTTGAGTTGAACAGGTCTAGTTATATCTTATACCTATAAAAATCATCCTTGCTATCCATATTATCTGCATAAGCAACTGAGATCCAAACTTCATACCTCTCTCTCTCTCAGCCAAAAGACGTCCACTGCTGGACAAAGGCCTTCCCCAAGGATTTCCACAACGACCGGTCCTGCGCTGCTGATTTCATACCTAGTCGCTTATATTTTTTATTAATATCCGTATATACCACGCAGAGAAACATTCAGCATTTTTAAAATAAGGAAGGTTTGGCCGTCGCGGGCTCTCGGTCTATTTATGTGCCAAAAATAATAGACAATTTGACATGTTTTGACATTTCAAATCATACTGACATAAAAAGTTTCGAATTCTTAATTCTTTATTTTCGGCTAGTAGTGAAAAAAAAGTTTGAGTTTTTATTAAAGAAAATAGATGTAGAAGCACTAAAAATGATTAAATAAAACTTTTTTTCCAAAAAAAATGAACCGACTTCCATCATAAAACTTAAAATCATGAAATAACAATAAAGAAAAATGTATTAGCATGCTACCTACTGAATGAGGTGAAGTCGGTGCCAAATTGAATATTTAATAATCTAAATTAACATTAGAATCATGTATATAATTATATAAAATGCCTAGCTAAACAATTACATAACACCCTTACTCCTGCACTTGGCACCGACTTCACCTCATTCAGTAGGTAGCATGCTAATACATTTTTCTTTATTGTTATTTCATGATTTTAAGTTTTATGATGGAAGTCGGTTCATTTTTTTTGGAAAAAAGTTTTATAATACATAATTACATTTCGTATATTTTGTTGGCTAATAGAGTATGCAATAAAGTAAATAGATAGTATATATTTGATGTAATAATAGGTTACAAATTAAGATCGAGAAACCTCTTGGTCTCTGCACTCAGATTACAGACCACCACACAAGTTTCCAATAAAATTTCTTAGAGATCTTACTACAGACTTAACAACTTTAATTCCAGTCTATTCTGAACGTCGAATGTGTTCATTCAGACCATTCAAACGCTGTTACAGAACCATTCTCGCCGCCTCAATAATTTCCCTTTCAGCTCTATCCACCATTGTTCTCAAAAATTCATTTTTAATCTATCAAACCGATCCTAGCACCTAATCTAATAGACGTAAGGTATATAATTGACAGAAATTGGTTTTCAGAAACGAAAAAATAATTTTGTAGGAATGCACGTCTAGGAAGTAAAGGCATGTTCATTAGTGCTCGTGGAACCCTGCGCACGGCAAAACGGAATGAAAATAAAAATCAAGCTCATTCTGAAATCGTGCTCTGAAATGTCCCTAAAGATCGGGACATTTCACGCTTTGTTATTAGTTTTAACTAAGGAACTATTTGACTTTATTCAAATTTAAAATTAGAATTTTCATAAGATTTTTCAGAGGTTTGGAAATGTGTATGTACTTTTAAAAGGACCAAAATTGTGTGTGTATATTCCACATGAACATTCGAACGAACTAACACGAGTGTGTATTCCGTGTGTATTCTGTGTACGTATAAAGAAGAGATTGCATTTAGTGTACGCAGCTCTATTAAATTGGAATAGTTCCCGAGCTGACGGTTGCACAAACGCTCAGCCGCTATGAGATTATTAAACAGATAGTAGCTATTGTAACGAGACTCAACAGTTGGGGAGCCTGCTAATCTTACTGGCAACACCACTAATACTCCCGCAATACAGTGTTTGGTTTGAGTTCGGAAATAACAACAAATAAACAGCGTGTAGGATTTCTTTTGTATAGTGTTTGCTTTGCCTACAATCTCGATGTCAAAATCATATATTTATACTATTTTCAGACGTTATAACTTCCTTCGGATTTTGCTCCATAATAGTTAAGAAATTTTGTAGTTCAAATTTTTACAATATATTTTCTTAATAAATTGTAAAAATCTGTAAAAACTTTCTATCTCAAAATTCCAATAGCTGACGAGAGCAGCTAGTTTTCTATAAGATTTCAAATTATTTAACTCAACTATATTTCAACGAATGTAAATTCAGCCGTAAAGTTACGAAGAGCGAATGCACTAAATCCTGAAAAAATAGAGATAGTTGAATCTGATTGGCTCCCATTCCATTTGAATTGTCTGCCGAAGTTTAATTGGCTGGCGAACGGTGACAAAACAACTTGCAGAGGACGTGTACCAGGGTCGGAGTTAAATGCAGGAGTGTGCAGCTTCATCAAACTTTCGTACTGAAATTGATTGTGTGGCAGAGTTTGGGAAATGAAACACGGGATGAAGGGGAATCAAAGGAATAAGGCTACTGGTTCTTGGATGGTCTTTTCTCTAATGCAATAAAAATTTCTTAGTGAATATTTGTTTCCCTATCAAAATTCCCACTGAAGCGAAACCTCACGGCGCAGCTTGTTGATCATATAGCTAAAAAATACTAACACATAATTTCAATGTTTGACTAATAATGTATGTTCGTAGAATATGCATCAAATTCAATCGGCAGATTCATCCCCTAAATTATTCAAAGACAAAAAAACTTTCACATCAATTTTCTACGTTCAATAAAGTTGGTAGTATAACCCATGATTACTATGACTACATATTGGCGAACGTCGATGAACAAAGCGGAATGCAGGCATAGTCAGCGGCGTGATTGATGTTCATCTCGGAGATTGATGTATGACTCGCGATGATACATGGCTTTGGCAGGGTTATCCTTGTAACCACCAACCAGCGTGTGATAAGTCGCGATGTTACATGTACGTATTATACTTACGACACGAAATGAGAAAGAATATAAAAGGGACCGGCCAAGGTATGAGAATTGTTAAAAATATGTAATTTTATGATAGAATACATATAATTAAACACATTTTGCAACTTTTCAGCACGAGTTTATTCTCCTGAGCTACTCGAGTTCAAACTTTTTGGGAAAGTCCATTTTCTACGCGTGACGTCATATGAATGCACGTTTAGTTAGGGGCGTTTTGGTATCGTTCAAACATCGCTTAAAAATGTGAATTGTTTTTTGCTATATCTTGGGAAATACTTTGGTTATTGATGTAATTCTTTTAAAGATGATCCTATTATTGTGAGATATTTCAAAGAAGCATCAAAAAAAATGTTGTCCGGTCCCTATTGATACTGACTATACAAATGTATCTGCATGTCAAAACTTAGTCCTCCATACGGGCGGTGGTGGATTAGCAAATTAGCTTTGAATTTGGGATGTGCTGTTGTCTAAAGTAAAAACTTACTAAAAAAGATTTTCTGATGTGCTTTCGATTTATCCACTCCACAATTGAAAACGCTATACTAAGATCTAAATCTAATATTGCTAAGACTTTTATTAAAATGGCTTAAAAAACAAAATTAATTCCACGGAGTATAAACACTATTTAAATGGTTTTGCAACCGTAACTTTACTTCTTCCGAGTGGTTAATCAAGGGCCAGTATTTTAAACTTAACATAATTAACAGTAAGATAACCTTAAAGCAAGGTACTTTGAAGATATATAGGGTAATGAAAATGCTAATTTGGCACGTTCTATCGCAGTAAGTCCAGTTTTTCATCGCAGTAGAATTAACACCCTTCGCGAAGCTCGCGTGTCCCGCCGGATTCAAACCCCGGAAATGGCATTCACCCCAGGGCCGGCTGCAGGTTTTCAACCTATTTAAATGTTTCAACATATACTTTCTAACATTTGTCTATAACGCAAAATTTACTGGTATGTAGAAAAATAACACGTAGAGGCATTTCTGAGACGAAAATGGTTCACTATTAAGTAAATATAAAATAATTGGCATCAACGATAATATTCAAAGTTTTTAGATATTCAATACTAGAATATAAAGCAACAAACTTCGATGTTATTATTTAAAATTATTGAAGCATCTTTTTAAATTAGTGCGGACGTCATTTTTACAAACTATTCCACAGAATTACGGTGCAAACTATTGAAAGTGGCACCTACAAATATTAGTACAGTTTGCTATCTTTTTATAGCTCATTTTTGCAACACTTATCGAGAGCTGTCTACCACACACACTTTGCTCAGCACACAGCTTGGAATACAGGTAAATATTTGCTTTATTTTCAGTCTGTGCCATAAATCTGCGGGAAAATATTATTTTAAAACGTTTAAAGAGGTAAGAAGATAGCCACTTAGACATAATATGCAATGTTGTAATTTATATGTTACAATAATTGCATTGAATTAAAAATAACATGTATTATTTTATCAGTGAAGTTTTTGCAAAATTTTCTCGAGAATCGTTATTTTTGTGGGATCTAATCCATATCTGTCCAGCATTGGTATTATGAGCGGTTTAATTACCCGAATCGCGTGCCTCGCTCGTGATATGAGCCGTTGTCTGATTAGAATTGCGAAATATTCCTCCAGCTAACTTTTTGGCTCGAGTTTATCGTGAGAAATAAATGTGAATTATCTAAGTGAACAGGGTAATGCCATTTTATTACGGGTATATGACATTCCATGGAGTTAGTGGATAACCACTTTTCTTGTTTTTGAGTGTTAGAACCTTTATATTTTATCTAAAATGACTTTATTAAATCACATCTATAGATAGTTACCATATATAAAAACAACCATATTGCGTCCCCGAATTTCGCTTTCATTGGAATTTTCGGGATGAAATATGCTATTTCATGTTTTTATAGTATTTATTTTTTTTGACAAAAAGATACCTATGTATAAATTAGACCTCACTAAGACCTCACTATAACCTTTCGAACATCATATTCGTAAATGATGCTGTGTGATTAAAATGTTGCTAGCAATTACTTGGTTTATGGGCTATTTTAGCACGTAATTAATACGAACAGCCTCGAATGCCGGTTCGCCTTGTAAACTGCGAAGATAAGCCAGGTCTAGTGAAATTTTACTAGAACATGCGATTCCCAGTTCAATATTACGTTATCTATTCAAATTTAACGTTCAATTGGGGTTTAAATGAACGCTTGAATAATGAAGGTGGCCTAATAGTTTGCATTTTTGTAGTGCTAGAAAAGAATCACACATACCACATAAATAAGTTTATGTATCTAACATAAAACAGCTATAAACTGACTAATCGGTATATTTATTTACGTTTACATTTCTTTAATATTGATAAAGGGCAACAATCACAACAACAATTGGACAACAATTTTATTTCACCCAAGTAAGAATACTTTGATTGCATTTACCTAAATTAAGAACTTCTCAAAGTCGTGAACATAGTATACTTGAAGTAAGTCGCAATTAAATCGATTAGAGTAGCTACCATTCGATTAATATCGAGCAATCGATCACTCGCGACATGGTAATGATGAATAGCAGCAGCGGGGCCTGATAAACCTGCAGCCATTATTCTATTACCTGCAAGGTATCTGGAAACTCCTAGACTGAAGTCGAGTAATTTATCATTTCCAAGGAAACCTTCCTGCTATCAATGTTTACAATCCCCGACGCAAAGGGTATTACTTATTTATTTTACTTGTCTTTCATTGCAAATTGATTGTAACTACCAAAATATAGGTTATGTATGTTTATAGTTTCAGACCCATCATCAGAAGACCATTTTCAAGGCGCGGTACGCACTTGTTTTGAAATTGGACTCCTGTTGACTCCGAAACTATAGTCGGCATTCCCGACATAACAGCACGTGAGTGACCCGTTTTAATGTAAGTTTATATTGTTTTACATTTCTGTTTAGCAATTCAATGTTAATAACGATAATGAAAATGACCTAGGTTAACAAATTATGGATTGCTGATAACAAACATAATTTTAAAACATGGTTTAAATGAAAGTGATTTAAAGTCAAGTGAATTATTGTCATCACGCAAGGTTCTATACAATAGATATAATTAGCACGCTCGTTGTTTCTGAATATTTTTGTGCGTTATATATTTTTTGTAGTTCATTTACTTATATATTTTTTATTTAACTATAGTTTTTATATTACGTTGATAAATCGTAGATTATTTTATACCCAAGACACAGGAAATGTTTATTTTTTTTTCTTCTCATCGCTCTACGTCTGCAAGCAACTTTCGCAGTAGTCCTACCAAAATCTTATTATTTCGAGCTCCTCCTTGCTTCAGAAGACACGTTTACCCGTTGGTCCTGGCTGAATTTGACGGAAGTAAGGAAGGCCAGTGCACCGGAAATGGGTACAGTTAGCTATAGAGAAACCTGATACCCGAATCCGAAACCGGCATTGAAAAAAAATACTTATACACAACCCAACCTTCGTCATCCCATAACACAAAAAAGTGACTACATAACTTTTTGCAATATGTAGCCAAACCCAGTTGGCTAATAACAGTTTGTTAAAATCTTAAATCTTGTTAATTTTATTAGTATTTTGTCAAACTTTGGTTATTCCTCAAATAGCCGAAGTAGTTTATTTTTTATAATAAATCTGAGTGCGTTTGACCTCTATCTTGTCTGATGGGAAGAGAAGATGAGATCTAGGGTGGTACACGCAAACTCAAAATATGCCTATTTACTCTTGCCTTGAAAACCCCTAAATTCTAAGTGACAAGCTACAAATAGCTGATGAAGAAGTGAACGAACGAAGTGATCGTTTATACAATACACAACACTTTCTTCACGTTATTCGCGAAGCTAATAAGCCCACGTATTCTATCGTCACCCGAGGTAGATACTGCTCCATTGTGCCTGATTGATATGCACCGCGCTTGCTATGGAATCGCAACTTGCATTTATAATGGCAACTTATAAACTTGCACTTTACGTAGGTAAAACGATAGAGTTTCAGCTTTGATGTTGCTCACAAATATATAACTATATTTTATTAAAATGTTTAATGCCAAAGTTTCATAAATAAATTAAATTAAATTAAAATTGATTTATTTCAGATCAAGATCCATAGCACATTGAAATAATACATTAAATTATTATATAAGTAATTGAATTATAATAAATATACTTATAGTTACTATTAGTACCTTCTCACCGGCATGGGTACTGTGACATGTCTATCACAGTAGATAAATGAAATCATAAAATGATTGTTTTGTTACGCACAAAATTCAAAGGAGTCCTTGACAAAATTTATTACGCGTGCTTACATGCATGATGTAAGGTACCTTTTTGGATCGCCATAAAACAAAAAATACACATATACATTTTAAAGGCACTGAAGTATACTTAACTCTTTAATTTATTAATATTTTTTCTTTTCATCGACTTATACAGACAAAAACCTAGAATTTTTTTTCTCTATGTCAGTTACCCAATAAGATATAAGTAGATATTTTGTGTCAAAAGTCACCTTATGTTAACCATTGAAAAGTTTGACCGGATTTGCGTGTACGCAGAGTGACTGATAGTTCGCCAGGAACACGTAAATCAGACAGATAACGCAATTATACCACCCCTATCTCTACGCAAACTTCGAATTCGCGTGTCGGCTTTTATCGCTATCGTGGAAAAACATCCCTTGATAGATATCTTGAAGAATTATAAATAACGCTTGACTAAAATACTGTGGTTAGTCCGAAAATACATGCCACAATCGAAAGTTGTGTGGTTTTAACCACACGCGATCCGAAACAGTGAATGGAATATATTTTTAGCCTTAATAACAAATAGCATAATTTAACGAATTGTAAGTATACCAATTTCAGAATAAGCCCCTTGTTCTAGGAACAACAATTAGGATAATGTTTTAGAGACTACCTTAAATATATTTTGAATGTAGCTTGATATTGGATAAATTTTAATATTTTTAAGTAACTCTGAACAAGTAAATAAAAAAGTTGATTCTATTTGGTCTTTATAAGCTGTGGAAAAGTAGTCAGTAGTTTACATAATGCCGCGTCTTCATTTTCTGGAAAATTCTTCCCTCGCTCGCTTCTCATTTTCACGAAACCATTTTTTTTTTTTTTATCTCTGATTGTCACATTTTCCCTTACTAAGCTAGCTATCGGTATTTTTAGCATCGGGAATAAGAATTTGCAAAATTAAAATGTTTCATAAAATAAAACTCTGATATTTAATTAAGTTAAGAGCATCTTAGAAGCTAGCACTTAGTTCAATGTCTAATTGCTCAGAGGACATTTTTATTTGATTACGCCTGCAGGTGATTTTCATAAAAAATTAATGCGATCTGATATTGATGCTTCCAATATTTTAGAAATATACCCTATTCAAGTTAAATATTCTTAAATTATAAGTTCACTTCACACTTCAGTTTCGAAGTTACTTTTAAGTCACTGGCTGAAAATCCTATCTAGAGCAGATGTAATCTTAATTGAGTATTTTTTAAGGATTTTTGTGCACTCAAGATGCAGTAGTACTTAATTGAATATGTCCCTGATCGAAAACATACTCAAACTAACATGACATTAAAGTATGCTGGAGATTCAAACCGTGATGTGGTTGTTCAGAATCAACGTCTTTATTTCGTGTTAGCACAGCGTCGCTGAATAAATGCCCCATTCACTCTGGTAAAATGCTTCTGCCAAATTACTTACCATCTCAGTATATCCTTAGGAGTTATGAAGATATTGTCGATCCCGTCTTATATCCCAAATGCATTCTGTTACGTAAATAACAATTCTGCGTAAGAGGGTGACTTATCGTGGCGCCAGCCTCGCGCCTTATAACTGTCGCTCCTAGTATCCTTCTTCGCTGCTTTTATACCATCTTTATGTTTCCTTATGTACGAAATTACTAGTCCTTTTTACTGCGCATATAAAATATACATAGAAAGGTGTATTTCCACTGAAATGGAAGCAAGTGGGTAAAAAGTGCGGAGCAGCGAAAATATTTGAGTCGGTTCGAGTTGCTCATGCGAAGACAAGTCAGTTTGTGGCATGTAGCACAAAATATAGTGATAGAAATATCATGAATACTAGCTTTTGCCCGCGGCTTCGCCTACGTGAATTTCCCACGGGCACTTTCCCGGGATGAAAGATACCCTGTGATCTTCTTAGTACTTTTAACTATGTGTATGCGAAATTTTAAGAAGATTGGTTTAGTAGATTAAGCGTGAAACGTAACGTAACGTAACAAACAAACAAGTAAACAAATAAATTCTCTTTCGCATTTATAAATTAGTTAGGATTAGGATACAATTATTATATTTTATTTAAATTATTTTATTAACCTATTAACTAACTGAACTATTCAGTATTCAAGACATGACACGCTTGCACAAATATATTAACCTAACTGTTGTTTTTTGTATCGACATTATTTCTGGTGCTGATAATAATTTATCGCCATTGTTTGGTGAGTTATGATTTATACTTGGTCTGCGGTGGCGATCCAATCTCTCCCCTCCTCCACCCCCCGGAAATATTCCCCTTCTAATACTTTCTGGAAGTGGGAACTTTCCCGGCAATTCGCTACTATTTCGTGATAGAAAGGCAGCCTGTAACAAAACAATTTGACGTAACAGTAAATCATGAGAGGCTTTTAATGAAAATAGAAGTGATTATACGTCAATTGAAAACATAATTATTTAAGTTGTATAATTTAAGCCATTTTTCGGCGAGGTTGGTTATGTGCAATAATGTATATACTTGCATAAAAAAAAAAACAAAAAAACCGTACAATTCTATATTTTAAAGTCACAGGGTTCGGTAATTATGTGCCCAAAACCCCAAAATTTGAAGTAAGTAAGCCCATCAGTCTCTGAAACTGGTTCTTATGTAAATAAGTTATTAAGTTCAATAGGGACATTTTAATTTAGAGGCCTGATCAGCGGCCTGAACTAATTTAGGGGCGCAGCCGCTTTCGTTTATTAAAATTGGACCCATAAGTTCGACGGGGCTGAGTGTGACGTTCTTCGAAAAAGTGCCCACTTGGAAACTCCCCTGGTTTACGATTTAGCCCCAAAATGGCAGATTTTTACGACAAAACTTTTCTGATATAATGTCCGAGGCTGGAACAGTTTCGCCCGAAGTGATTAAACACGAATTTTGCATTTGCCAAATAGGTAGTTTGTTCGTAAAATTAAGTATTTTGGAGTGGACATTTTTTATGTATTTTTATTAAGTTTTTGTTGAGTTGCTATACAGTTCTAAATATTTATTAACTGTTTTGAAAAAGTTTTCATCAATAATAAAATGTAAAAGTACAGTAACGCACGAACATTAATGTAAATACATCGGTTCTTATACTACAATGTAATAAAGTCCAAAATTGCACACAACATCAAGTCTCGTGACTGTACGTTCATACATACCTATATCTAACAACTTACCTATACGTTGAATAGCAGAGCCAATCTTGAGTGCAGCAATCTTATCATGGTCGCACTTAGATCCAGCTAATACAATTGAAAGCAGGTACGATTTTATGTCCGTACTATCGAACGTTAAGGATAAATTGTGAAAGAGTTTCTTCATTCAGAACTGATTCAGATACGAAAAGCGATCTTATTCCAACATTAGCTGATTATAGCGAGATTATACTTGATTCTATAAAATGTTATAACATTCCAATAACGATATATGTATCAACTTATTTAAAAAATAATAATTTTACAACTTACGATCCGCAACATGCTTCGGCAAAAAGTCAAGTCAAATATACAATATACAGAATATACGATATATTATGTTAAATATCTGGCTGCGACCACTGCGATTGTAACATAACACAACAAAATAAAAAAGCTTCGTGTTAAGTCCCGTTTATATTTTAAACGCTTATAAAAAATGCGTCGTCATTTTACTTATTCCATGGTGCACAAGATTGAGACAAGAGAAAGGGCGAGAGTAATAATAAATTCTTGGAAAGTAAATCGAGTTGTCCCTACTCTTTTACTTTTGGTTTAGGTGGGAATTCAAGTCGGGGTTTAATTAATTTCAGCGTTTCAGCTCGCCGATTCGTCCCCCCGAGTGGAACCCATAAAACCTAATGGACTTTCCTTGTATAGAAGCAATTTGTGCGGGACTCGGGCGGTGATCTCGCTGCAATTTGGAAATGACTTACTGACTTGGAACATGCATACTGCGGTCTGTTTGGTAATTCAAATACAATAAAATAAATACGCCTTTAGCAAAACATGCAACTATTTTTAATTTAGGTATAGATAGTGGTTGTTGTCAAGTCATGTCTGACGACTGATAGGCGACTTGAGAAAAATCTTAATCTGACACAAATGTTACTTTATCACACTCAATAAGAAGAATATAAGTACATAAGTACAGAATATTAATTTATTTTTGAAGCAACTCATGGTTTATACTTTTACAGATTTAGCTTTTGCATGGATGCCTCAGATTACCTGTCCTAAATATTATAATTTTTAAGTGTTAGGAAAATAAGGTCAAGTTCTCTTAAAAAAATAGTTTGCTCCGGCCGAAGTATAATAAAATAACAAAATAACCCGTATAGAGCGCGGCGAAACCCAATGTTTTATTTTATCCAATTCCAAGTTGTATTTTTCAAGGATTTGTTACGATATAGCGTTCAAAGGATCGACGTCTCGGTAGCTCACTGCGTCAAAACACTATCGATTGCGTAATTTCCATCCTGAAGAGCGGTTTGAGAGGCTCCCATATTCCTAGCCGTAAGTCAAGTGTTTGCAGTGTTGAATATATCTTCTTTAAAATAAGTATGAAGTTTTGTTAGTATCTTATGTAAGATACCTATACGATAACTTGTAAAATACTGACTGTATCGAATTGTAGTGCGGGTAGAGCTTCGTCCACATTTGTCGAATTTTTTTTTTTTTTTTTAATAAATAAATATATACGGACAAATCACACAGATTGAGTTAGCCCCAAAGTAAGTTCGGGACTTGTGTTATGGGATACTAACTCAACGATACTATATTTTATGACAAATACATAATATATAGATAAACATCCAAGACCCAGGCCAATCTGAAAAAGATCATTTTCCATCTTGACCTGACCGGGGATCGAACCCGGGACCTCCGGTGTGGCAGTCTGGCGTGATAACCGTTAGGCCACGGAGGTCGTCGTGAAAATGATCTTTTAATGAGACGATAAAAGAAAACTCTCTTTTATCCCGTATTAATTTAATAAGATATTTGTCTTTACATGTAGTATTTTTTATTTCTAAATTTATCCACGGTACTCAGCTAGTTCAAAAAATGGTACATTTCAATAAAATCAACCTCAACATTTCGTTAAAATTATATAGAATTGAATTATAAACTTATATAGGTTCTTGAACGATACTAGTAGTTTTAAAACTAAAGTTATTAATGAAATACGAGAAAAAACTTGTCGTGGTAACTACTAAGTTCGTGAGTCGAGCTAACTAACAAGTTTAATAGATTTGGAAACTTCTCCAATGATTGGGTGTGTGTTAGCACGAGAGCCGTGTAAACGTAAAACTTGTGTTTGTTATTCGCCAAAACGATCACACGGCGAATGTTAACGGCGAAAGTTTGTATTATTCAAATGGAAATGTTCTTTACGCGTTGTATTTTTAATTTTATTTCTTTTTTGACAGGTATTGTAGGTGAACTATTACTTTTAGTAAAATATTGTTAATTTTTTGTTAAATTGGAATGAAAATGTAAACACTGGTTTAAGCTGTGTTGCCTAGTGTATTCGAGGCTTTAAGTACACACATGTATTTAAGTTCACTTAATTTATGAATTTAAATTTAAAATTTTCAATGGATTCTCGGAACTAGAAGTTTGTTTAGTATAGGATATTAAAGTACCTTTAGAATCATTTTTTGGTCAAAAAATTGACATTTTGTGTTTTCACATTCGTCGCCTTAATAAAATTATACCAAAAGCAATTAAATGACATAAAAGAAAGCCTGCAATTTTCAATTCAAGTAGCATCAAGATAAGTTCAGTTTGCCACAAAAGTTTAAGTTGTTTCTACTTAATAGCACGAGTAAGGTTTGTTTGTAAACATAGTTCTCGTGTCCCGATAACATTTCCATGATTCGCTGAATTTTTAAGGCTATATAATAAGCATAATCACAAAATAGAGAAAGCACAGATTTGAACGAAGCATGCGGCTGCTCGTGTGTTTGTTTTAGCCCATTTTTTTAAATAAATGTACTTTTTAAATTACGTGTACCGTTTATTGCCAGTTTCAACAGATCAAATTAACCTTTACAAAAATCAAAGAAAAATAATTACGTTTTGTTCCTATATCTATTACATAAACCAATACCTTCCTGAAATTACAGAATATTATTATACTATGAAAACCAATGTGCATAAACATTTATGACAATGTTAAAGAAATTGAGATCTGTTTATTTTTTAATTTAATGTAACCGAGTTGACCTAATTTATTACGAATACTTTCATAAATCAAATGGATCGTAGTTTTCATGTTTTACTAATGTATAGTGTACGAATCGTAATTTCAAGGTCATTTGATATCATAATACATTTTAGTAAAACTCTTTTTTTTTTCATTAGCCTATTTTGTATCCCACTGCTGGGCAAAGGCTACTATAGGCTAATAATCAAGGCAGCTGAATTTAGCAACAGCTATAGGTAGGTATAGCCTATTTTTTATCTTTTAATTAGATGTTTGATTAATTTAAAAATTCTATAATTATTTTAAAGATAAAGTTTAAACAAACATCTTTTAAAACAAGAAGTCTGCAGTTAATTACATCGTATGTTTACGGTCGACAAGACAACAGGTAAAGAGTGCGGCGTGCCTAATCTCTGCTCTCTCGCACCTTCGTAGCGCTTCGTAGCGCCTCGTAGCTCGTAACCGAGGTCGTAGCAGACAGTTACCACACGTACGCTTTTCGTAGCATCTCGTAGCTCTTGTAAATGAGATCTTAGTGTTGCCATACCCAGTTTGATAATTGCAGCTTCTTTGTAGTAATTTTGTTCAACAGAAAGTAAAGAAGGTATTACATATAGAGTATCCCGTCTTTATCCCTTACTGGGTAGACAGAGCCAAAATTCATGAGAGTCGAAGATTTGTTAATATACCGGAACTTACCTGTAACAAAAAATATAAAGAATTCAGAAAAGGAAGTAAAATTATTTGTTTTTTACTGATAAATATCTGTATAGTTGAGATAAAAACTCGAAGAAAAATAAGTCACTTTTCAATAAAATTGTCTTCCTTCACTTTGAGATCCTATCT
Organism: Ephestia elutella; assembly: GCA_018467065.1. Classification (NCBI taxonomy): domain Eukaryota; kingdom Metazoa; phylum Arthropoda; class Insecta; order Lepidoptera; family Pyralidae; genus Ephestia; species Ephestia elutella. The sequence goes on from CM031567.1 coordinate 13,584,862, forward strand.
TGGCCATAAAGTTATATTTCTCTGGCAAAGGCACAAAATAGAATGCAGCCATTCAGATATCCTTGAACTCAGCAGAATAAAAGAAACACAAAATCTCGCGATGTCACATCTCTTCGTAACAAAAGTTTTGGGGAATCGTTTGCCTCTGACTTGAATCACAATTTATGCCCTAGATAGACTGCAATTTAAACATGATCAAATTTATCGACAGAACCAGATAACATCTACTTTTATTAATGTTACCTGTCTGTAACATAAAAATATAGTCATAAATTAGCTGTTGCCCGCGGCTTCGCCCGCGTGAGTTTCGCTTAGATGACAAATCTTTTTGTGTTCCAAAATGTAGTAACCTAAACTCCAGTACTCAAAATTTCAGCCATTTGGTTATCCCGTGTCCCGCGGAAATATATTAGGTACTCGAAGTACAGTCGCGGTGTTAAAATGAATCAACAGTGATATTTCATTCAATAAACGATCGTCGTCTGCTCGCTATCTACTCTCTATACTATCTGTGTACTATCACTCCCACCCTGAGTCCCTCTTTGCCCTATCCCGTGTCCTGGCTATTTATACGTAGTAGAAAATGCTCATCAGGTTGATCGACTTTTGCTAAGGCCCCATTTCTATTTATTTTATGGAGTTGCTGGTCTCTTGGAGTTCTTCATCAGATCTTCCATAATCTTTAATTTTTATACGTTAGCAGAAAATGCTCATCAGGTTGATCGACCTTTACTAAGGCACCATTTCCATATTTGTAATAGTGTAGCTGGTCTCTTGGAATTCTTCATCAGATGATCCTGATCTTCGCTTTTTATACGTCAATAGAAAATGCTCGTCAGATTTAACGACTTTTGTTAAGGCACCATGTCCATATTTCTTATAGTTTAACTGTTCTGTTTTGGTTCTTCATCAGGTGTTCCAGTTTTCAAAATCAATTATAGCCTAAATGTTGCCCAGGCTTAATAGCTATACAACAAAAAAAAGTTTCATTCAAATCGGTTCAGTACTTTCGGAGATTAGCGTGATCATACATACAGACAGACAAAAAATTCAAAAATTTTTTTTTTCTTTCTATTAATCTTTTTAAGTGTCCCTCTATCCATTTCCGTCAAAAATACTAAATGTATAGACAAAATATTTTTACTCTCTTATTAGGTATATGTATAGATTAATTTATTAATTGTAATTTATATTTTTCACCTGGTTTTAAATTTTAGAAATAATCAAATAAACAAAATAACATAAATGGATATTATTACATACATAGTGTCTTGATACTTTATTACAATTTATTTGATAAATACAAATTTAAGGCACTGTCATGGTTGTCTTTGCCAAGAATGACAAATATACATAGAGAGTATATGACTCGCACTCGACTTGCCAAACTTTAGAGGCGTCATTGCAGCTTCCGTGGTAACTTTGCCTGTTTACCGAGCATTATTTGCGAATATTCTTCTCATACTATCACTGAAAGACAGACTCTTTGCTTAAAATTATTTTTTAAATTATAATGATGGTCTCTCTATATTTACCTTTTAAACACAAGCATTTCTTCGACACATTTGAAGTTTTGCACTCCTTTGGCATATACAGAATTGATATCACTCTAATACTATTTATGTCGAGTTTATATAGTACTAGCTTTTGCCCGCGGCTTCGCCCGCATGAATTTCCCACGGGAACAGTGCTTTTTCCCGGGATGAAAGGTACCCTATGTCCTTCTCCGTACTTCTAACTATATGTATGCAAAATTTCAGGAAGATTGGTTCTATCAATGACATTCTAGGTTCTATAGATGAATCGTAAAGAGGTAACAAACAAACAAACTCACTTTCGCATTTATAATATTAGTTAGGATTTGTTCTAACTGTTATGTGCTTTTTTTCACTTTTTATAGGTATTTTATGAGAACTAAAATAAATATAAAGTAAAAGTAAATTGTAGTATGTACTTAATTTTCCTCTTTATGAAACGTTCTAAAAATAGAGAAAATAACAAATAATAAATGGTTAACCTTATGTAATACATGCAGCTATTAACTTAGTTCCTTGCTATAATCATAACAGTAAAATATAACAACAGATATTCTTCATGCGTTCAATTTGCCATTAGTGCGCCAGCATGTCATAAGCAAAGTTGTTTGCATCCCGATCTAAGATAAACCTTGTTCCGTATTCATTGGAGGAAATTGAGACGATATCTTGTGTATAGCATATGCTACTCTGTGGAACATGAGGCGGATTAATCGAATATACGAACACGATTTTTCCTATAGCAATTCTTCACAATATATAGTAGATACCACACAACTACATTCTCTTGTCATTCCGCACAATTAGGAGACTATCCTAACTAATATTATAAATGCGAAAGTGAGTTTGTTTGTTTATTTGTTTGTTTGTTACCTCTTCACGCTTTATCTACTGAACCAATCTACCTGAAATTTTGCATACACATAGTTAGAAGTACGGAGAAGGACATAGGGTACCTTTCATCCCGGGAAAAGGCACGGTTCCCGTGGGAAATTCACGCGGGCGAAAGCTAGTATGTATATAATTCAAAAGAAATGCCAATTACTAAAAAATAGAAATTAAATTAAAAATCTGCAAAAACCCTTTCATAAATCTGTGTTGCCAACATCATAGCAATCTTACGTGAGTTTTTTTTTATAATAAAGCTTCTGCACTTTAGGTTTATCGTGTGCTTCGAGAAACCGGACTTCCATCCGTATCACTCTATATTCCTGGGCCATCTCCGTACAACCTATATCTATCAAATTAAAATAATATAAAACTCATCTTTACAGAGTGAGGTTTAAAAAATTATAGATAAGGGTAAAAATCCTTAACCATACCAGCCCTATAAAAATAACGATATATCAGATGACAATGTTAGTAGTAATTACGAAAAAGGTTATAATAACATTGTAGTGCAGTGCACAATTACATTTTATCGGCGTGTCAAGGCTGTCCATAATTAAGCAGCTCCTTGAAATAATGGAGTCCTCTGTGCAACATATTTATGATTCTAGGCTAAAGGTGTGATCTTATTTTATTAATTCAAAATTATTGGTCCAGGTAATTAGGTATATAATCGTAGGTAAAGGATATAATGAAAATAAATGACAAACAATTTATTGTTTATCTTCATTTCTGTATTTTTAGTTTATTGAATTTTTTTGGTCTGTCATGTATTTTGGCCAAATTAAATGGCGAATAAAAATTTGATAGATTAGAGCATAACGTACGTTAAAAATATGGTGGTTTCATTTCTTTTTGTCAAATTCCTTCGTAACATTTTTACCTAATAAAAATGCACTAAGAGGTTTTCTAACATCAGTATCTATAAAAATCAATACCATAGTGGCTATTTGGCTTTATCCATGGCTGCAAAGTCCTAGAATGCAGCTAGTATTTCAACATCATCAGCCGTTTTAATATCCCCACTGCTGGGGTAGTGGCCTTCCTTGTCATAAGGACTAGCTCCTTAGCTAGTAAAACTCACTCAATTGATTCGTGTTTATTAATAAGAAAGCTATGGAGTCTAAGCAAGCGGATCAAATAGAAACACTCCCTTCACCCAGCAGGGTTGTTTTCCACTGCATGTTTATCAAACCATTTACGTTGTCGTAAAGCTATTTAGATGCAATCTGGCTGGCCGTTGGTGTGTCGAGAGGACCATTAAATGCGGCACGCGACCGCAAGCCTCATAATTATCACTTTGCTCTTTGGTTCGTGATAAATATGTACATTTACTGGCAAATTGAAAAATATAATATTATGCTTATATAACCCAGACATAATACTGATACAGTATAACCTCTTACGGGGCCAAGAGCAAAAAGTCGTGAGGCTCGAAGGGCACGCTTAGCTGAATAGTGGATTTATTGGTGGAAAGGAGATTCAGATATAGTGACAGGTTGCTGGCCCATCGCCTATGACAAGAATCCTCACATTCCCTTAAGTGACTTTTACAATCTGGGCGGGAAGAGAGGCATTTGGCCTTAGAAGGCACATTTTATGCTTTTCTTTGCTCCTAGACCGGTGTGAGAAATTTATTTTTATCCATCATATCTTGATGCTTTTATTTTATTTTCAGTCATTTCTACCTAAGGACAGACGAGTAAATAGTGTCGTATATTTAGTGAGTTTAAAAAAATAAACAGAATAAATTATTTTTATGAGTAAGAGGTTCTACTATTGGAAGGATATCAAAAAGCTAAAATGGTTGAAATTGTTAAACGTTTCAGAGAATGACTATGTTCAACATAATACCAAAACTCGGTTATTCCTGAAAGTAGTATAAATGACATATCAGTGTTCGTAGGTCTGAGTAGGGGTATAAACAGCACTCGGCTGTGGATTACCCCGACCTCGGATCAAGGGCGGCAGGCCCACGCTGTAGGGCTAATCGCAATTAGCCCCGGATTTCCGATTGGACAAACAATAGCTATTTTTGGAATCAATATTGTTTCTAAAAATATATATTTACTGTTTGCGCGCTGGGCCTTTCTTTCTTTTAGGAAATACACAAAAATTAACCTCAATTATTTTATTCCCAGGTTTTCCTAACGATGCATGTATTAATTTTCATTGAAATGAGTTTGATAGATTACGCTTGACGCAGTTTCTACTGGCTTCACTCCCGTAGGAAGCTAAATCTTAGCTAATATATAAATATATACTAACCCAATCAAAATTCAAATTCAAAGCCAAACTCAGGTGCCTAATATACGACCGAATTGAATAGCCGGATAACCGTATAACTATATCATGCTAATGGCTGCATGCGACAGTTGGTTAGTCATTAATCCTCAAACGCTTGACTCGTTTCCCATACGGATGTTTGATGCTACAACTTGAATAACAGACATCTCATAGTTTCACTTTACGGCCAAGTTTGGAATATATGGGGTCAAACTCACGAGGATAGGATTTGGATTAAACTAGCTTCGCTATGTGACTTCGCTTCCGTAAAAATTCGGGATCGTGGGAAAAAAAACATCTTTCACATAAAAACTACTAGATTTATGCCAAATATAAAAGACGAAATAGTTGACAAAATGACAGAGATGAAATAGTTTCACCATGGATGCTATTCTACTCTCAACGCTGTACACTATAATGAATTCTACTGTAGATACGCAATATTAGAGTTTGCTGTATAAGAGATGTGAAGAGCGTTCAAAGGTCGACAATTACAGACACCTCGTCCCTCGTTAGTCGTAAAGACTTCTAACGAACGTTTTATATCTATGTAAGTATTTTGTACTAGGTAAGGTACCTTTGTGTTGCAGTTCGATAAAGATGGCTTATCTACCTTCTGACGCTAAAGATCGAAGGTATTTTTATACCTATTGTTAATCTCTTCCCTAATTTAGGCGTGTAATTATTATTACATGAGAGAGTTTACAATTATTGAAGCGGTCACCATGGCCGAAATCGGTCGGACGTCTTCAACATCATATAATTATTTTAAACCAATGAGTATTATATTTTATTGTTATAATTTCAAGAAACAGAAGAATAGTGACTAGGAATATCATTGATTCAGAAAAGTTTTATTAAAAGCTTCTTCCCAAATTGAAAGCTTTTAGAGTTGGTGAGAGTTGCGAACTCAAAGGAAAGAATAGATAAGAATGGTGCATAGGTATAGGTACCATTTCGTTTCCCGAAGACGCCGGTTCGGATCCGTACAAATCGGATTTGCGTTCAATTTTGCTAGATTTTCGGGAGCTGCCGAGCCAGACCCGACCCAAATTCGACAGATATTTCTCCATTCCCAGCTCGTCCGAATAACTTACATTTCAAAGAATTTAAATCTTCGCTACTCTGTACTGATTTGCCTAACATTGCGAGAGGTTTTCGTATAAGTGGCCAGTGTTCTGTTCGTTCATAAAATTTGACTGATTAATTAAACTTTCATGTATGACAGTAGGACCAAGGAACACAAGCCCTACATTATACCCATGATTGGTATTCCCACTAAGTAATAGGACTACGAACCCTAGTGTTTAAGATTAGTGGAAGCGCACGATGAATAAATAGTGGGACAAAATGGGTGGGACCACGAGTCAAAAATCAGACTTTTTACTGAGTTTCTCGCGATTGAGGAGTTTACCATGGCACTACCGGTAGCTCAATGAAGGAGGGACTAACTTTTAGGCCTTTTAAGTTACTACGGCATATGTTTTGTTCACATGTGTATTTACGATTACAATCCTCATCAACAACGATTCAGAGAGTCAAAGCGACGAAGAAGGAACATACGCTTAAAATATACCTTGAAATAAGCACGAGGATAAGGCGTGCTTAAATCCTCAACGCTTTTGAACGACAGGAAGGAAGCACAGGTGGATATCACCTGTCATGTCGCAGCTCGCGTCGGAGGCAGCAGAGATGAAACAGCTTCCTCTGCCATAGACCTCGGAGGTATAGAAGGGGCAAAGCGGCCAGTTGGTGGCCGGTTTCTACTGAATGATCAAACTGACAACACAGTGTATATACTTCAATGTTAATTTACCTACCTACTAATGTTAAACATATTTAATTTTTATTTATGATATTTTTAATATAGAGTGGGTCTATAGGCAGATTAATACATAAGACAAATACATTGTTGAAGTTCGTTTAAGAGGGTGTGTTTAATATATACCTACTACGAAATGTCTTATGTGGTGAAATCATGATGGTTACATAAAACAAATCAAAATGGTCAAAAATAAAACGTTAAGAACTAATGGTAAAAAAAAATTCATCGTGCATCGCCTTAGAGCATAACTAAATACTTTGAGTATATCGAATAACCACAAGTTTAAGTTACATACTCCAGTTTAATCACGCCGAGTCGTCTATGTATCACCTAAGTCTATGTCCCCCACACATTTGTTACGTTTACGGGTAACATTTATTACCGCGCCTGACGGCGGGCTCTCCCGGTAAATATACTTAATTAAAATTACCGCACGGCCCTCGGGGGTACGCATATGAGCGCGAAGACGTGCAGATAAAACTTTGTCGACTACGGAAAGGTAATTCCGACCCTCTTGTATATACTCGTATATGTGTGTGTGAACCGAGCTAAAGTGTGTGGCAAAAATTTAGGAAATTTTATAATGAACTTTGGCTTTCATATCTTTCGACTAAAAATTAGCATTAATATATACATGTACGCTTTATTAGGTAAATATACCCTATGTGTATACCCTATGTGTCTAGTCTATATTCCAGTACCAGTTATGTTCTACCCGTGTTATAAGTATATGTCATCGAACGGACGGATGTCCTGTAGATTTTGCGTTTAAGTAACAATTACACATCCTCATTCACAATCATAAGAAAATTTCCGCATTTTTAATAGATGTTATTCATAAACATGCTTTTCAAGTCAACTGAAAAACAAACAGTCTCAATAAATATAGAAATAAAACCATACTAAATCCAACTTCAACATCTAAACTCAGGCACTTTGACTCAGGTAAAGACGACATAAAGAAACTACGACGCACATCTGTGTTGCCAGTAAAATTCGGGCAGAAACATTGTAAGGACAATAAAGTTTAAAATGAGACAAACGTAAACGTAAACGTATTTTTCACGTTACAACGTCAAGTTTAATAAGAAGAGCATTTTCCCCGATTCATTTTAACTCCAGGTAAGTGTGTCAAGGTTTCGATTCCCGAGCGCCATTGTTTGCAAATAGAGATGATATCTCGATGTTTAGAGTGGCTCGGAATAAAGCTGTTAATACCTTCTTAAATAGATCATTGTTTTAGGAGTGGATAATCGATATTGTCGGCTGATGTTTGGAGATGGAAGTGGGATAACGAAGCTTAGAGTTGGCAATTCTGTCCAGAAATAAAAATTGCTTTGAAAATAATAATGAGATAGGTTTGTTGGTAAAAATACTAAAATTTATTTAAAAAATACTGTTTTCTGATAACGGTTGTAGGTCTTTTCAATTTTTTAAAGTCTTATTACGATACTTATTACGATACGAAGTCTTACCCGACTGCCTCCACGAAATTATAATTATCACGAATATTTTGACATGAAAGCTAAAAAATACAAAGTCAAATGCAAAACTTTATTAGCGTTGCGTCATATGAAAATGGCGTATAATGAGGGAAAGTACTTATCTGATACGACGAAAGGTCGGCATCAGGCGACAGGCAATTAATTAAAAAACGTCGTCATTAATTCCCATGGGTTTCAGGTGCAAGTATGAATGATTAACGGTCACTTTGACCCCGGCCGAATTGCTTATATCCGTTTGACACGGCGCAGATCCATAAACCACAGGGGTGTGACGGGAAGGGTTCAATTGGCCTGTTTTGAGCAATTTTGTTTCAGCTTTGTTGAGGACGGACAATGGACGAAATTATTTATTGTTGTAAAGTATGTAAGAAACTCATTTTTATTTTTGTTCCCTCAGGGGTAACATTCGACTCCTGAGTATATTAATGACTCCACTTGTTTATTACTATATTCCGCTTTATCCCTCGAGTACAGTAATCTTTTCAGGGTGAAAGGTATGTAATTAAAGTAGTTAGTTGTATAGCCTCATCTCCCGACTAAATCGTCTGGAATGACTTATGCCAAAAGCTGAACCTTTTTTTCATGTTAAATGAATAAAATACTTTTGTCGAAATTACTAGAAATTACTATTTCTCGGAGGTAGAGTATTAGGCAATAGGTATAGTTTAAGAATTATCGTATAGCAAACTTCTACATAAAAATAAAGATGTTTTCGTCACGAGTCTAATACAGACTCTACAGTTAGTGATGTGGGGTTTCCTTTATCTTTTTATAGAATTTCAACTTTTTTTTTTAATTTGCTGAACTGTGTCGAGACATGAAGTATATATGAAAGGAGATAGTCCGGATAAGAATCGACCTAAATAAATAAAAATATTAAAGTTGCCTCACCAGTCATTATCACAAGTAAGGTACACTGGGCCACGTAGAAAAGTATACCACATTTTATAGTGGATCGTATATTGTAACGTGGTGGTATATTTTTATATGTGGCCCACTGTACCTACATCAACATTTGCAGCCTGTCCTGAAAAATGGCGCAGAATAAAGCAATCACGCGGGAAGTGCGCGGTGTATCGCGGAAATGGCGCCTTTGCGTGCCGTGCCGGCCCCACTCACTGCTATCGCGGACGTGTGCTCCTAATAACCTTTTATGATAGCATGCAGATGTTAACATTAATTACATTATTTAATTTTATTTTATTTTTTTATTATTAGGTACTAATCTAGCTTTTGTACGCAGCTTTGACCGCGTAATTTATACATATTACTGAAAAGAGCATAAAACTCCGGTTATTGAATATACAACGAAGAGATAGACAACGAAGAGGGGTAATTACTAGGATTTATGCGTAAATAAATATTTTTTACTACTACGAATTCGTAGTAGTAAAAATTATTTACTTTTATTTGCCTAATTATACAATTATGATGCGTGGGGATAATTAATTACCCTTCAAAATATAAAGATTTTTATTTTTCAGCGCTTCGAAGGAAAATTCAGACGTTAAAACAAAATTATATGTATACAACATACATAACTTTGAAGAATCGTTTCATGATTTTATAAATTTATTTTAAAGAAAATATTTTTTAACATTGATTTAGAGAGATTTCGCTATAAATTTTATCAGCAACCCATAGCCTATATATTAAAACATCATTTCTATTAGGTTCACCCATTAGCTCGCAATCCATTTGTCTGAATAGAAACTCGCAACGTCTAGTTGAACTAAGCTGCTCTCCCAAGGCGTTGCAGCCTGCAGCCCGTCTAGTGTAAACTCATGGGATTAGAATGCGACGGACTCAGACTGACTGGTGCTTCGACAAACAAGCGACGAACAATTGATTACCACCCTGATAATGCCTAGTTCAGAGTGTCACGACGTGTTTAACTGTCAACTGTGTATCGTAGAGCATTACCGGGCCTTGTTGTAAACAAACATTTTTTTCTTTTATTAAATTTTTAATTTAAACAGGTAATTTGCTATTTATCTCCTTTTTGACTCCATATAATTTAATTATAAATGAAATATTTGAAAATCCTTTTTACCTACTACTGCCTACCTATTTACACCTATCCATCCTCCTGTTTATGCTGATTAATTGCTAACCTCTTACAGAAAACCGTTTTAAAAGATACTTAGAACTATACTTAGAACTGGTTTGCAATCTCACCTAACTAACCGCGTGAGTAAAAATACCACATTTGTGGCTATTTATCAATAGCAAATTAAGCACTGGATAATCCATAATGGGTTAGATCCAGTCCAGCACTGAAAAATATCGTTCTCCCAAAACCAACACCAAAAAAACCTCACCTTATTTTTGCAAGGATCTCGTATGTTTTACTCTTGCTGGAACATGCCGTGAGTCTGTGTGGCTTAATTGAAATCTCAACTCTAGCCCCTGGTCGTAAAGTTAAATTTAGCTTGAGGGAAAATGTAAAAAGTAGCAAGCGGCAATTACAGAGGCAGCGCGCAGAGAAATTGCGACTGAGAAATAAAATATTGACTCCGATAAAGTGCGGCTTTGGAACTTGTTTAAAGAATTTTCTTTTTCAGTTTAGTTACAAATTACAAAGACAAATATGATAATGTTATTGCCAGCTCATTTTGTTTATTTTCCGTGACGGATGTGCGAAGATAGAGCGCATTTCTCTATTTGAGTTCGGAATGTTAGAAAACGGAGGCTTTCTCGTTAGATTTCGGCAGTGTGGTGTAATATCAGGCGTATTTGTAAGGCCCTTCTTACCTTTATACCTACCACAATGCGATCTGGTCTTTTCCGTTCGGGAAAAATGATCATTTTTCCGACCGGAATTTATATCTATACATAAGTAGGTACCCAGTAAAAAAAATCCGCGCACAGAACTAGAAAACCGAGATACTTTGGAACTACTTAGCTCAATCTGATTTCCTTGTATTATTTTTGCTGATAATTGAATTATTTTTACTTATGTGGTTATGTAACGTCGTTACACATAGATCGTAAGTATGCAAGTAATTAATTCACCACAGCCTAGTAGTCTCCGTAACAAAAAACTGTGATTTGCCAAAAATAGACAAATCAATGCAAAAACTTTGACTATCACATTCAATGAACGGTTGTTTTCGAGAAATGATTCCTGTGTCGATACAAGGGGGTGAGTGACGCACACAGCGGCGAGGTGAGGCGCGCCCGTGACGTCAGTCGTGACGTCACAAGCCCGGCCGAGCCCCGGCCATGGTGCCTATATCTGTTACTGTATGGAAACAATCCTGTGGAGATTCAAATTCTTCAGGCGTTACCTTTTTGTCATAATTAAGGTTGCCTAGCTTTTCTAGGAAAGTAGGTTACGCACTTTTCCTTTATGTTTCGTAGGGATTTTATCTCGAACATGTTAATCGATTATGAGATTTATTCCCTGTTAATAAATGTGTCATTGTCGTTAAGGAATATAATAAGCTATGTTGTAAGTGCCAAAAACCATAGAATTTTTTTATTTATGGCAAGATTTATTCGTGGCATATAATATTCGCGAATAAATTACTAGATATTACATTTTTTAAATAGTAACTGAAATCTTTAAAAAAAATAAATCCTGTAATCACACAATTATCAAACACAAAACTATTCAAAAAATCGTTGAGTAGAACTTTATCAACAGTATTAGGTACGTACGTAAAATTATTGGAAAATATGTAGGCTATATGTTTCATCTTCGCAAAGTGACATAATCATGGCGAGCTATAAACCGCGGTTATTTTTACAAGTACTTATGAATATGAAACCAGCAATCCAATCACGATAAGAGGGGCTGAGCCCTAGATGCATAGAATGGAAGCAATATCCATTACGCAACCAAATAACAAAAGTTGCATACAACTATTGCTGTTAGTTCGAACTATACATACAGGTGTACTACGCTAAACGAAGAGAAGTGGTCCGGTGTCCGGTGGAGAATTTTCATAAAAATTAAAAATAAATACATCTGTTAAGAAAATATACTTTGGTACATTACAGAGTTAAAGTACCTATTATTTTTGCAAGTCTAATTCTAAGTGTGTGATATTGTGATGTCACTGCTAAAATAAATTTTCAGTTTGAACATTTTTACTGTATGCAGAAAAACAGAGTGAAAGTATAACCTATACTTAAAACATAATATATTTAAATTAGGCACCATCTCATGCACATTCTTGCAAATGCATTTTAAATATTTGCGAAATAGCTTCACGGCATGTTTAGTTTGCATTGCTATCGCCAATATTTCAGTTGGTTCTTGGTAAAATATTTCAAATTTTAAACTTACTTATGCAGACTTCGCCTCCCCGACTATGCACAAGTTTCACGTGGATATATGTTCCTAAGTACGCCGTAACTAAGTAGAAACATCATTGAAACTTTTGGGGTACGTTCGAGTTTATTAGTTACCATATGTTAGTACATACATATATGTTGGTTTTGGATGCAATCGATATGTTAAGAAGCTTACGTCGAATATACTTACGCGTTCGAGGAGATTTTTATTTATAAGTTGTACTTACTATTCATTAAAAAAAATATATATATATACCCACCCACTCATAAATTTGAAATTTTGTCTTAATTTTGACCACGCGGGAAAACTTTGGTACCTATATTACATAAACTTACTTACATCAGTACCCGAGATGTAATGTACCTAATAATTCTACCAATCCTTACCTTCTTGTATCGATATAGTATAGGTATCCGTGTGGGTAAGGCAGAGTTAAATTAATTAGACCGTGTTTTATCAACATAAAAAAATGTACTTAATGATGAGACGAGGGAACCTTTAATGTTTAACAGCGGCCTCTACGTAAAAATCTATTAGCTCAGTTTATAACACCAGCCCTTTCCTTCGTTAACAGCAAATTGTTTGCCCAATTAAAACTTTGTACAACAAACAAGCGCGCGCAAAACAAATGACTCCATGTTTATTTTCCTGTTTTCTTTTAAAAAAATATTCTTAGTGCAACGGCGAAATACTAGGAAAATGACGAACTATTTTAAGAGCTCTGTCGAGAGAATAGACGAGGAGGGTGCATGAATATCAAATAGATGAAGTTTTAAGGACCTTTTGTGACGGGTATAAGGTCATTTAGGCCTTTAGCCATTCTGAAGTTTGTAGATTTTCACAATTAATTTTTTGGCACGTACACCAAGAAAAAATACACATTATCCAGACGACCGGATAAAGTATAACATGTGCTTTAAAAATCAAGAATAAACAGGATGAGGAATTCAAAAGTTGAAATCCATGTGTGAAGCGAATCGTGGCGATATGCGACAGGCGACGACCGACGACGCACGCCGCCGCGCCGGCCGTTGCGAAATGTTTTCTAAGATCAAAAACTATTTGAAGAAATTTGTTCAGAATTCAAAGTAGTTGAGGAGAGAATAAAAGATAATTGTTACCTATTTCCAAAACGTATCTCATAACGATATCTCTTCTATATCCATACTAATATTATAAATGTGAAAGTTTGGATGTGAGTTTGTGAGTTTGTGAATTTGTGAGTTTGTGAGTTTGTGAGGATGTTTGTTACTCAATCACGCAAAATCTACTGGACGGATTTCGATGAAATTTGGTACAGAGGTAGATAATGACCTGGAATAGCACATAGGCTACTTTTTATCCCGGGAAAAAGCACTGTTCCCGTGGGAAATTCACGCGGGCGAAGCCGCGGGCAAAAGCTAGTAGGGAAATAAAAAACGATAGGGCGGTTAAAGTTGCCTCATACTGATCAAAAACAATATAATTATAACATAGAGCAACACGGTTAGCCATTTCGACTCGATACATACATACATAGAATCACGTCTTTATCCCTTACGGGGTAGACAGAGCTAAGTGAATAGTGGGCTTTCTGATGGAACTCAATAAGAAGATGTTAATCTATGGGGATTGGGGAAGGCCTATTTCTTTTTTATCCTACTTAGATATAGTGTCATTGTCCTATCCCCTGATAGATTTATTCAAGTTTTTATAAACATCAATGTATACAATGTACACCACTCATAACTTTTTTTTTTCTTCTACTGTAGTAAAATGGCTGCCATTTTGTTTTTTTCTGGCTCTTATAATAAATCAATCATAACTACTCGTGTAAATGTGCTATCGACATAAAATAGGTCTTGTTTTAAAGCTAATCATGTAGACTTCAATAAAATAAGAAAAATGTTTTAATATGAAGGGCAAAAAAAAAAAGAAAAAAGGTAAAAGCAAAAAAAAAATTTTTTTGTATTTTTTTGAATTATTGGCTTTTTGTGAATAGACTAGCCCATTAAAATGTTTACTTTTTTATTTTAAAACAAAAGTAAAAAAAAATAAAATAAAAGTTTTGAGTGGTGATTTGTCCATAAAAAATGCCATATACCATTAAAAGCTCCGACACTGATGACGGGACACATTGTATAACGAATCTATAAGTTACATAATTACTTCGCTTTCCAGTTAGAGTAGTTCTCGCGTTTCACTGAAGCAAACATTTCACATGATTGTTCCAACGTATCATCCATATTTGTTCGGGAGAGCATCGCTTTGTACCGGCTAAAACGTTGCGAGTATTGTTGTATGGATTCCACTACGACGTGCAAACTTTACTGCTTATTTGAAGAAGAAATATCGTTGGTGCTTTTATAAGAATAGTTTGGTTCAAAGCATTTGAAAACAATACCTCTAAAGACAATAGTTTTTATACTTACATGTCTGCGCAAAAAGGCACTCCTCTTAGATTTTAATGATGTCTTGAACTGCAGTCGTGTCTTTTAATTTTTGTAAGTGAAATTAAGTTATTGCTTTATAGAAAGTGCCTTTTAAACGAGAAAGATGGATGGTAATATGAATAATATCTACGCAGAAGAAATATTTTAGCAACCGTACAGCATAGCCCAACCAGGGGCGGATTCGGGGAGGACCCCCTCCTGGGCCCTTCATCAATATCAATACATTTAATAAAACTGTAACTGGTTTGTGTCTGTACATAGGAGATATTTAAGAAAAAAACTAGGAGGGATCTTTATAGGGCCAATAGAAGCCAAAACGATTTTTTTTTTAATTTTTGTCTGTCTGTCTTTCTGTCTGTATGTTTGTACGCGCACCACGCAAAAACTACTGGGCCAAATTTGATGCGGTTTCACTGTTGTATTGTTGAAGGTCTAACTTAAAATCTCATTTAAATTTCTAATTGAAAGGTTTCATCTTGATACGTGACTTAGAACCTGAGATATTAACAATATAGACCGAGAGGTCACGGGAATTTTCGTAACGATCAGGGAAACGGATAGACTTGCTTTTATGGGTTGTAGAGTAGTCCCCTTATGTGAATGATGTCGGTCTGCCGGCTCTCAGTGGTAGCTTCTTCGAGCTATAGGGCCTGGAAGGTGCTTCATTGTTGCGAAAAAAAAACGATCTGAGAAATGGTTAGTTTTAGTACATATTCAAAGTATGGCATCTCCGCATGTGAAACAAGTTGGTCTGCCGGCTGTCAGTGGTTGCATTTCAGAGCTATGAGGCGCGCAAGTCACTGCATAGTTACAAAAAAAAAACGATAAGAGAAATGGTTAGTTTTAGTACCAATTGGAAGAATGGTGTATCCACAGATGAAACGAGTTGGTCTGCCGGCTGTCAGTGGTTGTATTTCAGAGCTATCATCGTTCACGTAAGTCGCTTATTTGAGAAAAAAGTCTACAAAAATATTGAAAAGCGGGAAAATAGGCGAATTTTTCTAGTTCATGCCAGCCGCTGTCGTATCTGCGTATGTTTGACCCAACCTCAAACTTGCGCCGCGCACCACCGGGAAAAAAATCGCCTCTAGAGAAAAAAAGGTTTTCTTCAGAAAATCTACGTCGATTTTGGTAAAAACTGATTAGGTATGTATTTCATTTTTGATCTTAATAAGAAGACTTTTTATTAATACTATTTTTGCTAACATTGCATTCTTTTAATAGGTACTAAAACTGACCATTTCTCTTACCGTTTTTTTTCGTAACTAAGCAGTGACTTTCGCGCCTCATAGCTCTGAAATGCAACCACTGACAGCCAGCAGACCAACTTGTTTCACATGCGGAGATGCCATACTATGAATATGTACTAAAACTAACCATTCCTCAGATCGTTTTCCATTTTTTGCAACAATGAAGCTCATTCTAGCCTTAATAGCTCAAAGTGGCAACCACTGATAGCCGGCAGACCAACTTGTTTCACATGAGGAGATGCCATATTTTGAATATGTACTAAAACTAACCATTTCTCTGATATTTTTTTTTTCAACAATGAAGCCCCTTCCAGGCCCTAGGTATAGCTCGAAGTGGCAACCACTGATAGCCGGCAGACCAACTTGTTTCACATGAGGAGATGCCATATTTTGAATATGTACTAAAACTAACCATTTCTCTGATATTTTTTTTTCAACAATGAAGCCCCTTCCAGGCCCTAGGTATAGCTCGAAGTGGCAACCACTGACAGCCGGCAGACCAACTTTTTTCACATCCGGAGATGCCATACTTTGAATATATACTAAAACTAACCATTCCTCGGATCGTTTTCTATTTTTTGCAACAATGAAGCTCCTTCTAGCCTTTATAGCTCAAAGTGGCAACCACTGACAGCCGGCAGACCAACTTGTTTCACATGCGGAGATACCATACTTTGAATATGTACTAAAACTAACCATTCCTCAGCTCGTTTTCTATTTTTTGCAACAATGAAGCTCCTTCCAGGCCCTAGGTATAGCTCAAAGTGGCAACCACTGACAGCCGGCGGACCAACTTGTTTCACATGCGGAGGTGCCATACTTTGAATATATACTAAAACTAACCATTCCTCGGATCGTTTTCTATTTTTTGCAACAATGAAGCTCCTTCCAGGCCCTAGGTATAGCTCAAAGTGGCAACCACTGACAGCCGGCGGACCACCTTGTTTCACATGCGGATATGCCATATTTTGAATATGTTCTAAAACTAACCATTTCTCTGATATATATTTTTTTAAACAATGAAGGAATGGTTAGTTTTAGTATATATTCAAAGTATGGCATCTCCGTATGTAAAAAAGTTGGTCTGCCGGCTGTCAGTGGTTGCCACTTGAGCTATAAAAGCTAGAAGGAGCTTCATTGTTGCAAAAAATAGAAAACGATCCGAGGAATGGTTAGTTTTAGTATATATTCAAAGTATGGCATCTCCGTATGTGAAACAAGTTGGTCTGCCGGCTGTCAGTAGTTGCCACTTTGAGCTATAGGGGCTGAAAGGGGCTTCATTGTAGTGAAAAAAAAAACGATTAGAGAAATGGTTAGTTTTAGTATATATTCAAAGTATGGCATCTTCGTATGTGAAAAAAGTGGGTCTGCCGGCTGTCAGTGGTTGCCACTTTGAGTTATAAAGGCTAGAAGGAGCTTCATTGTTGCAAAAAATAGAAAACGATCCGAGGAATGGTTAGTTTTAGTATATATTCAAAGTATGGCATCTCCGTATGTGAAACAAGTTGGTCTGCCGGCTGTCAGTAGTTGCCACTTTGAGCTATAAAGGCTAGAAGGAGCTTCATTGTTGCAAAAAATAGAAAACGATCCGAGGAATGGTTAGTTATAGTACATATTCAAAGTATGGTATCTCCGCATGTGAAACGAGTTGGTCTGCCGGCTGTCAGTGGTTGCATTTCAGAGCTATGAGGCGCGAAAGTCACTGCATAGTTACGAAATAAAACGGTAAAAGAAATGGTCAGTTTTAGTTCTTATTGAAAGAATGGTGTCTCCACAGGTGAAACAAGTTGGTCTGCCGGCCTTCAGTGGTTGCCACTTCGAGCTATACCTAGGGCCTGGAAGGGGCTTCATTGTTGAAAAAAAAATTATCAGAGAAATGGTTAGTTTTAGTACATATTCAAAATATGGCATCTCCTCATGTGAAACAAGTTGGTCTGCCGGCTATCAGTGGTTGCCACTTTGAGCTATTAAGGCTAGAAGGAGCTTCATTGTTGCAAAAAATAGAAAACGATCTGGGGAATGGTTAGTTTTAGTACATAATCAAAGTATGGCATCTCCGCATTTGAAACAAGTTGGTCTGCCGGCTGTCAGTGGTTGCATTTCAGAGCTATGAGGCGCGAAAGTCACTGCTTAGTTACGAAAAAAAAACGGTAAGAGAAATGGTCAGTTTTAGTACCTATTAAAAGAATGCAATGTTAGCAAAAATAGTATTAATAAAAAGTCATCTTATTAAGATCAAAAATGAAATACATAATCAGTTTTTACCAAAATCGACGTAGATTTTCTGAAGAAAACCTTTTTTTCTCTAGAGGCGATTTTTTTCCCCACAGTGCGGTGGTGCGCGGCGCAAGTTTGAGATTGGGTCAAACATACGCAGATACGACAGCGGCTGGCATGAACTAGAAAAATTCGCCTATTTTCCTGCTTTTCAATGTTTTTTTAGACTTTTTCCTTAAATAAGCGACTTACGTGAACGATGATAGCTCTGAAATACAACCACTGACAGCCGGCAGACCAACTCGTTTCATCTGTGGATACACCATTCTTTCAATTGGTATTAAAACTAACCATTTCTCTTATCGTTTTTTTTTTTGTAACTATGCAGTGACTTGCGCGCCTCATAGCTCTGAAATGCAACCACTGACAGCCGGCAGACCAACTTGTTTCACATGCGGAGATGCCATACTTTGAATATGTACTAAAACTAACCATTTCTCAGATCGTTTTTTTTTCGCAACAATGAAGCACCTTCCAGGCCCTATAGCTCGAAGAAGTTACCACTGAGAGCCGGCAGACCGACATCATTCACATTACGGGACTACTCTACAACCCATAAAAGCAAGTCTATCCGTTTCCCTGATCGTTACGAAAATTCCCGTGACCGCTTAGACTAATAGTAAATACGCGCAGACGAAGTTCGCGGGCACAGGCTATTAGTATATAGTTTTTTTATAAGTACCTACTCATAATAATCCCGGCACTGTTATTTTGTGGGGTTATTTTGAGTATAGACCACGTGACGCCAAGGCTGGATCCGCCCTTGAGCCCAATTTTTTTTAATTACATTCCTTACGATTATGGTTTCTAAACTAATCAATGATAACAAAATTGTGGAGGTATTCATAGTACAACAACGACCAGGCTATGATGGAAATTACGTTTCATTTCCGGCGCGTGATTGAAGACCTGAGCCACTCCCCACCCAACTTGTGGCTGCCACGATACCTTACCACTTTTATTTGTAACTAGCTTTCGCCCGCGGCTTCACTCGCGTGAATTTCCCACGAACAGTTTTTTTCCCGGGATGAAAGGTACCCTATGTCCTTCTCAGTACTTCAAACTATGTGAATGCAAATTTTCAGGAAGATTGGTTCAGTAGATAAAGCGTGAAGAGGTAACCAATAAACAAACTCACTTTCGCATTTATAATATTAGTTAGGTCTAGCTTTTATCCGAGACTTTGCCTAGGGTAGATTATGACCTGGAATTGCGGATAAGGTTATTTTTATCTCAAAATTCCCACGAGGGCAGAGCAACAGCAGACATAAATCTGTTACTTAAATGTAAAGCTGTGCTCACGAAGACAAAGATCAAAGCATCCACAATCAGTAGCGGATTTAGGGGGGGGGCACGGGGGCACGTGCCCCCCCCAGACTGATTTTTGTGTACCTACTGTGGAGGGAGATACTATGACAGTGCATATCAAATTAAGAAATAACAGAAACGTGCCCCCCCAGACAGCATCAGGCAGGACTAGTGATGTGCCGTTTTCGAAATTTTCAAAGTAACAGCGGAAAGTTTCTTGGAAATTTCACGGAAATAACGGGAAATTTTCCTAAAAACCCGAGAAATTTCTGAGAATTTTCGGAAACTATCAAGGGAAGAAATGTTCGGGAACAGGAAATTCCTCGGCGGCACATCGCCAGGCAGGACGAATGTCGATTTGTTGCACCCCCCACCCCCCCAACATTCATAGGCTACCATTTGTGCCCCCCCCCAGAAAAAATCCTGGATCCGCCGTTGTCCACAATGTCCATGTTTTTTGGCAGAAGACTATATTGAATATCAGTTGTTATTGTGAATGCCAGTTGACTTTAAGCTGTGCGGGAGTAAAGACTGAAAATATAAATATTAACTAGCAAAACCTAAAGCTTTATCACCATCATTAGTCTCAGTGCCAATTAAATCGATAGCAGCTCAATTGGCTAATTGGCTGTAACCGTTCCAACGACAGTTATCGATAGTAACCCGATGATGAGCCCTGGTTAAGCACACGTGGGGCGAGCATCCGTCAATGTCCGTACTTAATAGCTCTTACCACAGATTAAATTGTCGGCACCGGTCCGATATCGTCGGTATTACTGACATTATCACCGACGATAGATATTATCACTGGCCATTTTCAAGTTTCCGATGTTTCCTTTTTTTCTTTTAATGAGCGATTTTTCTGACAGCTAATTAAGAAAAAAAAATCAGTACAAAAAAGTCTCAACAGATAGCGTTTTATGAAAGCCGAGTAGTAATAATGGCTGAACCTATATGGTGCGCTTTTACTTTTCAACCAGAGGCAGAAAAAAAAATCACATAACAGTTTGACAGTTGCACAAATCACAATATAGATACTTTTTAGTTTTTTTTTTTACTAAGTTTTATTTTTTTTTTAATGCCAATCCCGTGGATTTTTTGCTTTTTGTATGGAATTTTTTCTCTCGGCTTTTACTAAGCGCCATCTATGAAGTCATTTGGAACTATTTCTTTTTTTAATTTGTGTCACGGAAAATCCCTCATTCTGTTTGAAATTAAAACCAAATTGTACATGGACATAGAAAAAAAACATTTTTTTTTCTAACTTTATGGTAGAACTAAACTTTAAAAATATATATTTAAGGACCGAGTATTTGACATAGTTTAACACAAAATTATGTCAACTTTTCTTTTTCCAAAATTATTAATTTATCAAAAAAGTAAGCCACAATGGACGCCTCCATAAAGTGTCTATTAATCCTTACTTTAGAAACTTCCAAGAAAAAAGCAAAGGGCTTCCTTGGGAACAACTTCGCAAAGTTACTCAAAACTTACAGCTTGTTACTTAAGTTGTAGCTGGTTAAAATTAAAAATATTATATCGGGTAATATGTCATGAAAAACGCAAGTTATAGGTAGGTAATCTTTAACCAAACTATCAAAATTATTTAACTTCACAGTTTATTTTAAGGTTCGTTTTGTATCTAGTAAGCTACTATACTACTACTGTTAATACAGACAAGTTTTCTATATCTCAGTTGTTCCAATCCTTATTAAAAAAATAAAATAAGTAGCATAATGTGAAATGCTAGAGCGCAGGTGCAAGAGTTTAAAAAACATGAAAATTAACATATGCACTCTGTGCATTTTCTTATTGCCTGCATTTTTCGTTGCATGAAATTTTCGCAAACGAACCTTGACAGCACTCGGACTGTTTTTATGCAGTCACAGGTAAGTCATGTAAAATACTACAATATTTTCATAATAGATATTACTCGGATGCTTAGTATTTTTTGTTTTTTGATTTGTAAATGTACAACTAGCTGGACAGAAAGAATAACGAACGAGGAGGTTCTAAATTAAATAATATGAGAAAAATTAAACATTATCAAAACTATTAACAGATGCAAATATTGATTTGTAAAAAATTTAACTTTTTTGGTCAATAAAGAATTTATTATTATCATGTTGGGACGCTTTTAGAGCCACTGGTCCATTGGGACCCGGTCCTTTGAGGCGTTCATGGGACCAAAGCCAACATGAAGAGGCCTTTTTGTACCTTTTTAAACTAAAAGTGAGATGGCTGCATCTGCGGAGATCTGTCCCTTAATGTACCATAGGGATATACTAACGTACAGTCCTCCACAGCTGCCGAACTATTGCCAGGTATATTAAACAAGGTTTGGGCTATGTGGATGGGATGCTAGTGGACCGGATTGCTGGGTTATGGAGTGAGATACGGACATTTACGAGTACCTTTTATTATTGAAAGTCAGAAGAGGGAAAATGTTAGGTCACTTGATACAACACGATGACTTCGTACGAAACATCATAGAATTAAATTTAAATACTAAAATGGGCCCAGGAAGATCAAGACAGAGTTATATGAGACAATTAAAAGAAAAAAGTTAGCGGCGGGTCGTATCAGGAAGTGAAACAGTTGGCAATGAAAATAGTAAAATGGAAGGAACTCTATCGATAAGAGATAATGATGATTAGGTAGTAGTAGGTAATTAAAATTTGTCAAATAACTTTCCCTACATTACATTGAAATCTATTTGAAGTACGTTTTACAAATTCTTTTTGAATGATTAATTCGGTAAGACTGTTGTCAAGTAAATAATATTTTATTGTACGCTTAGATTTTTCGTGACTACACAAAAACTCGTAATAATAAATGTCAGGAACCGTAAGGTCGTAAGATTGCCGATAAACAACAATTATACGCTATCTTAATGAGAAATTGATTGTGTTAGAAGTAATTAACGAAACTATAATCGCTAATTTGTACAAATTCCATCCTTGGGCAATTCAAATCATCGCTTTATAAAGAGAATCTGACAGCCCTAGAGGTTTATTAATTGGCATGAAAATGGTCTTGAGGATGGTATGTCCATAAAAATACATTGTTAAATAGGATAACATATTTAAAACAAAACGAAGTAAACTTTTGTTGTATCTTTTTGATTGGACTGTAACATGATAAGTATTAGGAGAGGAAATAAGTTTTATTAAAAGAAACTGAAAAATAAAAATTTGATCTATTTAATCTTATGTATAGGTATGTAGTATTTGACGCTTTCGCTACCAGTGCATCAACAATTAAGCGAGCTGTGGCTAATTCTTTTTTCAATCCACCAAATTAGAAATTTTTACTTATTTTTAATATTTAGTTGTCCTTCCTTGTTAACACTTGTGTGATTCTTTGGCTGATGCGGAATATGTGCGTTTATTTTATTTGAGAAACTTTAAAATTTGGTTAGTGTCTATTTGTGAAAACTTATAAATGGCTTTTTCCTTATTTATTGTTAATGTTTTGTTGTAATTACAAGCTGTAAGTTTTCCGTTGAGATAAAATAAAATAAAATATATATTCACTAACTGGCGCCCGCGGCTACGCTCGCATTAATCCTTTCTTAGCGGATGCGTACGTCATAACATCTACCTGCATGCCAAATTCAGCCCTTTTTTATCGAAGCCTACTTGCAGTTGGTCGCTACGTCGACCTTTACTGTTTCAGCCCGATCCGTGCAGTGGTATGGGCTGTGCGTTGATAGATCACTATGTCAGTCACCTTTGAGTTATATAAATAGAGATAGATTGGTTAAAAACGCGAGTCTGTACATATTTTATTCACTTGGCATTGACAACGACTACTACTACCTATATAGATACTATTTTATGTAGAAACTCTCGACTCTTGCAAGACACTGAAGAACAGAGAAAGAAAATATAGTCATAAATAGATGTAAAGTACAGAAGTTCTAACCGAGAAGTGACGATTAAAATAATAATAATTAACCTTCTAGAAGGCCAGGGTTGGTGTCGCGCCATTTGGAGGATGGCCAATGTTGTTCACCTACCCTCTATATTGAGACGGGAAATAGATGAGAATAAATGAATCGTCATCCGACTGTCAACGCGATTTGTATGATAAGTATTTTATTTTTAGAATACTATATTAGTCATTATATCTAGTATCCTGAGTTTTTGATTAGATATAGTTATTAAGATAAATTAAACAAGCATAAAGGAGAGGATGGAGGATGGAGTAGCATGTACGATGATCTAAATTCACAAATTCAGATCTTTTGTATAATAAGTTGGTATAAAGGTATACGGCAATAAAATTATATAACTACAAATGACGAGGTGAAAAGGCTTATAGTAAGAATTAAATATTCACACTTATCAGAGTAATATGTCTTAAAAATACTTAACAAAAATATATGTTAATTTATAAGAAATCAGATTAATTTCCCAGTTAGTCTTCCCAGTAGCTAGCTCGGTTTATGGTCTAACTAAATCACTGTTGTTCTAATCTTTACCTATTTAGAATTCAGGAAGCTGGCGTAATACACGCTAAGCGTATAATTTGATAAGCTGTAATGCTTATTTTAATTATTTAGCTTTGCGTCTGTGAAATACAATAATAGGTTTATCTCTGTTGTGTTGACAGTCTTTACTTACAGATTGAAAATAACCCGATGGAAATAGAAAATTCCGTTCATTACATTAAACTGAGAGCGCAAATTAAAATAGAGTTGGAACTATGCGTCGTGTGATGTCTTCATTGTTGCCAATAAACTTGGACGATAGTAAACAAACACGTGACCTACTTTCAAATTATCTTGTTTTCCTACAACACTATGTTATTTATATTGTGCTAAAACATTAACTTTATTTTATTTTTAATAGCCCATGTTTAATATAGAGTCTGTTATATTCGTGGAATACCGTCATCACTATTATCATGTTACACAAAATTTAAAAATACAGAATGAAGTAAAACATCTTCTAATAAATCGAAAAAGTCTAGTATTCAGTTCCTATAGCGGTGTTAAAAATAGTGCAACATATGTGTACCTATGCAAAATATTTTTTCTTCATTAATTTGTCATGCCTAATCCTATTTGATTACTAATGCATAATAATAGTATAAATACTTATTTCGTACTAGCTTTTGCCCGCGGCTTCGCCCGCGTGAATTTCCCACGGGAACAGTGCTTTTTCCCGGGATAAAAAGTAGCCTATGTGCTATTCCAGGTCATTATCTACCTCTGTACCAAATTTCATCGAAATCCGTCCAGTAGATTTTGCGTGATTGAGTAACAAACATCCTCACAAACTCACAAACTCACAAATTCACAAACTCACAAACTCACAAACTCACATCCAAACTTTCGCATTTATAATATTAGTATGGATATAAATTTCTTACCTTATATCATAATCGGGGAATTTCCAAGCTGCCTGGTTGAAGAAAACTATTCACCGTATAACATAATTGTTCACTAAATCAAATTAAAGTCAACACTGCCTAAGCAATAAGTTTATAACTACAACGAACCTTCTTAGGCACTTTTAATATTAACTAGATAATGGAAAAGCACTTATGCACTAGATATAAGAGTTATTTGAAAATTTAATTTTAGATCAAAAAGTTCTATGAATACATGCAAGTTATGCAGCGATGGTTTCGCGGACCTGAAACAATTGAAATAAATATTAAAATATAAAATTTAATTATTGATTAAGATATAAATTGTATGCCAGTATAACTATGGCCTATATATAAATAAAGCAGTACCTAATAATGTCCCAAAAAAGGTACAGCGGCGAAGCCAAAAATACCCTTTTACTACCTAAATGATAATAATTTGCGCGCAAAAAAACAAAGATTGTAAAATTCTTTAAAGTTGTCAAAAACCAACACGCAGCGAACGAATCTTCCATCCAGAATCCAAACTATTCCACCAGGCTCTTACAAAATAGAAAATCAATGACTATCCGAACACCCTTCCCGATCACATCGACATTACAGCATTTTCCTTGTTTACCATTCCCAACCAAACTGCGGATGTGACGCAGCGGATTCCTCAAATATACGCAGATCTGCAATCACACTGCTATTTGCTGTTACAATAGCGTTACGTAACAGAGGATCAACATCTCAAAGAAATTTTGCAAAAAAAATCATGCCATCAATCTTCGCCGTGCAAAAAGCAGACACTTGATTTATCTATTTGAATATTAGCTCACCATGATGTTTAAGTAGGTCGTATCAGAATGCTCCAATGGATAGCGGGGATAGTGGCCAAGAATTCTTACATATTAGGTATATTATGTATCTGTATTAGATATAGCATTATATTCTTACATCACACATCTGTATGACATGTGATTTTTCGCTGGAGATGGACTGACATGGTGCTAAGAAATATTATTTAGAGGTATGACGTCAAGATTGTAAAATAAATACTCAAATGTGGTGATAAAAGCTAAAGTCATCATCATGATCCTCGCGCATCCCGGTTGCATCCTTTTTTTTTATAACATTGGGCGGCAAACGAGCAAGCGGGTCACCTGATGGTAAGCGATCACTGCTGCCCATGGACTACTGCAACACCAGGGGTATCACAAGAGTGTTGCCGGCCTTTCAAGAAGATGTAGACTCGTTTTTTGAAGGTTCCAATGTCGTATCGGTTCGGGAACACCGCCGCAGGAAGTTGGTTCCACAGTTTGGTCGTACGTGGCACGAAGTGTCTTTTAAAGTCAAAGTCAATTTTTTTTATTGAAACTTGGCCTTCAAAGAAGGCTGTTTTTCACGTCGATAACTAATTATTTAATCATAATATATTATGTCTCAAAGCTACAAACTACTAGCATTTCGGAACGACCACTGCTGAGAAGAAATGCCGAAAGAAACTCATTCAACATTTAAAACGTACGATGGTTGACAGCCAGTCATCCAGATGGTATGGATGAAACTTCAACCTGTGACGGATGGTACGGTGGTATCATACTTAGCGGTAACATCTTCAGAGCCTAGGGTTTGCTACCTAACCTCGGTGATTTGACGACGATTTGTTTTTATACTAAACGACCGCTATTTTACCTCCGCAACTCTAGGTAGACCAGAGCCTTGAATAGGTGAGATCCTTGGACAGGTGGTAATGGTTAAGTAATAACATTAAATCTTCAACACCTGACTTTATGATTTATGTGCTACACTACACCCTAAAAAAAATACTTATTACCTACCCGTTGAGAACGTAATATGCAAAATTTGTGAAAATACATTCTGATACGTATCAGGTTTCATTACATCCATATTCTTGGCGCCGAATAAATAAAGGTCTAAGTTCACACACAAGCCGCTTACATCCGATACAAGCACAATAGCGGTTGAAGGCGGGTTATATCAAGATGATAGTATACCTACGTAAGTACCGTAAAAGTTTCACTCGAAATTATCATAAAATTAACCTGTGGATTTAATAAATGTGAACATGCAATTCCATAATTGACCTGAAATTTCGTTAACATGGACACTAGGGCAATAGGTATAAGGACTATCTGTAACAGCTTTTGTAACCCTATTTATTGCAAATAAATGATTTGATTTGATGAAAGTGGGAAATATCAAGTTAATTATGGCAACATGCATTTTGAACAATGAAATACTCGTATCTACCAAAAATCAGTAAGAGTCAAAAATGTAAAGGAAATAAAAACGATCGAGTGCGTGAAAAGATCCAATTGCAATGCAATGAGTGACTGGCTAAAAAACGATGGGCATTAAGAATAAGGACCTTGTTTCGTGCCGATCGCTCTTTAGGGAATCTTATATCTATTCGTAATATGCTAAATATCTGTTATTTATAAAAAAAGTACCTAATTATGCCTCAATTTTGGATACTTCCTACGTATCGCACGAGTTTCAAAGAATGGATATAAATTCTAACGATTTTTATTAATTTCTGAGAAGTCATTTCTATTGCAGCTCCATTTTAACGTTGATCGTGCATGCGATCGGATCGGATCGCTTACGAAAACAATTTTCATATAGAGTTTCAGTTGGTTTACCTACCTAATGAAGATGAGTGTAGAGTAAGTGAGAGAGATTTGTAAGGATCGTAGCTAGTTGAAATCCATAGTTATTGTTCCCTCACGAAAAACAGTCGTGATAATAATGTACATACGAGTATGTATGTATACTCTCTGAAAAATAATCCACAGATTTAACTCTACACCGACTGTCTTTAATTACTGAAACACTAGTAGATACCTATATTGACACTTGGACAATCAATCCATCAATACATTTAATAAAACTATAACTGGCCTGTGTCTGTACATAGATTTTTAAGAAAAAAATCTATAAAGGGTTTTCATGGAGCCAAAAGAAGCCAAAACCATTTTTTGTAGAATTTTTGTCAAAACGCAACACATCACGCAAAAACTATCGGACCAAATTTGATGCGGTTTTCACTGTTGTATTATAGAAGGTCTAACTTAAAATCTGGCTTAAGTTTCATCTTGATACGCCGCTTAAAACCTGAGATATGCGCGGACGAAGTCGCGGGCACAGGCTAGTCAGTATAAATTAGCTCAACCCTAAACCAGTGATAACTAGTTACCAACAAATGTACACTATCCACAATAGCAATGACGTAACTGATTGGCTGCGTTGGTCGCAAGTGCGCCGAGGCGACACTTCCTAACTAGCTTTGTAGCAGGCCGAGCCCAATTAGGGGGAAGAGGAAATTGCATCCCGAGGGACAGCTCTCAAATTGTCCGAACGTCAGCACCTCGCCAAACTAAAATGACAATTTACCTAGTGATTAGAGCTAGAGCATACATTGTTAGATGTAATGACGTTGACATAACAATTTATAGTGTGTTTTTCATAATTAACTTTAACTGAGCTTCTGAGATTCACTTCCGTTGTAATTTCGGACCAAAAAAATAATAAACACAACTTGGAAACTCGAAATATGCTTGTAGGTTGTAAGTTACTATTTTATCGAGTAGGACAGTTAAAAAGGCAAACATCTTAATACAGTACTGTAACGAATAGGGGGTTTGTCGTTAATTAAACTTTAGTACCAATAATATCTTTTATTTAATAACTCTTTTTAGCAATAACAATTATTCCGACCTGATGTTTCCATCCGTGGTTGAAGACTCTCAACCCATCTTTCAAACTTCTTTATAAATATTTTAAATCATTAAATTATTAATCGAATGCCAAACTGGCCAGAGATTGAAACATCAAACCTCTACAGTACTTTCGGATTTATATTTTTAGTAAGATTACTAAAGTTATGAAAAAAAGATCTTTCATTTCGTAGTTTCATAACGTACATTTCCTAGATATACATGGAATAATTTTGTTATTGCTTTACTGAAGAATGTAAATTGCAAAAAAGAAGAAAACTCAATATGAGTATATGGTGATTGCATTGAAATAAAGAATAAATAATGCAATTGAAATAATAAATAATAGGTACTTGTTTCATGATAAGATAAAATAAGAAGGAAGTAAACCATGTGAAATGTTGAGGATTAAATGAACTAACCATTCAAAATGTCAAAGTTTTGATTTGAATTTGAATTTTTTATGATTAAATCCTAACTAATATTACAAATGCGAAAGTGAGATTAGAATAGATATACTATATTGTCATGATTCCTAAAAATTTAATTTATCTTCAAAACGTTTAATTGAATAAGGTGGCCTTCCAAAAACATTGATCCACGCACGTGACGGAGGTGCGGGAGATGGATGCTGTGATAGCGACGTAATTCACTCTCAAATATTTTCTTACTGAAATTTTCGTCTTGAAAATGCCACCTTTGTTGTATTAAATACATTTAATAAGCCTTGCGCTTGAACTTTCGAACCCGATTTAACCAGATTTATCTACTTCAAATAATAATGTCTTCAGTATCTAAGTAGTACATACATACATATTATCACGCCTTTTTCCCGTGGGGGTAGGCAGAGACTAGCGATTTCCACCTGCTACGATCCTTACAGATCTCTCTTGCTTCCTCTACACTCATCACTCTCTTCATACATGCTCTCTGGTTATGGGTGCTCCTAATATCTCCCTTTTTAAGGAGGTCCGCAATCTGGTTGGAGTGCGTTCTTCGAGGTCAACCTTGACCAACTCTTCCATTCACCTCTGCATTATAAATACCTTTCGTCAATCTCTTTTCATCCATCCTCTCAACATGCCCAAACCATTTTCAAATTCCTTTATACTTAAGTACTTACGTAGTAATAGTTAAGAAATTTCGTGGATTGCACCGTAATCAAAGAAAAAATACACCATTATTGAGATATCTAAATGTTGACACTTTACTGACATATGCTACAAAGTTAAAAATTAAAATTATTTTTTCTGGGATATATGTAGAGTTGAGACGTTAAACGATTTCCCAACATTGCGAGTATCTATTATCCGCGATATTTCAAAAATATTTTGTAACCGAAAGATGTGTGCCGCTGTCGGCATTTGGCACCAGGCCAGTGCTGTCTTCACCCTTGTGACAACTTTTAAAATACATGGAAAACGCAGCTTACTCCTTGAATTCGGAAACTATAACTAGTTAAATAACTCTTTAGCTTCATATCATATTTCAAGACTCACTCTAATATCTACTAACGACGCAGTTACAATTTTTACTTCAAACTACGATTAAGTGACGCATGCTTTCGAATTAATAGAACTAAAAAGAAAAGAAAATTTAAACAAATTATTTTTCAGAAAAAGTGGCTTGCTTACCGGTCGTACCCAATTAACGTCGGCTCGAGGCTCGTCTTGAGCCAGGATCATTAAGAAGCAGGTGCGAGCGTAAAGACTGCGGCGATCGCGTCCAAAACCGGCAGAAAGATGAATGAAAATTGCACAAACCATGAGATAAAAGAGTGCAGAATGCAGGGCGGTCGCGGTATGCGCACCTCAGCGATAGTTCGCGAGATATCGTTGCAGCGATGCACGGGGAAAAGTTCGGGCGACGCGAGCCGCCCGCTTGCCTTCGAGCGACTGCCGCCCGGGCCGGCGCTCGCCCCGCCCGCTCGCAGCACGCACCGCGGCCGAGCGCCTGCACCGGCGCCACGCAAGTCTTGCACCACCACGGCCACGCGCTAGCTGCCCACCGCGAGGCTGGGAGCTCGTTGCGGGTTCACGCACCACGCGAAATCGATGTATTCTGCCAGGAGTCGTCGGGAGCCGCGGGGGAGAGGGCACGCACCGCGCGGCGCGGGGGGCCGGTCCTGCGCGCTGCGTCACGCATCTGTCTCGACGCTTTCTTGCGTGCTCCCGCAGGCATCTGCAGAGACGCGCTGGCTCGCGCCGCGCCGCCCCCGTGACATTGCGACGGTGTTAATGCCCTCACTCTTCAGCTTTCACATTAACCCTCGCCGATGAAGAATTAAACATTTATCGTTTATTACACCTCACCAATTTTAAACATGAGATTGCGTTGTATTCGGCCTATAAAACTGTTATTACCGGTATCGTTTTAATATCTATGCTAAACAGTTACAAATTTCGCTATCATTACAGGAAGCTGAAAATATTAGGCTCTACCTGGTTATACGACCAGTTTACTTTTAAGAACTGTTTGTACGCCATTTAAACTTAACGTTTCATCTGTGATGTCTAACCACTCGGTCACATTTCACATAACTCTAAAAGATTTCGGTTCACCGGAAGTGAGAGGTGAAACATTTACAATGCACAAAGTTTCATTAACTTAATATTAAGTAACTTTTAATTTATTTCGATGCTTTTTTTACCGAATTAATATTTTGATAGGATGATGCGATATAATTATTCGTTTCTCCAGATTTTATCGCGTAGGTACATTGAAAATTCTGCAAAGAAACCTTGGGCACTCATCATTATTTGTTTACATTATGCTTGGCCCATATCGTGACGTGCATGCATTTGTCAACCGTTAAGTACGCTTTCATCTCAGCTCACTGGACTTCCATACATCAATGTTCCAACCAATTTATACGATCTTTTATACCAGCACCTGTACACTTCAAAACCGTCTTGATGGTTTACTGAAATCATCAATTCTATCTAGCAAGAAGTATGAGTAGATAGCGATCGATGTACTTTTATTAAAAAACAAAGTAAGACAAAAACTCTCACGTCATTATAGGATCAATCGATCCGTACACCTTGGTGTCACTTTCTGCCTTAGCAGTAGGTGCTTTATTCGCATAATATCAAATTCGCAAAATATCAGATTCTTAAAATTTTAGATTATCAAAATGGTTGCATCATGGAATAAATATAAATTGTAGCGTATGTATTATTACTTCTATGACGACGTTGTCTTATTATCACTTTCTTGTACAAAATTAAAAATACAATAGAGGCTAATTAAGTTCCCAAAGTTGATCTCTCGACCTGAATTAGTTGAAAGTAGTGCACCTTCTCAAATGCTTCGCGAAATGGACATACTAACGCCATTGGCTTTTTCTACCAGTTTTTCGATTTCTGTGGTCAACAGACTAATATAGTAATAGAAGTGTAACGAATAAAGACATAAATTTGTTCGCAATCGGTCAACTTAGCCAAAAGTGCACTAAAATTTACTGCTATACTTCGCATACGGTCCACATCGGAAATGGTCCACTTCTTAAATGGTCTGTCTACATAAAACGTCCGTCCACATCCAAAACAATCCCTAAGGAAATACTACACGACATGAAGCTCGCTAAGCTCCTCTCTTTGACTGTGACCACTAGCACACTCTAAGCACAGAATTAATATAAGTACTACGTACTCTAAATTAGAAAAAGAGGCATAATAGAGGTGTAAAGACGCTTATTGCAATAAATTGCTTTCAAATATGAATTGTTACTTATTTAAATAAATTATGAAAAGTCACAAGAATTAAGTACAAATTTATTGGGTACACATTGACCTGTTAAACAATATAGTAGATGAACGATGATAGTTAAATACCACAATGTATACGTACTGTAAGTAAACAGATATGCCTTGTAATCTAACCATAAAACCAACAACAAGATTCGAGTATTACCCAAGTTTCAAACTAACAACAGGAAGTCCTGAACTTGCGATGAGTTGTTACGTAGACATGAATTCTGTATGAAATTGTTAAAAAGTGGAACAAGTAATAAACGGATATTTTCTCTATCTACGAGTACATTATGACAGGGTGCAGAATATATAGAGTTTTTTTCGTTATTATCGTAATATGAAATCAACGTCAGCATGCATCAGCATCCTCATGTCAGTTAAAACAGTAAAATAATATTCAAAATTATTTATTCATCTTCATCTCCTTCATCATCTTCTTTCTTCTTTTTCTTTTTTTTCTTCTTCTTCTTATCATCGAGTGCGGGCAGCGGTGGGCCTTTAAACCTCAATGTCAACTGGAGAACCCTCTCTGCTTCTCGTACACCACTGAGTCGAGCCCCGGACACGGTGGCAAAGTGGCCTGGTACGGTGGCTTCACCAGCAAACAAAAGGATCGGTGGTATCGGTTCGCCCGGGCCTGGAAGAGGACATGCCAAAGCACGTTGCGCGGTGCCATCAGAACAATTACAGTCATAAGAGTAAGCACCACAGAAAAATGGATCAGATGTCCAATGTGATCTCAATATTGTACATGGATACGGTATACATGGATTTCCTGTTGAATTCCTAAGCAAGGAAGTTATACCTTCAGCTATATCCCTATCACATAGACCTTCCATTGCCAGGGCCTCCCTACCGACGACCCAAGCACACATAACGTGTTTGCTATTGGGAACAGGTTGTAAGGCTGTGATTCCACTTGTCCAGTCGCAACAACCTAAACTATTTGCGCAATATTTGAAATCTAAATTCCCTTTGTGCCAAAACCAAAACGGTCTGCAATACTCTAAATATATTTTGTTGCAAAATCCATATCCAAGACAACGCATTGCGTCTATTTTAGAAGCTGGTAATGCCGGGCAGAACAATTTGACTGAGTTGGCTCGCAGGACACCAAGAGAAACTGTTATGATAACATAGTCTGCAGGAAATTCTTCCCCATCAGTGGCTGTAACTGTAGCTCGGTAACCTGACTTATGGCTGGTTCCCCAATAAATACAGTCTACAGGCTTGCAGTAACGAATGGAACCTTCAGGAATTTGGCGCAATAAAGGAGCGAGTATGCCGACTAGTCCAAGTGGGACCCGCACCTCTCCCCCTGGCATGTTCATGAAACAGCCACAATGATCAGCACACAGCATTGCCGTGTCGTCTCCGCACCGCGCGCTGAGCATGTGAGCGAGGCCGAACATTATCCTGGCAGCGTCGTGCTGCTGATCCGTTGGATAGTCGTGTAACTCCTGTTGTATTCTGAGACTCATAAAATTAATTAACGATCCATGTTGTTTGTTTCCACCAAGGCAATATATTTGAGCTGCTTCCTCTTCGATTTGTCGAAATTTGTGGTAAGCCGTGATGGTAGGTGGGAAAGGCATATTTCCCGTGACGATTCTGTTGAAAAGGCCTCGCGTGTGTTCGGAGCCGGGCACTCCGGGGCGCGGCGGGTCTTCGGTGGCTGACAGCGTGTACACAGGATGAGTGTAACAATTATTCGGTTTCCAAGTCGAGCCGAGCTCTGCCACAATATCGCCGAGCCAGCATGAATGAATCCTTCCCCCGGGTCTGCAATATAAATAATTGTCATTGGATATAACATTATCGTGGTAGGTACGTACGATAGTAAGTTCGTGATTCTTAATTTATTATAGGTATATTTTTAAAATGTTTTATCAACATTGGGTACCATTTAAATCGCCAAACGAAAGGTACATACAATGAAAACCCAAAGAGCCAGTTTATTTGTAGTTAGGACACAGTGATACAGTTTGGCGGCCGCGGAGAGCCCCGCTGTACCCGCCCAGACAAAGACCACGCACAGCTCCGGAAAACACTTCAGGTTCATCGGAAACAATTACCTTTCATAAGCCTCGAGCACCACAATGTTGTTGATGCCCCGCTGCGACAGCCGGGCAGCCGCAGATAGCTCCGCCATGCCCGCCACCGTCATCAGAGACAATTACCTTTCATAAGCCTCGAGCACCACAATGTTGTTGATGCCCCACTGCGACAGCCGCGCGGCCGCGGAGAGCCCCGCCATGCCCGCCCCGATGATGACCACTCGCGGCTGCGGGAAACAGTTTCCCGGGTTCATCAGAGAGAATTACCTTTCATAAGCCTCGAGGACCACAATGTTGTTGATGCCCCGCTGCAACAGCCGCGCGGCCGCGGATAGCTCCGCCATGCCCGCCACCGTCATCAGAGACAATTACCTTTCATAAGCCTCGAGCACCACAATGTTGTTGATACGCCGCTGCGACAGCCGGGCAGCTGCAGAGAGCTCCGCCATGCCCGCCCCGACGATAACCACGTGCGGCTGTGGGAAACAGTTTCCCGGGTTCATCAGAGACAATTACCTTTCATAAGCCTCGAGCACCACAATGTTGTTGATGCCCCGCTGCGACAGCCGCGCGGCCGCGGAGAGCCCCGCCATACCCGCCCCGATGATGACCACTCGCGGCTGCGGGAAACACTTCTCCGGGTCCATTGGGGCCACCGCGCAGATCCCACGGTCTTCCAGGTCGACCGAGCAGTCGTATACTGCTGGAGCCTTTTCGGTCGAGTAGCTATGAGTGGAAAGTCGTATAGGTTTTAACTGTATTCCAAATATTCCGTCCGTCTTCCCTTTGTGCCTCAAGAAAAAAACCTGGATCCGCCCTTGGGCATATGAATATTCAAAACCACATAATATTGAATAGTTTGGCTTATTTTATTGCAAATTCTATGTTTAATGCCAATATAATAAAGTTTACAAGTTGTTCGTTCAAACACCAGTCTCGGTTAAAGAAAAAATATTTGGTAAGTATAATCCTAATCCTAACTAATATTATAAATGCGAAAGTGAGTTTGTTTGTTTGTTGGTTTGTTTGTTTGTTTGTTACCCTTCACGCTTTATCTACTGAACCAATCCTCCTGAAATTTCGCATACACATAGCTGGAAGTACAGAGAAGGACATAGGGTACCTTTCATCCCAGGAAAAAGCACTGTTCCCGTGGGAAAATTACGCGGGCGAAGCCGCGGGCAACAGTTAAATATATGGTAAGTATAAGGCCTACTGCTAAAGAATTTGTTTCTTTAATAGTAGGCCTTGAAACCATCTGACTTCAAGAAGCTCTATACCCACTTCAAGTAAAGGTAGATAGGACATAATATCTCGAAGTAGATAGGGGTTGTAGATAGTATAAAAAAACTTACCATCGTGTTAGCAATCTCGGCCATCTTCGGGTAATTGCCGGGATTGTGCCACTTGTTAATTTCATGTGTAATCTATATATTTAATATAAAAACAACAATTTCTATGTACACATTAATTTACCGAATATAACGTTTTTATCAAAAAGAAAATGAAATTGTCGTGATATTGCTATGACAGGAGATTTCAATAGAAGTCGCCACTGAAAAAAATAAACCACCAGAAGTAGGAAAAGCTGAGCGCGTGCGCTTTTTTTTTTATGAGAATCTCTATGCCAGAGAGAAAAAAACTCTATGCCTATTCTTAAAAAAATTCTGCTGTTCTGAGCTGTCGGTAGTGACGTGCCCTTTCCATAGAGCAACACGGACTCGTTTCCGGGCCGCGCGCGGAAGTCCTTGTTGCTCGAAGGCCCTTTCCGAAATTTTCGAGAATTTTCGGAAACGGTTAGGATACGTTCTCGGAAATATTCCCTAAAACGGAAATTGTTGGAAAGTACCTGAAATATTTAAAAAAAGAGAATTTTATTTTTGCAGCTGTCTTAAATATTTTTAATAGATTGACAATCACTAAAATTTTCAAGAAAATCGGATGATGGGAAATGGATATTTTCTATAATCCGGGGAAATTTTCCCAAGAAATTTCCGTGAAATTCCCAAGAAAATCTTGAGAATTTCATTCCCAGAAAATTGTCCAAGCAATTTCAGAGAAATTTCTTGAGAATTTCATTCCTGAGAATTTTTCAGAGAAAAATATTTTAGAAAGTACTAGTTGTTGCCCACGGTTCCGTTCGCGGCAAAAAGTCTTATGTTTTTCATAAAAACTTTGAAACACCGTGAAATAGTGTCAGACAGACTTTCGCAAAAAAATGTGAGAAAACGTTCCCGAAAATTTCTGGAAAGTTTCGGAAATTTTCCATGAAAGAAATTTTCGGAAACCGAGAAATTCTCGTCAGCACATCGCTAGCTGTGGGTACTTGTTTTATTTTTACACGACTGACCAAAAATGCTGTGTTATGCATGGAAGTAGTAAGTACTTTAAAGTACTTATTACTTCCATGGTGTTATGTTTTACCTATGTGGCTTTCTTTATGTGACAGGTATAATGTAGATATTTGAGAAATCCTTAAATTCCTTAGGTTATCTCGGGTACATAGGCTATGTGATGTCTAGAACTGCAGTCTTAATTATTATTTTTTGTAAAATTAGTTATTGTAATGCGTGAAAATGTATTTTGGAATAAAAATAATACTACAATTTAAAATTATAAATATATTTATTATGCTTATATTACGACTCAAAATATTATGTACATCGCTCAAACTTTGAGGGACTTTTTCATTGATGCATATGTCATCTAATGCATTTTTACTTCTTGCCCGATATTATTTTAATGTTCATAAAAGAGATCAATAATTATAACCTGAGAAAAACTTTTTTTTTTTGTGTACACTTAAGTAAGACTAGGATTCACAGATTTAAAATGTCTACGCCGAACCATTAGGTCAATTAACAATAGTAGTTTTATAAATTTTCGTTGAATAAATCTCGTTACCTTTTATGTATTGGTATACCTACTACTACATAAATATTAAAATACAAAGGTCATTGCAACTCTTCCTTTGACTGCTGACCCAAAAAAATGAAATCTTTTGTACATATTGGAAACCGATGCCTAACGCTAGTCCTAATCATTTATAACAACTTTTACTATGGGGCCAAACATCCCGAAAATGCTCCAAATAGCATTGAAGTATATTATAGAAGACCTACTGAAACTGTTTTCAAGCAGTATCGGTACCAACTACATACCAAAATGTTGGAGAGAGGTAAGAGCAGTCTTCATTCCAAAGCCGGGAAAAAGCTCGTACCAAGAAATGAAATCTTTCAGGTGCCTAAGCCTTTCCTCCTTTATGTTAAAGACAATAGAGAAAATTTTAGACAAACAAATAAGATCTGAAATAGAAAAGACCTCAAATCCACTACATGGAAATCAACATGCATATATGGAGGGCAAATCTCCAGAGACTGCCCTCCATAGCATAGTGACACGGATTCAGAGATCAATTAGCGAATCGGAATATGCCCTTGGGTGTTTCTTCGATGTGGAAGGAGCATTCGATAAAGCAACCCCGGAATCAATAGAACAAGCTCTTGAACGAGAGGGTATAGACAAACAGATTTCAGGATGGATAAAAAACATGCTGAAACATAGATCAATCACTGCAGAGCTAGCAAACACCACACATACAATAAGAGCAAAGAGGGGTTTCCCACAAGGTGGTTGTCTTTCACCCCTCCTGTGGTGTCTGCTTATAGATGAACTTATCCAAAAACTAAACAAACTGCACATATACACACAAGTATATTCAGACGACGGTGCACTTCTAGTATCAGGAAAAGTTCTTAGTGTCATAAGAGATATTATGAATAGAGGATTAAAAGTAACCCTAGAATGGTGTAGGAGCAAGGGACTAAACTTGAATCCAAATAAAACCAAGCTCGTTTTATTTACCACCAAAAGGAACAAGTCGTTACCTGCTCCTATCCAAATCAATAACACCAATCTAGAGATGGTAAGAGAAATCAAGTATCTGGGTGTTATCATAGACGACACACTTACCTTCAAGACTCACATCGTGGACACTTGCGCAAAAGCGAAAGTGGCCATGATGCAGTGCCGAAGAGCGATAGGAAGAACCTGGGGAATGAAACCCGAAATATTCATATGGGTATACAAGGCAATAATAATGCCAAGAATTCTTCACGGTGCCATAGTGTGGTGGCATAAAGCTGCTCAAAGTACCAACAAAAGGGAACTAGACAAGGTCCAAAGACTGGCTGGACTGATGGTATCGGGGGTGATGAAATCAACCCCGACGGCGTCACTAGAAATGGCCCTCGGTCTAAATCCATTGGACATAGAAATAAAAAGGAGGGCAACAGAGCAATGGTTTCGACTAAAAAGCCATAAACTCTGGAAAGGGATACACACAGACAAAGGTCACGTGGAAATAGAACGCGAATATATAGGTAACCTGTCAATGATCCTAGCAAATAATGATCTCATCAGGAAAGCAAGGATCTTTGACAAAAAGTACAAGATACACATAGGTACCAGAGAAGACTGGAAAGTCGCAGATGAGGCGGGCATTGTCGCGACAACCTGTTTCACTGATGGCTCCAGGAAAGAATCTACAAAGCTATCTGGCTCCGGTATACTGATCATACATCAGGACGGCACAGAATATGAAAGAACCGTAAAATTGGGCAAATATGCTAGCGTGTTCCAAGGAGAAATAAACGCAATCCTGGAGTGTGTGAACACTATAAGCGAATGGTCCGACAATATGGAAAAAGTCATCATATACAGTGACAGTCAAGCAGCGCTAAAAGCACTAGATAAAGAAGAAACAACGTCGGCGTTAGTTAAAGAATGCAAGGATGCTCTGAACAGGCTGGCCAACAATACTGCGGTCACTGTGGCCTGGGTTCCAGGTCATAGAGGCATAACTGGCAATGAAAGAGCAGACGAACTTGCTAGGAAAGGAGCAGATGAAACCTTCGTGGGACCTGAACCCAGACTTCCCATAGCCTATGGGATAACGAAAGGCGTCATCAAGCATAGAATGAAAGTAGAATCCAATAGAAGATGGAGAAGAACTAGAAGTCTAAGACAATCTAAAATCTTCATCAAAGCAGTAGACCAAAAGAAATCAAAACACCTGCTCAAATTGAGCAGGAAGAACATTAGAATCATTATAGGAATCCTCACAGGACACTGTCAACTGAACAGGCACTTGACAGTGATTAAGCAAATGGACGATCCCATTTGTCCCAGCTGCCTGGAAGAAGAGGAAACTAGCTTTCACTTAGTAGCAGAATGTCCTGCATTTGCCGCTGCAAGGAGAGAAATATTGGGCTCAGACGTCCTATCTGAGGATGATCTGAGCAACATTACAATAGGGCAGATGTTAAAATTCTGCAAAGTAACAGGTAGATTCAATGGGTCGCCACCAACGTGAGTTACCAGGTAACTCAAAACCCTATACGGGTCTCGGGGAATTGGGTGAAATGGTCCCAGCATAAGTGGACTGATCACCCGTCTGGTGCTCGCGCTGGCGTCCCCACATAGTAAATAAAAAAAAAAATAAATGGGGCCAAACATATCTACCCTGGGAAAAAAAGATATAGGGTAACAAAGTTTTGAAAAATTATGGATTTTTGTATCACATCTATATATATAAAAGAACAAGGGTGTTTGATAAATCAACGCCCAGCCTAAACCATAAAAGCTATAAACTTGAAATTTGGACCGAAGTTTTATGTTAATACGTAGTGCTCAGATAAGAAAGGATTTTTCAAAATTAGACCCCTAAGGGGGTTAAAATTGAGGGCAAAGTTTGTATGAAAAAAAATTAAAATCTTCACTGATTTACTTGAAACTTGGCAAGAATGCTTCTCAACAAAAATAACCAATGGCGTGTTTCAGCGTTTTTTGAAATTCAACCTCTAAAGGGGTAAAAAAGGGGAGGTAAACTAATTTATCATCACAAAACCGAAACTATAAAAGCTATAAACGTGAAATTTGGTTAGTGTCTTCATTATACAATATACTGCCCACATAAGAAAGGGTTGTTCACAATTTCAACCCTACAGTCCAAAAAATGGGTGAATTTGCGTACCTTTAGACAAATCCCATTTGAAATTTCGCCAGTCACAAGCAATGCATGTTGGCCTATTGGTAGAGGCCGCGGATTATTTTTTTAAGTACAGGGTTCGAATCCTGCCAGATGTGACTTTTTTTCCAATTTTTTTTGCGTTTTGTATTAGTTTTTTAGAATTCTATATTTTTTTAAATATTTTAGTAAAGAAATATTTCAAAAAAGTAGCTGGAAGTAGCTGGATCGAATCCTGCCACTAACAATAATTTTCTGTTTTCGTTTTTTATTTGTTTTCTAGAATTAATTTCTTACTTTTTTTAATTTTGAAAAGAACGAATAAATTCATTTGCAAATTTATTTCCGGTCATCTACTGATTGTGCCAAGCAAAATAATATCCAATAGATGGCGTTGATAAAATGAGAAATGTAACCTGAAATTATTTCTCAATATTTTCAATAGATGGCGCTGCGCAATTTTGGTGATTTCTACTTCGCGCTTAGGGGTCGTGGGATAATAATAAAACAGTAAAGCTATTTTGTCTGTACAGTACATTTAGTATTTTTGACTGAAATGGATAGAGGGACACTTAAAAAGAATAACAGAAAGCAAAAACATTTTTTTGGAATTTTTTGTCTGTCTGTCCATCTTTATATGTATGTACGCGTTTCACGCAATATCTGCTGGACGGATATGACAGAACTTTTTTTGTTGTATAGCTATTCAGCCTGGGCAACATATAGGCTATAAGTGATTTTGAAAACTGGAACATCTGATGAAGAACCTTAACAGAACAGCTAAACTATAAGAAATATGAAAATGGTACCTTTGGAAAAGTTTATCAATCTGATGAGCATTTTCTGTTGACGTATTAAAATCGAAGATCAGGATCATCTGATGAAGAATTCCAAGGGACCAGCTTCACTATTACATATGTATATGGAAATGGCGCCTTAGCAAAAGTCGTTTAACCTGATGAGCATTTTCTGCTGACGTATAAAAATTTAAGTTTATGCAACATCTGATGAAGAACTCCAAGACACCAGCTACTCTATAAAAAATGGAAATGGGGCCTTAGCAAAAGTCGTTCAACCTGATGAGCATTTTCTACTGACGTATAAATAGACAGGACACGGGATAGGATAAAGAGGGACTCTGGGTGGTAGTGGTGGTACGCGGGAAATTGTAGATAACGAGCAGACGAAGATCGTTTATTGAATGAAATATCACTTTTGATTCATTTTAACACCGCGACTATACTACGAGTACCTAATATATTCCCGCGGGACACGGGATAACCAAATAGCTGAAATTTTGAGTACTGGAGTTTAGGTTACTACAGTTTGGAACACGAAAAGATTTTTCATATAAGGAAACTCACGCGGGCGAAGCCGCGGGCAGCAGCTAGTAATTAGATATAGGTTTAGTTTCTTAATCAGGTTTAACGCTAGTTCTAATCATTTAACAACTTTTATTATATAATGCAATCTATATATATATATATAACTCAAAGTGACTGACTGATTGACTGACTGACATAGTGATCTATCAACACACAGCCCAAACCACTGGACGGATCGGGCTGAAATTTGGCATGCAGGTAGATGTTGTGACGTAGGCATCCGCTAAGAAAGGATTAACGCGAGCGAAGCCTGTACTGTATTTTTTATGAATGATTAGGACTAGTGTTTGGCATAGGTTTCAGTTATGCACAACAAGTTTCATTTTTTTGAGCCAATTGGTTGCATTGTCCTTTAGTTTTGAAACAAGCTTATGGTCCATCTGATAGTAAGTTAGTAAATCAGAGTACCTATTATAAATTTTAGGATATGGACTGCATTCTCGAATTTTTTTGCGACTTGGCAGTATAATCTTCGTCTCTGCAAAATGGCAAAACGCCGTCGCGCCATAATACATGTTTTACATCGGCCGTGCATCACGTAACAATCAACTTTTTTTTATTAATGTTGCTGAATGGGGCCTGTATAGTCAAAATATCGGGCAAACTTATTTAGCTCTAAAAATATATTTTTTATTTACATCCAGTAGTTCACGTTGACATGCCTTTGTTATGAGTAAAAGCATTCGGTCCAGAATTTGTCGAGGGTGTGGTAGAAGTGTCTGCTGACTCCAAGCAGTGAATGGTTCTCGTCTGTGTAGCTCTGAAACAGAAATATTATGGTTAATCGAGTATTTCATGAACAGATACAAATATTATAAATGCGAAAGTTTGGATGCTTGTTACTCAATCACGCAAAATATACTGTACGGATTTTCATGAAAT
Source organism: Ephestia elutella (assembly GCA_018467065.1). Taxonomy (NCBI): domain Eukaryota; kingdom Metazoa; phylum Arthropoda; class Insecta; order Lepidoptera; family Pyralidae; genus Ephestia; species Ephestia elutella. The sequence continues at coordinate 13,627,679 of CM031567.1, forward strand.
TTGGTACACGGGTAGAAAAATAGCAGGAGTACTTACTATATGTACTAACATATAGTACTTTTATCCCGAAATTAGAAAATCCTACGGGAGCGGAGCCCCGGGGCGTGGCTAGCTTCAATATAAAACTTGCTGTGCTTTCCTCATGGGCGAAACCGACGGCATGGGCTAGTCTTGCGGTAGGTATACATACAGCTACATACATACATCACGCCTTTTTCCCGTGGGGGTAGGCAGAGACTAACGATTTCCACTTGCTACGATCTTTAAAGATCTCTCTTGCTTCCTCTACACTCATCACTCTCTTCATACATGCTCTCCGGTTCTACAGCTCCCTACGTATTACAAGTAGCTATGGTGTGTTGGATGCAACCACTGTCATGTACAACATGCGATGCAATTACCAGAACATGTGCATACAAATTGGGGACGAAGTTCGTCTTCGATCCAAGTGCGAGTACTTATACACTAGTTATTAACAACTCTATGTACGTCAATATATATTTGAATGTTTTGAGCATACATAATCATTTTCTCAAAACTGAGGCATTTCTTTATTTTATTTTTGTTTAAGTTAAGTAGGTAATCTTAGGTTAAAAAAATTGCTATAATTTAGAATATAATATAATAATATGTCATTTTACATATTATCAAGTTTAAGTTAGCAATAACCGCACTAACACAACGTGACTTCAAATAACTATACCAAATTAAGCAATAAGGAAATTCTTCGACTTTGAAGAATATTTTTATAAAGTGAACTACTAGCTAGAACATTATGTTATCGTGAGTTTATTGAGTTAGTAACATTAGTTACTGAACTTTGAGAAAAAAAGCAATTACGTTAAGTGACAAGTAGTCAACACAACTTCCCTTTTCACTCCGGGGAGCTCAGTAGGTAACATTAGTTGCAATTAACTATTCAGGGCTATCAAATCATTTGGGACGTTTGAATAGTGATTTCTAGCTACCAGTAAGTCTTGTTACTAAATCAACTTGATCAATTTGAATAATGGATATACGAGATATCAGAAAACTCGATACATTAGACAAAGGAACGCTCATAAACTCCTAATTTCCCAACCAATCCCTTGTTTATTGACAAAAAAAATCCTAATCCTAATTAATATTATAAATGCGAAAGTGAGTTTATTTGTTTATTTATTTGTTTGTTTGTTACATCTTTACGCTTTATCTACTGAACCAATCTTTAAGAAATTTCGTACTAATTAATAATAATAATAAATAGTTGTACTGAGAAGGACATAGGTAGCTTCATCTCTGGAAAAGGCAATGTTCCCGTGGGAAATTCACGCGGGCGAAGCCACGGGCAAAAAGCTAGTACGTTATATAAACGTGCCTATAATGCAATTTATGTATGTCAATTTGTTTATTCACTCTTCTCTATGAGTACGTTTGCTCGTTATTATTAAATTATGACGTTTAGGATTTTCCGTGAATATTTTCATTTTCAGAGTGTTCAAGCATAAAACATAGGCTTAAAAATATGCGGTTTCTTTATTAATTCCAAAGGAAAGAAATGTACCGACAAATTAAAAATTACCTACTACCTACCTAACCTACTTAGTTTCAGTCTATAGTAGGAACGCGAGCAATCAACCGTTGATAACTGCGTGCATTGCGGAAAATCTTATTGAGAAAATCTCTATTGGAGAAATTCATTTTATACCAACAATAATAATTTCTAGAGAAGTTATATTCGGATGAAATTATAACATTTATTTAAATGATATTTGGATTCGTAATAAATCTTATAAGTATACAAGGTGTAACGGAATACCTCGATTGAGCCTATTGTGACCATGGTTTCAAACTAGTTCCAGACGTTTTTAGTCTTGTATGTTTCTGTTTCTATTTTTAATTTAAAAAAAAACAATACATATACACAATATTTCAATTTGAATTGGCACAACACTATTCACCACTATGACAGTAAACAGCTGTTGGATTCAAGGTCAATCATCTACCACTATCAAAATTAAATCACACCTCCTTGATTCTGCGCCTGGTATTGTCATAAATTAGAATTTGTGAAATAGGTTCCGCACTCTTTTTTTGCAAATGATAACACTTTCTGTATGTCTGAAGAATAGACATTCTGATTCTGACAAGATAAAAAAAGGTTTTGATTTTTTTTAAATGAACTCTGAAAAAGGGGTCACTTGCACCTTGTTAGGCTGATATGTGATCCTGGTATGGCCAAAAATTAAATTTAAAAAATTATTTTATCTTCATGGTACATGACAGAAATTAAAGGTAAATATTGATTTTATACGAGGGATCCATGAAATAATGGGAGGTTCATTCGGAAAAATATCAATTTATCAGCAACACGGACTTCGTGGAGGTCCGTGTTGCTCTATGTAGGATATTTATTTATTTTGTACTAGGATGGCAGAATCAAAAAGGTGGTGTGTGTTTGGCTAGAAAAAAGATGAGACCTAGCCTCATTCTGAAAATGTTACTGGCACACAGCACCAATATTACGTAACCATGGAAAAATAAATACGTAACTGTCACTATTACCTTGAGTAGTTTATGTGTCAAAGTGAAAAATATTTATGCGAGTTATGTGATTTCTAATTAAAAACATAACGAAAACACTGAAAAGCGACTTGCAAATGGTTCTTTTTACAATAATCAATCAATTTAAAGTAAAGTAATTAATTGAAAAATTCCCGCCGACACGTGTAAAGTGACGGCGAGTGGTTTCATTGTGAAATCTTTGCTGAAAAACCAAAGGTGAAAAAACGTCAAAAGGTGACGAAAGCGGATAGTGCTCAAAGTACCAGGTTTTCGTAGTAACCGAGAAGGTGGAATAATTTGTATGTGTGAGCAGTGCAAAGGCAACCTTGACATTGAAATACCCTGAATAGTGATGTGCAGTGTTTGTTTACATGGCATTGATTTCGTTTTACAGTTTATTTTTTTTAACATTCCTTTTTAAAAGTGCTGCAAATAATCTGAAACTTCACATAAAGGATTTACCCATGGTAACGTATCTTTCCACTTTGTATAGTAATACCCTTTCCGTTACACCTTGTACATATAAATAAGACGTGATCGTCGTAAAATAAATTACCCAACCCTAAAAAAATAGAGATGGTGCCCTGGTCCCTGCCAAAGTTTATCCCTGGTGGGTAGTGCTACGGCAACTCTTGACAAAATGGCAAAAAATTATGAGAGCCGACCAACCTAAAAAAAAACCTCTAGATACCCAACCCAACATAATGTGGAAAAGGTCAAAGAACAAGATGAAGAACAAAATGAACCTGATACTACATTATCAGCCATTTTGAAGTCCACACTGCTAAGGTACGTGCCTTCCTTATGGATGTATTAGATAAGGATGATGGATGACATGAAGAAATAGTAGGAAAGCGGACCCTGGGCTCCGACGCATAAACTGAGGATGCAACCGGGAAATCGCTCAGATGAGAAAGAAAGAGATGGATCATGATATGACCCACCATGCGGGCCCAATGCGTATATGTGGGTACTTACCACTTGCTGGAAGTCAATGTCCGCGTGCTGCAGTTTCTTGGCTAGCTGCAGGCTGTGCTGGTAGTGCACGTTGTCGTCTCCAGTGCCGTGCACCAGCAGGTACTTGCGGTCCCGCAGCTGCGCGGCCGCAGCCAGCACGTCCGACTGCTGGTAGCCAGTGGGGTTGGCTTGTGGCGTGTCCATGTACCGCTCGGTGTATATTGAATCTGTACATAATGATACATGAAAATTAAATTGCTGTCTCAGATAAATTTAATTTCGGTTCAGTGGTATCTCAAATAGTTTATTCATAACTTTTTATGGACCAGTAAAGTTCATTTACGCGAGCGATGCCCTCTGGGCCTAATTTCATAACATCTCAACAGACTACCCAGGAAGCTTAATTAATTTCAGTTTCTTAAGTAGTTTTAGGACCTTGGCTGACACGAGTGAAGCTGCCGCCCCGAACAGTTTCTTAGGAAACTATCTTTACACAGAAAGGGCCCAAGAGACCTAACTGCAAACAAATGTCATCAAAAAGAAAGTGAGAAGGTATATTCTCAAGTATAATTAGAAATACAGTTGTTCAACAGCTTCGATATTGTGATGAATCCGCCAGCCATTGATATTGTGGTGTTAGGGTTGTTACAATTGATGTGTGTTTGAATGTAATTATTTTGTGTGGGTATGTAAGTAGATTGACATTGCATTGTTAGGTGTTGTCACAATAGATGAATGTATTTAGTATGAACCAAGTCACTACCACCAACCAAGTAAGAAGCAATAAAACATACCGTAATAAAGCCATGAGGTGACGGGAGCGATGGCGGCGCCACACGCGAGCAGATGCTCAGAATCCTTGATCAGCATCATGGTGGTTGCGTACCCGCCGTAACTCCAGCCCCACACTCCCACGCGCTTCGGGTCGATGAACGTGTACATCTTTAGGAGGGCCCTGGCAATTAACATTTATTTAAAAATAAAAATACAATCAGCCATTTTAAGGCATCGATGGAATTTTATGATCAAAATTAGATAGCACCTTTGATAAAACCTGTTCGGTTCCTAAAATAGTGTTTTTAAAATGAGCAGGTATACAAACAACGAAATGTGCAGATACAAAATAAGCGGTTCTAAATTACCGGACCCTAATAAAAGAAACCAGTCCAGCGCCCTAGGTTCAGCTACCTACGGAGACTCAGAGCTGACAACAGGCGAAAGCTGGTGCAAGACCGCAAAAAATGGCGACATCTCGTGTTGGAGGCCAAGATTCTCTTCGGGTCGCTGCGCCGTCATTGATTTGTCAAAATCTGAGTCAAAGAAACAGATCAGAAACAATCAAAAAATATTCGCGCCGCTCCAATATAGGTCTATAGATTGTGACATGTGCATTCGAATTTCATTAAAGTGTAGTTTAACTGAACTAGGCACGCTCTGTGACTCTGGTTACGTGGGAGTTTCGGGAAATAAAAAAATTACGGATAAACTTAGACCCATAGCTCCGCGTTATATATATTTCGAGATAAAAAGTATCCTATGTGCTATTCCCGGTATTTTTCTATCCATATACCCGGTATTTTTCTATCCATAAATTCGTGTAGAGATTTTGCGTGATTGAGTAACAAACATCCTCACAAACTCACAAATTCACGAACTCACTGACCCAGCAATTGTTGAAAAATTGTGGAATCGAGTTGTCGTCGGCTATACTAATAATCCATTGAGATAAACGATAAAAATCCAGAGTCGCTAACATTAAAATATGAATTTACTTGATAGCTGAAAGCGTGTCAGTGATCTCGACCGTGCCCAGCGCGTCGTTGACCGCGTGCATCGCCTCCGTGCCCAACACGCCCGAGCCGCGCACGTCTATCGCTGCTATTATGAAACTCCGGTTTGTGGACAAATATGTGTGGTAGTACTCTGAAAAAAAATCAACAATGTAGCAAGAATACTAAACAAACATTTATAAAAAAAAAATATAAGTCATGACCTCGTATCCAACAAACTAGGTAAGTTAAGTAACCTATATAAACAGTTGAACATTTAAGAAATATGTTACTTTCAGAAAAAGGTACGTACTCGCTTAATTGTTCTTGATTGTTATTTTTAAATAAGTACGGTTTTAAGGTTCTTACCTAAATCAAAACCGTTTTTCACCCTCGCAGTACCAGGTCCAGCGTACACCCTCAAAACCATTGGATATTTTTTCCCCTGCTGCATGTCTGGAGGCAATAAGAGTTTGACGTTTGCCATGGTCTGTTCTTTCTCCAAATGTATTGTATTGAACAGAGGCAGTGGCAGTTTGTATGTCCTTAATTTCTGATACAGCTTAGTGTTGTCTTTTACTAATGTAAACGCGTCATTCTGAAATAATAAAAAAATATATTATTTGATTCGGTGCCATCTAAAAAAAGGCTTTATATTTTCATGAGAATTTCAATTACGCTCCTTAATTTAAATCAAAAATGGTTACAGAGGTCATTTCTTTCGAATTTTTATATATGTTTAACATGTAACTTTAGTATAATAATAATAATGATTGCTCACTGCCCTTTGATAAGAAAAGATAGCGGATGTACCTTTGTCGTTAAAACATTGTAGTAAATAAACGGGACATTCACGTGTAATACGACTGTGTCGACCAGTTAGATATTTCAATTATGTCTATTTCACACTTTAATTTTAATCAAAACAAAACCTTACCGCACATTGATAGAAGAACGATTTTGCAGGGTTGTTGGTACCGCTGCAAGTGACTACGCCGAAGCTGGCGCCTGGTGAAAACTTGGCCGCAACACTTTGACAAGACGGTTCTTTGCACGAAATGCACCGCACGGCCCCGTCACTGCTCGTGGCCCACAGCTGCCGGGCCCAGGGCTCATGCCCGGGGGCCGCTATGTAATACACAGTGTCAGATGGCTCATTCCAGCCCAGGATCTCCAAAACAGAAGCATTCCCTGGACTCAAATCCTCTGTAATGACCGTATCGAAATCGAAACGAGACGCATGTGGGAATCTAGCTTCTCCGCTGTATAAATGTTGAATCTCAACCAACTTCGTCCCATTCGAATTATAAAATGGCGTTTGTATGTCTATCCAACCGTTAGGTTCAGTGTGCTCTTTTAATAGGGTACATTCGTCTAATTTCAAGTCGCAGTTGACTAAGATACTGACGCTTTGGCGTCTATTCAGCCATAATACAACTAAGTTGTGGTCTGTGGCCCAGTTTACTCGGCCCAGTATGTGATCTACTCCGACAACGTCAACTGGTGCTGGGATGCTCCTTGGTGCGCACGTAAGGTCATCAACCTTGTAGACTCGAAGACCAACAACGGGGTTGACGCGACCTGCCTGACAGGAGTGAATTCAATATAATGTAGTTAGAATATTTTGATTATCATCATGAGATTGTCCGTGTTTTTGGTTTTGACTGCAATTGGCAATTGATAAATCATAATCACCCTTAGGTGTGCACTATTGTATGTGTCTGCTGTTGTGTTTAAATAAATATCTAGATTAAAAAAGAATTCTCGCAGTCGTGAAGCAGACTCATATGTACAAGCTACTACTACTGACCAAAATGAAAAGATTAATAATTTCTTCGTGGGTTCCTCATACCTTGGGGTATTTGAACTCGATCATCTCAGGGTACTGGTAGTAGAAGTCGGAGGAGTTGCCGTAGTAGGGGTAGACTGCGGACTCGACGTCGGTGTCGTTGAAGGAAGCCACGGCCAGGTAGGTGCCGTCGGGAGAGAACCACAGAGCCTCGGCTGCGCCAAACACCTCCTCTGAAACCCGAATGGTAGGTCAGATAAGCCAACGTATTTAAATCCAACCCGAATGATAGTTCAGACAAACCAACCTATTTAAATTCTAGTAATCTATAAACGTTTCTTACTATCGGACCATTTAATCTATCTACCAGGGTCGCTGATTGATTTATTGTATTGGTAACTATATCAATGCAGAGACGAAACCGCTGAACGTAGATACTTAAAATTTCTAAAGTTCTTTATGTAGTGAAAGTAAGCACTAAGAAATAAATTTTGGAAATTTCATCACTAAGGGTGTGAAATGGGTGAAAAACTAAATTTACGCGGGCGAAGTTAAGGGCAAAAGCTAGTTATATAGTAGTAAAACTAGTAGGTATTATAAAAGTTTGGATGTGTGTGTGTTCCAATTTTTTTTTCATATTACATCAACAGAAATTGCTCATCAGGTTGATCAACTTTTGCTAAGGCGCCATTTCCATACATATATTTTTCAATGTAGCTGATCTCTTGGAGTTCCTCATCAAATGTTCGAAATCTTCGATTTTTTTACATTAACAGAAAATGCTCAGCAGGTTAAATAACATTTGCAAAGGCACCATTTCCATATTTCTTATAAACACCATGCTCAAATAAATAAAAAAAATACGATGCACCTAAAAAAATTGACGCAAATTCACTATTCAATAGTGATTCCGGAGATTTAACGTGTGCAAATAGACATACAAACAGAACTAATAAGCAGGTACTATAGTTTTGAACAATAGCAACAATAAACAAACGAATACGATTTCTTTGAATCAAAATAACCTTTTGGTATGCAGTGTTGATGCGTGCGTATGCGATTGTGTAGGTACCTATAAACTGGAGAGGAAGGAATGGAATTTCAATGTTTTTCACATTGTTGTTTGTCTTTTGTTTGTGTTTCACAAATTGACGTAGGTAACGTGTTTTGCAAATAAATATATATTTTTATATGTAGTGGGCAAAGTTGGGCATATAGGTGATGGGCTAGCAACCTGTCACTATACCTGAATCTCCATTCCATCAGAGAGCCCACTATTCAGCTAAGCGTGGCCTTCGAGTCTCGCGACTCTTGGCTCTGTCTACCCCGTAAGGGATAAAGACGTGATTCTATGTATATATGTATGTATATATTTTTTTTATATGTTTACGTTCAGCAGTCGGCACGAGCGATGATTCGGTTATCATTATCATCAGTCCTAGCAATTTACCATGCCATTTGGGGTCGGATCTCCTTCCATGTTAGTAGTAATGCCCGTCATTTTCATATCTGTTTAATAGTACCTCTGGTCCAAGTCGTGTGATGTCATCCTTTGCCTCTCTTTCCTTACGCAATATTCATAACTGCCCTGGTTGGTTACCCAGTAATCCAGCTAACCAGTTAACCAGTGCAGTCGACCGATATGCACAAAATTAAAAATCATAGAACGACAAAATATCATCAATATTAAAACTAGCCGCAACCCGGGGCTTCACTCCCGTGGGAATTTTGAGAAAAAAAAGTACCCTAGGTGCTATTCCCGGTATTTTTCTATGCGTGTACGAAATTTCATCAAAATCTACTGGACTAACTTTTACAATATTTGTAAACGCATTCATAATAATATAAGGATAATTCGGTACTGAACTGACTGAGTGACTGTCAGACAACGCACATTTCCTGAAATTCTCAAGGTAACAAAGTCCCGCGCCACTGAAATAAATTGACATTTAAGATAATTACCTTCGTAAATCCAGTCAGTGATGCCAAAGTAGACCTCCCCAGGGATCCCGTCGGTGGTGAGCGCGGAGACCACGTCGGGTCGCGAAGGGTCGGCCACGTAGAACACATTGTTGTCCTTCACGTACGCCAGGGCGCCTTTCTTGCTCCACTCCACTGTTGCCAGGAGACCTCGGCTGATTTTTTTAATAGATCTGAAAAGAAATATCATCTTTACTTATGACGATTTTTGTTTGCTAATCTTTGAAGTAACTTCCTAGTCCAGTTTAACAAAAATTATGATAGTAATTTGATGTTGTGATACTTACTACTTAGTCATATTCACGAGTAATAGTAAAAGGTTATTTAAGTTTACCAATATTTTCAGAAGCAGCGCCTATAATTAGACATTTAGAACAACTTTTAACCTACCTATACTGGAATACTAAACTACCCTTGAAATTGCCTTGAAAATAGTCCCCTGATAGATGCGAAACTTGTCGGAAATTTCCGACATAGTGCAGCACGTGAGTGACCCGTTGAAATATTAAGTACTCACGTACAGAACGTAAAGATAAAACTTTTAAATATATTTAAAATAATACAAAAATACATAAATATATTTTTTCATAAATAAGAAAGGAACTCACTTGTCTTCAAGGTTGTAAATGGAATAATCAGCGAGAGTAGAGTACCGGTAAACCTGTGAACAGATAATTACAGTTATGAGTTACAGTTTAGTCTAGTTATGGTTTACAGTTAGTCTTTTATTACATGAAAAATTTAATACTCTATCTAGACCTCTCCCTTTCTCTCATCTGAGCGCTTTCCTGATTGTATCCTCAGCTTACGCGTCGGCGGCGACCAGGCCCTTGATTCTACAAGTTACAATCGTACTAATCGTTCCTCAGTTGTGTCTCAAAAGCCAAAAAAATCGTAATAAAGCATAGAAATCTTATGTACGGAGAGAGATCTTGAGCCCTATTTTTGAAAGTGTGACATACCGCCTAAAACGAATAGACTATCATGTCGCACTCGTCCTATTATGACACTAAAAACATAACAGCCGTATTATTTAATATCACTCGTCTAGCAATGTTGCCAGTTATAAGAAAATAATGCGAGAAACAATTTCTGCTCCATTCTACACAACGAAAACCGAATCGGTAACGAATCGTGAAAAAAATGTTTGTAAATTTTCAATCAAAGAGAACGTAAACGTTAAACGGAACGCAAAAATGAAAATTCTCATAGACTCTATCTATATCCTTATCCAGTTGTCTATGTCATTCAAGATTTTGACGTAAAAAACGTTCGACTACCAAATCATACGAAAACGAGTGGTCTAGACCACTCGTGGCGAATATTCGACATAGGCAATTCAAAAATACGGAATAATTGATATTGATTGAAAAATCATTCGGTTCACGCTTTTTGGTGAGTCACACTTTCAAAAATACGGCTCCTTGTCGCTTTAGTTCGATTTCTTTGGATCTTGAGACACAATTGAGACACGACTTCTACGTTTGTCATTAGGAGAATCGGGCCCCATGGTCCGCTTTCCTATTTTCTCTTTTCCACTTCGCACGATCTTCGGCATCCTTAGTTACATAACACTATTGGCACGCATATCCTTCTGGACGAATACTATATCTAGATATAGACATGATATCCCATATGCATAATATATTGAATATGCCAATGGCTGTGACACCAAGAATAGATAGAATAGAATAGATTATTTAAATACTGGTATAACTAATGCGAAAAGATTGTTTTGGTATTTAATATTTTTAATGTGTATACTTAGCTAATGAATAACCAAATTTCCAGTCAAACTTTTGATTTATTTGCATAAATGATCACGTACGTTTTCGGACATTTACCTGCTGAGAACCTTTTGGTAAAATAAAAAAAAATCCAAGATAAAATCGTTGAGAGACAGACCATATCGATTTCAACGTATGTTACTTATGCACAAGTTTTTGATTCTGCAATAACATAAAATGTAAAACATGTTGTGGTTATTGTTGATCAACAGTTTTAATGTGGGTCGTTGCCCTCAACAATCACCAAGACGGCGTTTGGGTCCTATGAACCCAAACTCAAATAAACAAATACCTCTACATATACTCAGAACCAATACAGAGTGGTCTTGAAACGCGGTCATAGCATGAATATCTACCTAATTGATGTCAAATGTAACTATAGTGTTCAAGAACTCTGTTTGGTTTCCTTGACCCGATGTATAAAGGTTTAAAATAACAATATGGTTAGTATTATGATAACATTATCATTATTTTGCATAATATGTATTTGCTCGATAATACAAAGCTATGTAAATTACATTTTTGCCAACATAAAAAAGAAAAACAAAATAATGCGATATTTAGGTAGTATCCTTGCTTTACAACTTTTTATAAAGTTATTTTTTTCTGTGTGACTTCCGTGAGAAAGTGATTCTGTCACAAGAATCGTTATTCATATAACGTAGTGATTTTTTTCTCTGTGGTTATTCATATTTCAAATCTTTTATTGATTCATTTATCATGTTAAAATTCAACATGAGCAGAATATTTCTCGATTTATCGCACAGTTCAGCGTGATTTACTTTCATTTTTACCCGTTTGCAATAAAACGGGCAGTAATGTCAATATTATCGTAAGATCGAGTTGGTTTACATTAACCATGCATATTTCTATGCTCTGTTTCACCTATATACATACATGGATAGGTAACATAGGTTTGAATATTTTCTATTTGACTATATTTATCTATAATGTGATTTGAAAGACAATAGCATCAGTTTTTCTATATCCAGCTCTTTGTTTATTTCTAAATTAGTAAACAAAAGACTCTACATACAAATACTTTACTTTTCACTAAATTTCTATCTCAATACTAATTCAATTGAAATTTTTTTTTCCAGAATTTTCGTCTTTCTGTATGTTTTTAGGCGTATCACAAAAACTACTGAATAAAATTGCGGTTTTTACTTGTACTTGACGAAGTATCAATAGCTAGTATTTAAATAAAGTAATAAATAAAAATAAATAAATTGAAGGTAATTTTACTTACCTTCTGAATATTCGCCGCTAATAGTAGATATTTTCCGTCGCTCGAGAATTCGTTTGGTATATACTTGCGTAGTTCGTACTGCAACAAAAACGTGGGTTTATGTTATTGAAAAGGCGTCATGTAACATTTGGGACAAAAAATGTCCCAATTGAGATCTCAGAGATTCATTATGTATACAGTTATATATTGTGCAATGTTAAACTTTATATAAGACGATATCACTTGAAAGCATTAAGGCTAAGTAGGCCGGTCTACTGAGGGTCGTGCCTAAAGATCAGGGCCAAAAATATTTAACTATTGACTATACTTAGACACAATACTGCAATAAATTGTACCATAATACTCATACTCTAAAATTCTAAATGACTTTATATTTTTATATCATCTTTCTTACTAATCAATACATATTCTTAATATTATAAATGTATCAATCAATCTTGCAAAATCTATTTGATTTCGGTGAAATTTAATATACCTATTACGTACGACTCATTTACGTATGTAAGATTTTTTACTAGTCATACCGTAAAGCCAAAAGTAACAATAATTTCAACGGGGTAGACAGAGCCTAGTTGATATGACAGTGGGTCAAGTTCAACCGGTCGACATTGAAATGACGGCCGGTTAGAAATTGCAAGATGATCAAAACATTAACATTTAATTATAATTCGCTAGTCTCTGCCTACCCCCACGGGAAAAAGGCGTGATAATATGTATGTAGGTATGTAATTATAATGATACTGCATGTATTTGATTTTAATATCAAATGATTCTCTGATAAGCCTTCCTGTCTACTATATTATTGGAATGAATAATTATATTAAACTGTTATAACTGGATCAGTGCTGGTAGAAAGCAAAGACAAAGAAAACACAACATTTTCAAGAGATCCGAAGAATTTTTGTAGTATGAATACAGATGATTTTGATTCGAAAATAAGTGGCGCCCTAAGGAAACTGTTAGTATATTATTTATTTATTGTGATAAAAACGACTTACATCTATACGATAATTGTAATAATTATCACATATATGAAATTAATAAACTGAATACAATGAAAATGGTAAATGAATAACTTACCAATTCGTCTTCAGTTATAACAGTAGAGACTGTACCATGAACGGCGTTGTTTTTCAAAATCCCTCTCCCCGGCTCCCTATGCACGTATTCTGTGTCTGAAATAATAAAAAGTAAATAATTGATCGTACCTTTACAACATAGGAGGAGTGGAGTTTGTTGCGCCGCCTCTTCTCCACTTGCGCTTTGGAGGCGGTGGTAAACTTAGCTTTAAGTAATTCGATGACGTCAACTAACTAAAAAACAAGAAAGTGACGATTTATAAGTGCTATTTTTAAGCCAATATGAATAAAAATAATTGACTTTGACTTTGACATAATATAACTAGCCACCCGGCCCTGCTTCGCATATATGTATTACTAGCTTTTGCCCGCGGCTTCGCCCGCGTGAATTTCTCACGGGAACAGTGCTTTTTCCCGGGATGAAAGGTACCCTATGTCCTTCTCCGTACTTTCAACTATGTGTATGCAAAATTTCAGGAAGATTGTTCAGTAGATGAAACGTGAAGAGGTAACAAACAAACAAACTCACTTTCGCATTTATAATATTAGTTAGGATACGATTAGTTAAGATACCTATAAACTGGACCTACCTATATACCGGAAACAGTAAAAATAATAAATTACTTCCTACACACTTATTTAACTATAACAATGACATTTCGCCAACGTGGTTTGCCGTGATATTATGTGAAGAATAATAGTTGGTACGGGGAGAACTACTTTTAGATCAGTCACAAGTAGATATTGTTTGTATATTTGTAGCGATATTTATCCTACATTATAAGTACAGGTAACATATGGACTATGAGGAAGTTCTCCATACTGGTACTTATAACAAAAACATTTTGCTATGACAAAGTTTGTTTATTATTATTTCTTCGACAACTCATCATTTCTTCAACTTTGAGTTCCATAATAGGTAAATACCGTAGATCAATGATATGCATAATATTTTAAAAAAATATAAAACATTATTTACCACTAAAACTATATAAATCAAAAGGGAGGAACCGGACTAGATACTACCAAACAGAATCACTATAAGGTACCTACCTAATTAAATACTTTTTGCGACTTTTCACAATGAGTTTATTCTCGTTAATTATTTTTTAGAGATCAAACTTTTTGGGAATGTCATTTTTCTACGTATCTACTTGTGACGTTGTTCGTAAAATTGTGGCTACATTTAGTACCAAACATATCGCTCAAAATTCATTGGTTACTGACATGTTCCTTTCATTGATGCTAATATATTGTAGTATATTTGTGCTTTAACTTAGTCACTTTGTGCACCCATGCCATACTTATTTCTGTTTATTCCGAAGGTTGATTAGTAGAGAATGCTGTTAGCGTTAAGTCCGCCTTTTATGCCATTGTATTATTTTGGTCTAATAAAAAAAAAAGTTTTAAATAAATAAATAAATATCATCAATGTAAGAATCGGTTACTGAACCAACCTGAAACCCACTGCACGGCCAGTCTATCCGGATAAAACTCCGGTTGTAGTGGGATCAGCTCTTCGAGGCTGAAGGTCTTCAGAGCGAGTTGGTTGAAGGTCGACGACTCGGAGCTGCAGCTTAGTACCAGCAGCAACAGAACCAACTGCTGCATTGCTCCCGCCTGAAAAACAACAACACTTAATCAACCCGACTCTTCAAAACCAGAGTGATAGGCTGCTTCTGGGTAAGCTCGCTACATCGTAGACCTCAACGCTGACCTCGGACAAGTTTATGGTCGAGAGCAAACCCATCTTTAATAAAAATATATATATATATATTTGAATAAAATTTTCAAAATACAGATTAGGAATTATTGTAATAATTATTTTTATCTTTGTTACTGTTTCTTTACTACTTTTACCTCTGACATTTCCTTGAGTTTCCACGAGAATTCCTACGGCAGCGGAGCCCTGGGTCGTACCGAGTATTGCTTTATTGACCTCTATTCGGTAACCAAATTCATTGTAAATTGGCAAGTAGATATTACCTGCCAATTTACAATGAATTTGGGTAGCTTGATGTGCTGTAGAGAGTTACAAAACATGTATATGTTTATATTACTGCGAACACCTATAGCCCGCTAGGTATATAAGTAGTGATTATTAAAATAACTCTTATATTATAATTCAAATCCAAATTGTTACTTTTAAAATCATACATCATACCTACCTACCTATTCTTGACTTTGACCTGGTCCGTTGCTTTAAATTACAATTAAGTATTTTAAATTAATAATTCAAAACCGTTAAATATACATTTATTAATACGTTAATTAATACGTGCGCTAGAAAATATGCATCAATAAAAATAATAGGTTCGTTACACAAGCTACTAAACTGAAGTGAATGTAATTCAAATCTGGAACCGGGGCGTAGCGCTACTAAATATTGTTACGCCACACCAATGGTCTAGATTTGATCTAAGCTGAGACCTTTGCTACACACTATATCAATATATATCAATTTACTTTACACGAAACTCCATATTGCGTTAATATTTTGTTAATTCCACCAATAAGCCTACAATTCAGCTAAGCGTGGCTTTCGAGTCTCACGACTCTGGCTCTATCTACCCCGTAAGGAATAAAGATTGTATAGATCTGTATTTTTTATTCAGTTCTTTGGAGCTCGATAAATAGAAGAGTACCAATATTATGCAAAGTGATCCAGACTGAATATTAAGCTATAGATTATCCGATCCCTTTTTAAATGTAAATTAAATAACTGACGGAAAATATGATGAAGCTGGGTCTCAAGGAACCTGATAGCTCTTTGGGCATATATACTCGTAGCTAGTGCTGTGTTTGTGTGTGTATTTTGCAGAGGTATCTTTAACTCGAATTTAAGGCATATTAGCTGCTATCGTTGGGTCTGATGTCTTTTGTAAATATGTACCTACTGTATTTTAAGATTTTTCAAATGGCAATATTTTTTTTTTCGAAAAAAAATCGTCACCATCTGAAAAAAACGTAAAATATCACTTCGCTACAGTGCCACGAAATGAAATAAATTTTGAGGAATAAAACTTTTATTGAAAATAACCGGCGTCGTCAGTAAAAATTGCTTTAGTTTCGGTATTTTTATGATAAGAGAGAACGCATGCTGAGATGGTTTTTGCATTTAAGTAGTATTTAAAAACCTTAAAACGGGTTGTAGAATTTACTTATACATATACTAATTTAATATTGATATTAAATAAACTTATCTATAGTTTTCATTGAAGTAAATAAATAAATAGGGACATATCACACAGATTGACCAAGACCGAAAGTAAGTTCCTTGTGTTATGGGATGCTACGAGTAGCTCAACGATATAGTTACATACTGTACAGTCAACAGCACATCAACCTACTCAAATTCATTGCAAATTCGACTCTGCGGCCGCGGCATAAGAGATCATGCAGGGTAACTTGAGGTGCGGTCGACTGTACATAAAGATTCAAGACTCAGGCCAATCTGAAAAATATATTTCCCATCCGGGGATCGAACCCGGGACCGAGTGGTTGAGAGGCAAGGACTCTACCACTGCGCCATAGAGGCCGACTCCTCACAGGATGTCTATAATTATACAATAGGATTGATAATAACAGACTATTCAATTGTTTGATTACTTATCTAGATTTCAGGATATGTATGAATGGAGGTGTCTTCGTCTTCGTCAAATTTAAGAGCCATTTCGCACTTAGCTATATTTGCCTCGCTCGCACATGCAATATATTCATTTATCGTGAAAAACTCGTTGTTTTTAGAGAACTTATTCCAATATAAAGCAATAATTTGGTACATTTTACTTTATAGATTTAAGTATTGGTAAGAATCTGATTCTGAAGATCGAGGCTGTTGTTGGTGGAGTTCATTCGATTTTTCTCTTTCCATGACCAACTGTCTAACTTTTTTGATAAAATTTTATGCTAACTTTTTCCTTTATTTGCCTCATATAACTCTCGCCTTGGTCTTCCTGGAGGACTAATAAATGCAAATAACCTTTAATAGCGGTGATCCGGTGGTTATGGTTACATCCCAGAAAAGTATCTAAAACTTGAATCTTAACCCATAATTAAATAATATGTACTGAATAGTCCGGTAAAGGAAAATATCAAAAGGAAAACTGTACTCTAGTTGATATAGTATGTGAAATGGACAAAGCAAATGGCAAAAACACTCCATTACATTTGCCAAGAAATTCGTTGCACGTGTTACCGTGTAATGACACTGGCAAGAGCTCTTTAATAGAAAGAAATAGATCTCAAATTACTTAAAATAGGAATAAAAATAATAAGACCGTACCTAAATAAGTATATGCTAAATGATATATCTTAAACCGAGTGGGTATCTTAATTACCTGACTATCTCAATTGCAATTAAGGCTGGTCGTCCACAAACAACAGATAACATTGTCATAAACTACTTACTCATCTAATTATTATATAAATTACTTACCGGTGCCAACGTTTTTCCTGCCTTTCGAAAACAAGAATATTTAAAGTAATTGAATAAACCAGCTAAGAGCGAAAGGATTTTTACCTTGACAAAATTACACAAGTGCAGTGAGTTCAGTAACTAACTGCATTTGTGTAATTTTGTGCAGTGAGTTGATAATTATAAATAAATAAATAAAGAACAAGCAATCTGTCAACTATCTTTTGTCTGAAGGTTAAGTTTAATAATAATATTTTAAATTGTAATCGACAACGTCCAATTTTACAAAAAGACACTTATAAAAAATGTACATTTGTAAAAATATACTAAATACACACAGCAATACTTTAATTTAACATGTGTGCATACATATGTATTCCTATCACCATGACCACTGTAATCTAACATGCTTTACACTAATGGCTATTTAGGATCAGGCAGTTAATACAGTTGCGAAACTAATTAGCTATTATGGCATCAATTACTCTCAATCAATGTATCAAACATTTATTTATTTTCGTTCGAGTGTTCTAAGTAACAGTTGAAATACATAAAAAAAATAATCTTAGGCGCATACCTTCAATGCTGCATGCATTCAGCGAACAAAATTAATACAAAACATTTTAAATGCATGTCAAATGAACTGAGTCAAAAGTTACACATTGAAATTGAATAGGTACCTATGTAAACAAAATACTTACTCCCAAACAAAACTGGAGATCAGTTATTGTATAATAAGGTAAGAAAAAAGATTGTCTAAATGCAATAATCTTTGGAACCATGCGACATGAGTTTAATTTTTCATTTGCGAACGAATTTTTTCCCTTTATTCCGGCTTTATTTTTCCCTAAAATTCTCAAAATAGAAGAGCCCCGAAAGGCCTCTAGTATATAAGTAGGTAATAAACAAAACATTCGACGATTGTTGCCACCAAAGATACGGTACGCATAATAATGTCAGAGTATAGGAACTGCTTACATACGTACTTACTTACCTATTGTGTTATTCTGCTTTGTCTTGATCTGACAAACCAGTTGTGCATACAAATATCAGGACAAAAGTTAGTAGCCTAAGAGATCTAAATGTGTACTGCATGCAGTACGATAAATATAAAGCAATAAATTCACGTGAATCGCATAATAATGCAACATTTTAATTCAAAGGCAAGGTCAGTAGCAGTATTTGACAAAATATTTAATTCATAAAATTATGGAATTTTATGAATTAAATATAATGCGATTTATTTCTTTTTGATTTCATGGTCTCAGATTGCAATAGCTTCCTTCAATTATTATTGACACAGAAAAAATAATTCTATTGATCATCAAGAGCACAGGGGTAGGAATGGCAGGAATGTGACGCAGTGTCGTGTTTACCATCCGTTAGCCTGCACCAGATCACATCTCGGAAGGGGCAGGCAGTAATTGCCGGTTCTCTCTTTACTGAAATATTAATGAGACGTAACGGAATCGCTGTCCAGAGAAAGTAGCACAATTAACTTACAAATTTTCCCATAATTAATTAATTATTGGAATGTTACATAGAAAATATTGATTTATTAGCACTCTACTACTAGAGTCAAATCCAACGTCAAACCGCACAACACGATTTCCAATAATTGGAGTGTCCTCGTTTCGGATACATTCACTTTATCTACCAACCACAGAAACTAAAACAATACTCTGGCGTATTCGAGATTGAACTCTAGATATGTACAAATTTTTATCAAAGTCCGTTCGTACCACAGATAACCCCCAAGAGATTGAGTATCGTTCAATGCTTGTTCGCGTCGAAAGTCACCAAACTTAGAGGAAGTACGCGGGGGTCGGGAGTGGTAGCTGACGTCAACGAGAAAAGGACAAACATATACTTGACACTTGGGAAAGAAAGAGATGCTTGCAAAAGAGATCAACGTCACTCCATTTTGGTACTGTAGTTCGCAATGTTTCACATAGTTCGACCATTATAAAGTGAACTCTACACGTAATTATATTAAATTAATTAATAAACTTACCTGTGAAAAGTAATACCATCCTTTTGGAGATTTGATATCCTTGATGATTTTCCGCGCCATTTTATGCAACATGTACTCATTTTTACACACTCAATACATAAACCTAATAGATTTTTTCGGAAATTTTCACGAAACAACCTCACAGCTCTGTGTTCTGGTCGCAACTAATGAAGCAATTTCATTTATACGTGCAAAAGCATGTAAGTGCGGTGACCCCAGACGCCCATACAAGCGGAATCTATTGGGGGTTATCTGTGGTTCGTACTTAGTTCAATTTTGGGTTAAGCTAAAGGTAAACCTTTTTGTTTTATAAACCCTCTTACCATACTATTCTGTAACATAAAATGCCGACACATAAACCAGAGGTAGCTTCCTTGTAGGAAGTTGGAAATGCGGCAGTTCATTGAGCTCTATTCACCGTGACTTTATTACTGTAGTTATAGTCCATACCTTTCAATTTGTTAATAAAAGAGTATTGATGTAGGTACACTACCTATGTACCTACATAACAAACAAATCAGGGAAATCTTATGTAAAACAAGAGCGGAAAACTTTGGCTTACGATAAATGTAGAGCATTTCAAATTAAAAAAAAAAGGATAATTAGACTAACAATGATTGGCTCTATTTTTTTTAATTGTCTTAATGTTAAACTTCTTCTAAATAGATTTATGTTGTGATAAAACAACATCGTCATTATTTTTGTATAGTTACGAACGAACAAAGGATATTTAAATTACCTTATCGAAAGTAAGTGATGATCAAGCAATAGTATGAATTCCCCCCCTAATCCTAACTTATATCCTAATGCGAAAGTGAGTTTGTCTGTTTATTTGTTTGTTTGTTTGTTACCTCTTCACGCTTTATCTACTGAACCAATCTTCATGAAATGTCGTATAACACGTAGTTAGAAATCAATTAGAAATACTGAGAAGGACATAGGGTACTTTTCATCCCGGGAAAAAGCACTGTTCTCGTGGAAAATTTAATAAAAAAACAAAGCATTTTCAATAATTATTTTCGATCAAAGCGTAGATTTGAATTGCTCTACATCCTTGTTGAAAATCTCTCGTTTAAACTCAAGATACTCGTACATAAACATTTTAAAAAGCATTCACTTCTACAATTTAACAGTATAAGTATACAATGGTACATAAACCTAAATGGCTATTACTACCTTATGAATCTGGCGTTGAAACAAACAAAATCTTTTCAGCTTTACAATTTATAATATAGATAAGGTATAGTCAAACAGAAATAATGTAAATACATTATACACTAATGATCGAACCACAAATTGGGATTTACAATGACGTCAAAGAATTATTATTTACGTTCGATACTAAATTATTTATATTCGATGTGTTTGTTATGAAATTTGCGAATGAATATTCAGTTTCTACCTAAAGTAAAATTTGCAACCGAAATTGCCAATCCAATTCCAACAGATGAAGTACCTAATTTTCAATTAAAAAAAAGAACAATTTTGATGAACACAGTAAACCTGCTCTAGTTCTAAGTTTTAGTTCTGCGTTTGAATGTTTTCATTACTTACACCAAGTTTTTCGAAAATCTATTCAGAAGTTTTGAGATCCAGGTTCTCTTAAATCATCTTGAGTGCACAAAAATCCTTAAAAAGTATCCGAGATTCTGTTCCTGATGATAAAGATGATTATGTGAATTTTGGATATGAATTTGATAAGGTTTTCAATAGCTCATTGTTTGCGCACAAGTTGGTCAGTTTAGTGAATGCAAGGAACGGTAATGCACCAGAAGAGGTAGCGCATACTCAACGCATGTTTCGCGTTTGTACTAATAAATAACCTACCTATATTTATACAAAAAAAAATTCTATGCTTCTCAGTGTAGGTTATTATTTAGAAACCTACAAAAGTTTACGAGGAATTTTATATTCATATAAAGAGGCAGAAATGAAGTGTTTTACAAAATATTGCCACCAACAAAAAAAAGGGGAAAATCAAAAATAAAATCCTAACTAATATTATAAATGCGAAAGTGAGTTTGTTTGTTGGTTTGTTTGTTTGTTACCTCTTCACGCTTTATCTACTGAACCAATCTTCCTGAAATTTCGCATACACATAGCTGGAAGTACGGAGAAGGACATAGGGTACCTTTTATCCCGGGAAAAAGCACTGTTCCCGTGGGAAATTCACGCGAGCGAAGCCGCGGGCGAAAGCTAGTAAATAATAAATCAAATTAAAATATTTTACTTAACATCATTTTATGTACTTGAAAAGTTTTGTTTGTGTTTATCTATCGGCTAATGCCTGAAATTACCAATGGAACTTGGGAGTTTATTTTTGTGCACCATCCATGATGACAAGATTCCTACGGAATACCTATAAGCAGACTAAGTAGGTAGCAAATAGCAATATCTCGACATTCCTACAGCGCTCCCAGGAATAAAAAGTACAGCATTATAGGTATATTTATCATTCCATCCAAAGATATCTAAACAAAATAAATATGTTGCCAAACTCACCATTTTACGCGAGTACGTAACAGGACGCCAGGACGAGCCCTCAATGGGAGTTAAGTGGTCCAATCTGGCATCACTCAGTGACGAAACTCTCACGACACTCAGGGACACTAGCAGGGGACGCGACACGAACACGAGACACCGCGGGGCTGCGCGGCTTGCGACTGCCTGCGCGCGCGCAGCTGCAGCGATGCTCGTGCCTAAAGATATGACCGCGGTACGTAAGACGAATTAAGAGGTAAGATTGGTTTAGTAGTTCAAAGATAGATATCTAGACCAATCTCTACATCTAATAAAAAACAAATCAAGTTCAGTTAACTCAACTTTTATATAACAAGCCGGAAGACATTTTATAGCATGGTGGTAAGTGGTCACCAAAGATAGGAGGTCAACGGTCAATTGTGCTATGCTTCAAGTTTTGAATACAAATCCGATACTTACTTTGTACTTCCCATTCACTAATCCTTAAATATAATATTGCGCTAAGACCCGAATCTCGCGGAATTTGTATTTTTTTTTATTTTGTATTTAGGTAGGTATCCGTTCAAGTGGTGAAACCGGTTGTTCAACCCAACTTAATCTTTCTTTCCTTATCAAGAAAGCACAACCTCATTAAACTCGACGTATTATAACTTGTAACATAAGTAATGTACCTACAAATATATTTATTATGTATTAAACGTACACCAATTAAAATAATTACATATATAACGACCTTATAATTATATGTAAATAAAAATAATTACATATATAATGCGAAACGGACTATTAATAAGTATACATATATATAAGGTCATTATCGTACTTGAATACATATACTTACACTCTAGTAATTGTGATTAAGCAGAATTTTTTTTAGCTCTACATATTGAATACGACTTATTTATTCGTGCTATTTTATGAAGTCAATTAACTATGGTGATATCTTTTAGACGTTTAAATTCATATTTGTAAGTACTTTTTATCTTAGCACTCCTAACCTATTTATGCATTAATTATTTGTTCAACTAGCTGGCGCCCGCGGCTTCGCTCGCGTTGATCCTTTCTTAGCGGATGCCTACGTCATAACATCTACCTGCATGCCAAATTTCAGGCCGATCCGTCCAGTGGTTTGGGCTGTGCGTTGATAGATCACTATGTCAATCAGTCAGCCTGTCAGTCAGTCACCTTTGAGTTATATATATATACTAGCTTTTGCCCGCGGCTTCGCCCGCGTGAATTTCCCACGGGAACAGTGCTTTTTCCCGGGATAAAAAGTAGCCTATGTGCTATTCCAGGTCATTATCTACCTCTGTACCAAATTTCATCGAAATCCGTCCAGTAGATTTTGCGTGATTGAGTAACAAACATCCTCACAAACTCACAAATTCACAAACTCACAAACTCACATCCAAACATTCGCATTTTTAATATTAGTATGGATATATATTAGTTTTAGTTTTAAAAAAAATTATGTTACCTATAAAAAATATTTTTTTTTATTTTTATCAGTGCAATCCTATTTATGTACATGTCTATAATAAAATTGGATGCAGACTTGAGATCAACACTGAGACGAAACCGCTGAACATAGCAGAAGTTTTTTTTTAGAAATAGTGTGCGCAGTGTAGTAGGTGTACCTAATAAGTGAGCACTAAAAAGGAATTTTGGAAATTCCACCCCTAAGTGAGTAACATGGGCCCGAAAGACAAAATCACGCGAGTTAAAAAAGTTAGTCATAAATAAGTCAATAAAACGACATTTGTTTTGATGCGTGGTTTACGTGACGTAACCAAGCCGAATTGTAGTGTTATGTGAGCTATTACAACATCTTTTCTAATAGCTCATGTAAATAAAAACACGACCTAGATGACAATCAGCGTGCACCTATTGTCAAACCAATTATGACCTGTCATCGGCTATTGCTGCCATGATCTATTGGAAAATTGTTCAACACTCTTACAGAACTATAGATAAATAAATGTTGTTCAAGTTGGGCCCTGGGACCATGGGGTGTGGATGCAAAACATCTTTTTACTTTTTAAAGAAATTTCCGCACGCCTGGTCGATGTCTCTGGGGAGCCAAGGGCTGGCGACTACTTTGGACAAAAGATTAAGTTTAGACATTCAAAGAAGAAATCTCGCCAGTCTTCTAGGTACTATATACCAAACGACGACAGCGATCTAAGCTTGATTTTACCTGCCCGAGATTCATGCCTTGTTAACAATTCCGGTACCACTCGGGAGAAGTGGTAGAAGGCTTTTCTAGCGGTCCAGCAGAACGCTCTACTAGCCCTCGTGGATGCGAGAGCGGGAGGTGATAGCGTGCTTTACAGCTCCGGGACCTACATGGAAAGTAGGTAAAGGAACTTTTAGGTCCTTGCCTTTATGATAGCCATGTCCTCACTTATGTATGTGTGCTTCCATGCTGGTCTGGGACTGAAGAAAAAACATAGAATGTGCCAGCTGCTTCTCTTTCCGCGCAGATTGTAAAAGACAACCGAGGAAAAGGGGTTTAAACTGGGGATTTCTCTACTCATAGGCAATGGGCTGGCAACCTGTCAGTATATCTGAATCTCCGTTCTATCCGAAAGCCCACTATTCAGCTAAGCGTGGCCTTCGAGTCTCACGACTCTTAGCTCTGTCTACCCCCCTGTAAGGGATAAATACGTAATTCTATGTATGTATGATATGTCCTCACTTTTGCGTTGGGCGTGGAGGTAAGACCTGCCGTGCAAAGGTCCCCCTGTTGGTTGAGCAATTGCTTAATGGGGTATAGCGGCTCTCCCCTTATAACCTGAAGGTTGGTACCAGAAGGACGCTAAATACAATATCGCCATAGGCTCTTCGGGCGTATTGGGAATGTTGCTATGTTGGTTGCAATAACATAGCAACACAGTTGTTTCAAGATGAAGCAAAGATGTTGAGTGTTATTGTGTAATGCCAATTGGATGTCCCATTTCCTTTCACTTTCGTCGGACGTCGGCCTCATTGCAGACACATGGCGTCAGATATAGACAAGTTTAAAATTAAATGTAGATAGAACCTTATGAGGGATTTTCCGAGACCCAAATTAAAAAAAGAAAATAGTTCCAGGTGACTTCATAGATGGCGCTTAAGCAAGGCGAGAAAAAAAGTTCCATACAAAAAGCAAAAATTCACGGGATTGGCACTTAAAAAAAAAATAAAGCTTAGTAAAAAAAACATCTAAAAAGTATCAATATTATGATTTGCGTAACTGTCAAACTGTTAGGTCATTTTTTTTCTGCCTCTGGTTGACAAGAAAAATTATTACGACTCGGCTTTCATAAATCTGTTGAGACTTTTTTATACTGATTTTTTTTTTCTTAATTTAGCTGTCAGAAAATCGCTCATTTAGGTCTGTTTGTCTGCCTGTGTTTCAGATTCATACATTACGTCCTCACATATTTATATGTTAAAGAAAATAGATTCCTAGTAAATCAGCTGTGAAACACGGAGACATTAGAGCGATCTTAAATAAAGCACAGCTGTAAAATAATGACACGATAAAATAAATTGCCAAGAACCAATATCAGATTAAAAATAATTTAGATAAATCCGTCTTATAAGTGTAAGTGTAAGATTCACAGGCCCTCTGACCGATTTTAAAATGTCATTGGCTCCTTGGTCCAAATACATAATAATGCTCGCGCAATCTATCATCTAGTTATCATCTATTAATTAAACTTGATACTTAATAATATATCATTAACATTTATAAGGCTAAGTATGAACTTATCAAGAAAAAGTGGAAACTTGAAACCAGTCAGACAGTCAATCACCAGTCAGACATTTTTTCGTCCCGCTCTGGTTTTTTTGACCTATGAAATAGATATTATGTATTCAAAATTCCAAACTACAAAATACATCCGGATTCTTACTTATATAATCTGAACAAGTATTGTTATTGTTTCACTACTTTTATGGTGAAAGTCATGTCATGGTTTTAGTAATATACAAAAATTATTTTAAGTCTTCTCCTTAACAGAATTTTGATAATTATGTTTTGTTTGAGATACTCAATGTACCTACTACAGGCAAATACAAAACGTACCACTTTTAATATATATTATAAGTACAAGGGTTTTGATAATAAAAATATCTAAGTATATAAAACGCGATTTATTAAAAATCATTATTTTACAAAATATCAAAATAACATTTCACAACACCTAGATGATGTTTTAGTATTTCTTCTCTAAACAACACGCATGGTTAGAATCCACTTCCACAAGTTGAGACACTTAACCCACATATATTGTCGGTGTGAACGGAACGTACAAACTATTAACTGAATAAATTAAGGTATTAACTGCATTGACACTGTTTAAATATTCAAGCACCTCTCCCAATAACGGTTCATAGCATTGTACCGATGCATCGGCACTCCAGCCAGGCCGTGGGCTTCGTCAGGATATGACTGCAAAGAAAAAAAAAGATATTCTCAATAAGTTAGAAATGTGAAGACAATTTTAACATGTTTTTTTATTATTTTTAAGTGTTTGCACCTTTGACTTTTGTCTTCCCGGTTATTACTGTTTGTAATAAAATCTATGTTGTTTTGTCCGTTCGCCGCCGTAATATTCTAGCGCGTGCGGTAGTTTCATATTAGTAGCGTCGTCGCCCGCTCGGCCGGCGTCGGCAGTCGCGAGCGACCATTTTGAATTCAGTATTGTTTGGACATCGCGCGGGGAGGCCGCGCCGCATGAAATTGCTCGCGTGAATGGCATGGCGGACGGCCGCCATTTGTCCTGACATATCGGTTTGATTTTAATACGCGGAGAGGTCTCGCGTCTTTTGCTTGTTAACTAGTTTGAGTTATATTTGTGAATTTCCTGTTTGTTGAATAACTATTGAACGTTTGTGTTTGTGAAACCTTTTACTTTGACTGTTTCTTGTGAGATGCGAAACGTGGCTGCCTGGGGACGCCGACATCTGTTGCCGAGCCAACTTCGGGAAGAAATCTATTTATTTGTTCTGGGGAATTGAGATCTCGGGGTAGGTTTGGTGTTTAGGGACCGCATTCCCCCTTTCCGAAGACACTCAAGATTGGATCCGAAGAGCAGAAGATTAAGTTTGGTAAGTGACCCTTGGGTTTGTGGGTGGTTGTAGCTATTAAGTATTAGGTTCAATATACAGGGTTCTGTAGTTCCCGTTGTAAACTACAGTGGTAGCAGACTGCGTATAGGTTAGGTTAGGTTAGTCGGACAGACGTAGTGTCGGGTCGAGGTTTTTTACCGGTATTTTTTTTACCCGGTAAATTTTTCGGTACCGAACCCTCCCGCCCTTTCGTCTGCCCGGAATTCTCTGCGCACATTTTCTGGTAGCAGAGCGTAGTTGTTCTGCACATTTTCTGGTAGCAGAGCGTAGTTTATCTACCCTCTATTTGTTCGTTTGTAAAAAAAATAATTAATTGTTTGTAAAAATTATTAGATTTTTCTTAGTTTGTTTGTATAAGAATATTTGTAACCTTTTTGTATTTGTTTGCGGTTTGTACCGTGCGCTCCGGGTTTGTGCCATTCTCATACCTACCGCGGTTTTTCGTGTTGTTGCTTGATTTTGTTCTTTATTTACCTTTTTTATCTTTTCTTATTTGTTTGTTTGTTTGTGACTTGACGCGATGGCGAAGGTCTCCAATGCTAAGGCGACACTCGCCAACGAACTGAGATGGTTTGTGACGGCCGGAGGACTCCTGTCCCGGAAGGACAGGGAGGGCGCCACACTGCTAAGAGCGGATCACCTCCACTCACGATTGAGTAGCGCGGAAGCGGCCATGGCGGTGCTTACCGAAGCCGAACTTGCCGCGGAGGTCTACGCAGGTCACATGGCGGACATGGACCAGATCCTGAGTCTGCACGATGATATCGCGGAGGCGGCGACCGCAATAAGGGCGAGACAGGCTGGCGGACCAGCCCCTCGCACACCTGTTAGACAGGAAGGACCAGCGGTTACTGGTCGGCTCCCCACCCTTCAGCTGTCCCACTTTGGGGGTAGGATGGAGGAGTGGGTAGCCTACAAAAATATGTTTGAGTCCCTGGTCGTAGCACGACAGGATTTGTCGAAGGCCCAGAAGATGGCCTACCTCCTCTCCACTCTGGAGGATGAAGCGCGGTCGCTCATCCAGCACCTCCGGGTGGAGGACGACCAGTACGATACGGCTTGGGAGTTATTGAACTCCCGCTACCAAAATTTACGTTTGTTAGCGGATGCGCACGCCGCACAGTTGATGGCCCTGCCCAAGGTGGCCAACAGGGCACAGTTGCGCCTGCAGTTGCTCACGCCCGTTACAGTGGCCTGTAACGCGCTCCGCACACTGGGGCTGCCGGTGGACCAATGGTCCTTTTTGCTGGTGCACATTGTATTGGGCAAATTACCCAATGACATCCGCTCGCGATTTGAGCGCGAGAATGCGGAACGGGATAGCACCACCCTACCAACATTCACTGACTTGGTGAAGTTTTTGGAGTTTGAGGCACGGGCCGCTGAGAATACCATGACGGACTCAGCGCCATCCAGAGCGCCTGAACGTAGGCCCTTGGAACCCTCATGGAGAGGTAAGCCCCAACAGGGACGACAACCGCCACCGCGTGGAGCTGGTGCGCGGGTTGCACACACGGCAGCAGTCGCGAGGGACGCGGACTGCCTGCAATGTGGTCGGATGGGCCACAGCCTGCTGCAATGCAGGGACTGGCAGGGACTGCCAGTACAAGATCGGCGCCGCATGGCAAAGCGGCATGAACTTTGCTTTTATTGTTTGGGCGGTCACTATGCACGTGACTGTCCCAGGGCCATACCATGCAGTGCATGCCGTGGGCGGCACCACGCGATGCTCTGCATGAACCGGAACGGGGATGGCCCCCGGATGTTGAGGCAGGGGTCCCCTATGGGCGGGGGCGCTCCTGCGCGAAGCCCTCCACCATCGGACGGAGGACGCGGCTTCGCTCGTCGCACCCCCCCTCGGGAGGGGGGTCGCGTGCCTGCGCGGGTCTTGGCGGACCGGGACCACGCGCCCCAGGGTCATGGCCAGTATGTAGCTGGCCAGGCCCCGGATAGGGCCCCCATGGGCGGGGGCCCTAGATCGGACGTGAGAGTGGGGACACCCCCCTCCACGCGGGTTACCAATACCCAACACATGCAGCCGCAGCGGTTTTCTCCGCCGCTGCACGAGTACCCACGGCTGGAGTACCACCCGCCGTACTATAGGTATGGCCGGGCCGCGGGTTATGCCCCCCCTCAGATGGGGATGTGCACTCGCCCGCCATATTATCCGGGTCAGTGGCGCGCCCCTGGTTTGGAGAGAGTGGGGAGCCCGTAACTAGCTTGCTCCCTTGCTGGGACAGAGCCGCGGACGGTTCTGCTCCCTACCGCGGTGGTCCGCGTATGGGGTCGTGGGGGGGAAGCCATGAATTTGAGAGCTCTGTTGGACTCAGGGGCTCAAAGCAGTTTGGTTACCACTCGAGTGGCACACCAGTTAGGTTTAGTCGTGGAAGACTCGCCTGTGCCACTTCTTGGAGTTGGTGGCATACAAGTGAAGTGCCTGACGGGCCAGACACTTGTCACCTTTTCTTCGCTGAAGTCCTCCACAATGAGGATCACGACTTCGGCTATGGTAATGGATACCATTGCGGGTTGGCACCCCTCGACAGACATACCGCCGGGTGTGTTGTCTTTGGTTTCGGGTCTGGATTTGGCCGACCCCTTTGTCTTTCATCCCGGCCCAGTAGACTTGCTCCTGGGCTCGGACGTATTGGGTTGGATTTTGTTGGGTACCCAGAAAGCTCTGGGTTCGTCTTCACTGATGGCAGTGTCTACTATCTTTGGTTTCGCCCTGATGGGCCCTGTGTTTGATAATAGCACCGTGGAGGAGCCACCGGTCGTCGCATCTGCGTCCTTGGCCAAGACCATGCAAAGGTTTTGGGAGGTGGAGGAGCCACCTATGAGTTCCAGGATGGATCCGGAACACGCTGAGTGCGAAGCCCTTTTTCGATCGACCACGGAGAGGTTGCCCTCCGGTCGGTTTGTAACTAGGTTACCCTTTGTTGCCTCTCGTCCTAGCCTAGGGCAAAGTAGGGCGCTTGCGGAGAAACGACTGCTGTCCATGGAGCGACGTATGCAGCGTGACCACGTACTTCGCGATAAATATATTGAATTTATGCGCGAGTGGCCTGTGGTGTGGCCCTAGAATAGCACCAACCCATCTCTTCCCGTGGGTGTCGTAAGAGGCGACTAAGGGATCTAAAACACCGGAGGATGGGCAGCAGCATTTTTCCGCGTACTATGACATCACACTGCGATCGCCAACCCGCCTGCCAAGCGTGGCGATTACGGCAAAACCCCCCAATGGTTGATACACCCACAACACGGCCCCTAGTCCCCGGCGGCCCCGCTATCCCGGACTCTGGTAGCGGTCACGGTAACGGCGGGGCAGGGGGTGCTAAGAATCCCCGGCAGATGCCAGGCTACCAACCCCGACGACCCTTGGCCCTGGCAACTTACAACACGTGCACACTGCGGACCGACGAGAAACTCGCTGAACTGGAGGAAGAATTGAGCAGGTTACGATGGGATATTGTAGGATTATGTGAAGTCCGAAGAGAGGGGGAGGACACCATGATCCTCAAATCCGGAAACCTGCTCTATTTCCGGGAGGGCGACCAACTGTCCCAGGGTGGTGTCGGGTTTATCGTCCACAGGTCCCTCGTCAACAACGTGGTCCAGTTCGAGAGTGTTTCGGCGAGGGTAGCGTACCTTGTACTCAGAATCACCAAACGGTATTCGTTGAAGGTAATACAAGTATACGCACCGCCCTCATATCGCTCCGACGACGAGGTAGAGACTATGTATGAGGATATTTCTAGAGCCATACATAGCTCCCAGGCCCACTATACCGTTGTGATGGGGGACTTTAACGCGAAACTGGGCAAACGAAGCGATGATGAGCTGAGAGTGGGGAATTTTGGATATGGAACGAGGAATGCACGTGGTCATCTGCTGGCCGGCTTTATGGAGAAGGAGGGCCTCTTTATGATGAACTCCTTCTTCAAAAAGCCAAAACAGCGAAAGTGGACATGGTTGCATCCTAATGGCGTTACAAAAAATGAGATTGACTTCATCTTGTCGACGAAGAGGCACATATTCAATGATGTCTCTGTGATCAATACCGTAAAAACAGGAAGCGATCACCGATTGGTAAGAGGCACATTGAATCTTAGAATAAAACTCGAAAGGTGTCGACTGATGAAGTCTACGCTCCGACCAGCGCCTATCCAGCTCCAAAACCCCGAGAGCTTTCAGCTCGAGTTGCAGAATCGCTTCGAATGCCTGGGAGACTGCGAAAATCTGGACGATTATAATGACAGGTTTGTGCAAATTGTCCAAACAGCTGGGTCTAAGGCCTTCAAAACCCGCTGTTCAAAAGGAACCAAAAAGATCTCGGACCTCACCAACAAACTCATGGAAGAAAGACGAAACTTGGTTCTGCAGTCCTCTGACGATGCTGCTCAGTATCGACGTCTAAACAGACAGATCTCCAAGTCCCTAACGCGCGATTTACGCCAATTCAATACTGACCGTATTGAAGAGGCGATTAAGCGAAATAAGGGCTCAAAAGTGTTTGCAAGGGATCTGTCTGTTGGTCAAAGCCAACTGACCAAGCTGAAGACTGAGGATGGCAGAATCATTTCGTCGAAGCCAGAGCTGTTGGAAGAGGTTGAGAAGTTCTACGGACAATTATACACCAGCGTACGCGCACCTGTCAGTAATCTGGCCAAAGATCCAAGAGCCAGATTGACCCGACACTACACCGAAGATATCCCGGACGTCAGCCTATACGAGATTAGAATGGCTCTCAAACAGTTAAAAAACAATAAGGCACCGGGTGATGATGGAATCACGGCTGAGCTTCTGAAAGCAGGTGGAACACCGGTATTAAAAGCTCTTCAGAAGCTATTCGATTCCGTCATACTCGAGGGACAAACGCCTACGGCATGGCACAGAAGTGTGGTGGTACTTTTCTTCAAAAAAGGCGACAAAACCTTATTGAAGAATTATAGACCTATCTCACTTCTGAGCCATGTCTACAAACTGTTTTCGAGAGTCATTACGAATCGTCTCGCTCGCAGGTTCGACGACTTCCAGCCTCCCGAACAAGCCGGTTTCCGAAAAGGCTTTAGTACCGTAGACCACTTACATACGCTGCGGCAGATTATACAGAAGACTGAGGAGTATAATCAGCCCTTATGCTTGGCGTTTGTGGACTACGAGAAAGCCTTCGATTCGATCGAGACCTGGGCTGTGCTACAGTCTCTCCAACGGTGCCAAATTGACTATCGATATATCGAAGCGCTGAAGTGTTTGTACGAAAACGCCACCATGTCGGTCCGTCTCCAGGATCAAGGCTCGAAACCTATCCAGTTGAAGCGAGGTGTGAGACAGGGAGACGTTATATCTCCGAAACTGTTCACCGCCGCCCTGGAAGATGTCTTCAAGCTTCTGGACTGGAGCGGACTCGGTATCAATATCAACGGCGAGTACCTCACTCACCTTCGATTCGCTGACGATATCGTAGTCATGGCTGAGACCTTGGAAGACCTAGGCACAATGCTCGATGGCCTCTGTAGAGCCTCTCAACAAGTGGGTCTAAAAATGAACATGGATAAGACGAAAATCATGTCTAATATCCGTGTCGCACCCACTCCTCTAAAGGTTGGAGACTCTACACTCGAAGTTGTTGACAATTACGTATACCTGGGACAAACAGTTCAGTTAGGTAAGTCCAACTTCGAGAAAGAGGTCAACCGTCGAATCCAACTCGGCTGGGCAGCGTTTGGGAAGCTTCGCGATATCTTCTCGTCCAAAATACCGCAGTGTCTCAAGACTAAGGTCTTTGACCAGTGTGTGTTGCCAGTAATGACATACGGAACAGAGACGTGGTCGCTTACTATGGGCCTCATAAGAAGGCTCAAGGTCACTCAAAGGGCGATGGAGCGCGCTATGCTCGGAGTTTCCCTGCGTGATCGAATCAGAAATGAGGAGATCCGTAGGAGAACTAAAGTAACCGACATAGCCCGCAGAATCGCCAAACTTAAGTGGCAGTGGGCGGGGCACATAGCTCGCAGAACAGATAGCCGTTGGGGCAGAAAAGTTCTCGAGTGGCGACCACGAACCGGAAAACGTAGTGTTGGCAGGCCTCCCACTCGGTGGACCGACGACCTGGTGAAGGTCGCGGGTTGCGCATGGATGCGGGCAGCGCAGGACCGGTCGTTGTGGAAATCCTTGGGGGAGGCCTTTGTCCAGCAGTGGACGTCTTTCGGCTGAGAGAAGATGCGCGAGTACGAGGATTTGGGTCACATGTCTCCGGCTCGAGTTGATTGGAGCTCAACTGAGCATTATTTTTTGCCCCACCACGCGGTGGTGAAGGCCTCAACAGGCAAATTGAGGACCGTCTTCGATGGGTCCGCACCCACTTCGAACGGAGTTTCGTTGAATCTGTGTTTGCATTCGGGTCCCAAATTGCATAGGGACATAATTGACATCATCTTGAACTTTAGAAGACATCAAGTGGTTTTTGGTGCGGACATCCGGATGATGTTCCGCCAGACAGTCATACATCCTGAGGACAGGCGATTCCAGTTGATACTCTGGCGTGAGCGCCCTGAGGATCCTGTGACGGTGTATGAACTCAATACGAACACGTATGGTCTGAAATCTAGTCCCTATATCGCCATCAGATCATTGCTTGAATTGGCAGAGCGGGAACGGATCCGCTTTCCCCGTGGGGCTTCCGTGCTGTCACGTGACTTGTATGTTGATGACGTGTGCACCGGAGCCCAAAGTATTGAGGAGGCCCTCCTACTGCGGGATGAATTGATTGAAATATTGAAGACAGGTGGCTACGAGCTACGTAAGTGGTTGTCTAATGAGCCTAAAGTTCTAGAAGGGATCCCGGAGGATCACCAACAGAACCCTCACCTGTTTGAGGATGTGGATGATCCCAACAGGATAGCGGTGCTGGGCATGCAGTACCAGCCGCTAACCGATATTTTTACATTCCAAGTGGACTTGGAAATACCAAAGGTCTGGACTAAGAGAACGGTGTTGTCCGTAATAGCCCGTATGTTTGATCCAAGCGGTTGGATCAGTCCAGTGATATTCTCTGCAAAGTGTCTTCTTCAGAGACTTTGGACTTTGGGCGTCTCGTGGGACGAGCCGCTGTTTGGCTCTCCATTGGATGA
Source organism: Ephestia elutella (assembly GCA_018467065.1). Taxonomy (NCBI): domain Eukaryota; kingdom Metazoa; phylum Arthropoda; class Insecta; order Lepidoptera; family Pyralidae; genus Ephestia; species Ephestia elutella. The sequence continues at coordinate 13,661,996 of CM031567.1, forward strand.
TTGGCTCGAGTTGTTTTCATCGATTAAGGAAGTCAATCGGATTGCCTTGCCTCGTCGAATATTGCCACCCGGGAAATATCGAGCCAGCCTGCATGGCTTTTGTGACGCGTCGGAGCGAGGCTACGCCGCGTCAGTCTATATGCGGACAGTTGACGCCGATGGCCGGGTCAATGTCTCGCTTTTGCTAGGGAAGAGCAAGGTCGCCCCCATCAGGACTAGGCTGACTATTCCCAAGCTTGAGTTGAGTGGAGCTCACCTTCTCTCTAAATTGTTGCATCACGTTGCATGTGAGCTGGCGGCCACGGTCGAGATACGGGACATCTTCGCCTGGTCGGATAGCCAGGTCGCGCTTGCATGGTTGCGCGCGGCCCCACATACCTTGGAGGTTTTTGTGGGAAATCGGGTTTCCCAAATCCAGAATATCGGAATTGATATAACATGGAGACATGTGCCGGGAGAGCTTAACCCAGCGGACTGTGCCTCCCGAGGTTGTACGGCACCAGAATTGGTGTCACACCCGCTCTGGTGGGGCCCAGAGTGGCTGATGGGATCAGAAACTTCTTGGCCTGTCTGTCAGACAGATGTTACTTCTTTTAGTTTGACTGGGCTCCGTGTACATGCTGTAGTCGCTGAGACGACGTCGGAGCCGGATTGGCTACTTGCTCGGTATAGTAGCTTGGATAAGCTTCTGGGTGTTACCAGTTGGATTAAGCGTTTCATACATAATTGTAGAAACCCACAGGCAAAGCGGTTGGAGCCGATTGCAGGTGCAGAAGAGCGCCGGAGCGCATTGTTGCATTGGGTCCGTGTCGTGCAGACCGGACGGTTTGAGTCAGAGCTTCGTATCTTGCGCGACGGACGCGCTAAGTTGAAGGGCGCGGTCGCTCGTTTGAACCCGTACATCGACTCGGATGGGCTTCTTCGGGTTGGAGGCAGGCTCCGGAAGGCGGATCTTCCATATGAGACTCGCCATCCTCTGTTGTTGCCCAAGGGCGGACCCTTGGTGCAGCTTTTGGTGTCTGATCGACACATTCGTAACGCCCATGCTGGGTGCAATGCTTTGTTGGCTATTTTGCAACGCGAGTTTTGGATTTTGTCTGCCCGAAGAGCAATCCGTAGTGTCCTGTTTCGATGTATTACATGTTATAGGTTGAAGGCATCCACGATGCAACCACAGATGGGTGATTTGCCCGCTGATCGAATCCGACCTTCGAGACCGTTTGACGGCGTTGGAACCGATTTTGCCGGTCCCTTTTCGATCAAGGCTTCTCCCTTTCGTAATGCCCGTATTGTGAAGGGCTATTTGTGTGTATTTGTTTGTTTGGCCACCAAGGCTGTCCACTTGGAGGTGGTGTCGGCTCTGACTACGGAGGCCTTCGTCGCCGCGTTGGATCGCTTTGTTTCGCGTCGAGGTCTACCTTCCCTTATTAGGTCTGATAATGGCACAAACTATAAGGGAACTGTAAATTATCTCAAGGATGTTTCTGTGTTTATTGATAAAAATTGTACTAGTTTAAGTCAAATTGCTGCCCAAAGGGGAATAACCTGGAAGTTTAGTCCCCCAAGTTGCCCCCATTGGGGAGGGATTTTTGAAGCGGCTGTGAAATCCGCAAAGACCCACCTCCGCCGCATTATCGGAGAAACGGCTCTAACTTTTGAAGAGCTGGCCACAGTGTTTTGTAAAGTTGAGGCGGTCCTCAACTCTCGTCCTCTCTGTCCGCTATCTCCAGATCCAAATGACTTGGAAGCTCTCACCCCTGGTCATTTTTTGGTGGGAGGGCCGTTGAATGCCCTGCCCGAATACCCGTGGAAGGATGAACGCGTATATCGGTTGTCGCGTTTTCAAATGTTGCAGCAAATGAGCCAGGACTTTTGGCGTCGCTGGTCGCTTGAATATTTGCATTTGCTGCAGCAAAGAGTGAAGTGGACAGACAGGACTGAGCCTCCCAGGGAGGGTGATTTAGTATTGTTAAAAGAGGCAAATTTGCCCTCATTGCTTTGGCGACGAGCTCGCATATTACGTTTGATTCTTGGCGGAGATGGCACTCCGCGTGTGGCTGAGGTGTTGGTCGACGGTTCGATTTTGAGGAGAGCTGTGACCTCTCTCGCCCGCCTTCCCGTAGAGTAAGCTAGCGGTCTGCTTCTCAGACCGGGACGGGGGATGTTTGTAATAAAATCTATGTTGTTTTGTCCGTTCGCCGCCGTAATATTCTAGCGCGTGCGGTAGTTTCATATTAGTAGCGTCGTCGCCCGCTCGGCCGGCGTCGGCAGTCGCGAGCGACCATTTTGAATTCAGTATTGTTTGGACATCGCGCGGGGAGGCCGCGCCGCATGAAATTGCTCGCGTGAATGGCATGGCGGACGGCCGCCATTTGTCCTGACATATCGGTTTGATTTTAATACGCGGAGAGGTCTCGCGTCTTTTGCTTGTTAACTAGTTTGAGTTATATTTGTGAATTTCCTGTTTGTTGAATAACTATTGAACGTTTGTGTTTGTGAAACCTTTTACTTTGACTGTTTCTTGTGAGATGCGAAACGTGGCTGCCTGGGGACGCCGACATCTGTTGCCGAGCCAACTTCGGGAAGAAATCTATTTATTTGTTCTGGGGAATTGAGATCTCGGGGTAGGTTTGGTGTTTAGGGACCGCATTCCCCCTTTCCGAAGACACTCAAGATTGGATCCGAAGAGCAGAAGATTAAGTTTGGTAAGTGACCCTTGGGTTTGTGGGTGGTTGTAGCTATTAAGTATTAGGTTTAATATACAGGGTTCTGTAGTTCCCGTTGTAAACTACAGTGGTAGCAGACTGCGTATAGGTTAGGTTAGGTTAGTCGGACAGACGTAGTGTCGGGTCGAGGTTTTTTACCGGTATTTTTTTTACCCGGTAAATTTTTCGGTACCGAACCCTCCCGCCCTTTCGTCTGCCCGGAATTCTCTGCGCACATTTTCTGGTAGCAGAGCGTAGTTGTTCTGCACAATTACAATAAAACGAAATACACCTCCGAAATGTTGGTGCTTGTTATACAGGTAAAGCGTAATAATTTATTTATATAATGTTGTCAACCTGCGGAAAATCAAATCAGGTCTCTAGATATTAGGACTAGTGGAAGAAACCGTCAATCATGCGCGTGAGTTATCCCGTTTTTTAATTGTTATTAAATAATGATAATTCTCGCTTAATTTATGGTTTTTTCTCAAAGCGTGCATAATGAAATTTTGAATTAATTTACCATTTGTTCAAAAGGAATGTTCAGCTGCTGCAGCGCCGTGAACAGCTTAGCCGCGTTCTGATAATGCACGTTATCGTCCGCGTTGCCGTGCAGCACGAAGAAGTCGTGGTCGCGCAAACTCTCCGCCAGCAGTGTGACGTCACCGGCCTCGTAGCCGCTCAGGTTGTCTTCAGCGGTAGGTAGACCCATGTATCGCTCGGTGTACATCGTGTCTGAAGGAGAAGAAACAATGTCAAAGTCTAGTGTTTTTATTTAAATACATACATAGAATCACGTCTTTATCCCTTAAGGAGTAGACAGAGCCAAGAGTCGTGAGACTCGAAGGCCACGCTTAGCTGAATAGTGGGCTTTCTGATGGAATGGAAATTCAGATATAGTGACAGGTTGCTAGCCCATCGCCTAGGAGTGGAGGAATCCCCAGTTTAAAGCCCTTGATTGCCTTTGATTTCTACAATCTGCGCAGGAAGACAAGCAGCTGGCACATTCTATGTTTTTTCTTCGCTCCCAGACCAGCATGGTTTAAATAGGCTTAAAATAGCACTTTTAAATCGTCATATAAGTATTTAATAAGCTAAATTAGTTAGTTGACGTTAGATTTTTAAATAAATAAAAAAATAAATAAATAAAATAAATGATAGGTTTTCTCTTGATCACAATCTTGCCCGAAGACAGAGAAATAGCTAAGGTTACTAATGAATTTTAGAAGTCTATTATTACAGAGTACGTTGTTTCACACACAAAATGAAACAAACAAAAAACAAACACAATGAACAAATGAAGCTTATTCTTTTGTTTCCATTGAAACTGACGCACGAGTCGCTGAGTGAACCATATATTAAAAAAATATCAGCTGATCAATATTACATTGATAAACTAAGTATGATTCTCAGCATAACTTCTCTACTCTTGACGTACTCTATAGTATATCCTACTTTTTCCTAAGATTAAGATGGAAAAGCGAAAGGTTTCTCACCAAGTAATATATGTATGTATACGCTCGGTAACAAATATAGCATCGTCACATTATATAAAACAGGTGCAATCACGTCTCAGGGCCAACTTACTTTATACAGGTGTTAAATTAACTCTGTGTGCTATATACTCTCAGAAGTCCACTTATTTATGAAATTTTGTACAAAAGCTAACACAATACAACTACAACAACCGCAAATCTGTGAGCAGTATATCAATGTGCATGCTGTGTTCGCTCCAAGAAGGCTGACATCTTGGATGCTCTTACATGTATTTTAATGAACTTGTGTGTTGTACAGCCAGTTGGCTAACCAAAATAAGTAAAAAAAACAATAAATAAATAAAATAAAAATATTACAGACAAATCACACACAGATTGAGTTAGCCTCAAAGTGACTTGTGTTAATATGGGATACTAATTTACCGATACTATATTTTATAACAAATACAAAATAAAGATAAACATCCAAAACCAAGTTCTATCAGAAAAAAAAAAACATTTTCCATCTTGACCCGACCGGCGGGGATCGAACCCGAGACCTCAGGTGTGACAGTCTGGGGTGATGACCGTTAGGCCACGGATGTCGTCAAAAATAAACCGAGACAAAAATCTTACTGTAGTACAACCACGAGGTGACCAGTGCGCTGGCGATGCCGCATCGGAACAGATGGTCGTCATCCTTGATGAGCGTGAGCAGCGTCGCGTACCCGCCGTAGCTGTGGCCCCAGATGCCGACGCGAGACGGGTCGATCACTGGGTAACGGTCCAATACTTGCCTATTTAACAAAAAAAAGTTTTTTTTTCACCATCTTTACACACGAAATGAGTTTGTGGACTACATAATTGGGCTTTTAAATATACATATAGGTACTTATCATTCCTTACGATAGTTGGAATAAAGATGTTATAGCCTGAACAGGAATAGGTATAAAAACCCTCGCCATGTTGCGGAAAAGTAATAGAACTAATTTCTTTTACTGGCAACTAATTTAAAAACCCATCTGTCATTTCTCCTGTCAACGTTTGACTTTCAATCAAGGGCGGATCCAGTACATTTTTATTTCTGTGAAGGGCATCGTTTCCGTTCTCAAGATAGACCGAGAGGTCACGGGAATTTTCGTAACGATCAGGGAAACGGATAGACTTGCTTTTATGGGTTGTAGAGTAGTCCCCTAATGTGAATGATGTCGGTCTGCCGGCTCTCAGTGGTAGCTTCTTCGAGCTATAGGGCCTGGAAGGTGCTTCATTGTTGCGAAAAAAAAACGATCTGAGAAATGGTTAGTTTTAGTACATATTCAAAGTATGGCATCTCCGCATGTGAAACAAGTTGGTCTGCCGGCTGTCAGTGGTTGCATTTCAGAGCTATGAGGCGCGCAAGTCACTGCATAGTTACAAAAAAAAAAACGATAAGAGAAATGGTTAGTTTTAGTACCAATTGGAAGAATGGTGTATCCACAGATGAAACGAGTTGGTCTGCCGGCTGTCAGTGGTTGTATTTCAGAGCTATCATCGTTTACGTACGTCGCTTATTTAAGGAAAAAGTCTAAAAAAACATTGAAAAGCGGGAAAATAGGCGATTTTTTCTAGTTCATGCCAGCCGCTGTCGTATCTGCGTATGTTTGACCCAATCTCAAACTTGCGCCGCGCACCACCGCACTGTGGGTAAAAAAATCTCCTCTAGAGAAAAAAAGGTTTTCTTCAGAAAATCTACGTCGATTTTGGTAAAAACTGATTATGTATTTCATTTATGATCTTAATAAGAAGACTTTTTATTAATACTATTTTTGCTAACATTGCATTCTTTGAATAGGTACTAAAACTGACCATTTCTCATACCGTTTTTTTTCGTAACTAAGCAGTGACTTTCGCGCCTCATAGCTCTGAAATGCAACCACTGACAGCCGGCAGACCAACTTGTTTCACATGAGGAGATGCCATATTTTGAATATGTACTAAAACTAACCATTTCTCTGATATTTTTTTTTTTCAACAATGAAGCCCCTTCCAGGCCCTAGGTATAGCTCGAAGTGGCAACCATTGAAGGCCGGCAGACCAACTTGTTTCACCTGTGGAGACACCATTCTTTCAATAAGAACTAAAACTGACCATTTCTTTTACTGTTTTATTTCGTAACTATGCAGTGACTTTCGCGCCTCATAGCTCTGAAATGCAACCACTGACAGCCGGCAGACCAACTTGTTTCACATGCGGAGATACCATACTTTGAATATGTACTAAAACTAACCATTCCTCAGATCGTTTTCTATTTTTTGCAACAATGAAGCTTCTTCTAGCCTTTATAGCTCAAAGTGGCAACCGCTGACAGCCGGCAGACCAACTTGTTTCACATACGGAGATGCCATACTTTGAATATATACCAAAACTAACCATTCCTCGGATCGTTTTCTATTTTTTGCAACAATGAAGCTCCTTCTAGCCTTTATAGCTCAAAGTGGCAACCACTGACAGCCGGCAGACCAACTTTTTTCACATACGGAGATGCCATACTTTGAATATATACTAAAACTAACCATTTCTCTGATCGTTTTTTTTTTTCGCTACAATGAAGCCCCTTTCAGCTCCTATAGCTCAAAGTGGCAACCACTGACAGCCGGCAGACCAACTTGTTTCACATGCGGAGATGCCATAGTTTGAATATGTACTAAAACTAACCATTTCTCTGATAATTTTTTTTTTTTTGCAACAATGAAGGCCATTTTCTCAAGGCAATTTTCTAGGCCCTAGGTATAGCTCGAAGTGGCAAACACTGAAGGCCGACAGACCAACTTGTTTCACCTCTGGAGACACCATTCTTTCAATAGGTACTAAAACTGACCATTTCTTTTACCGTTTTTTTTCGTAACTATGCAGTGACTTTCGCGCCTCATAGCTCTGAAATGCAACCACTGACAGCCGGCAGACCAACTTGTTTTACATGCGGAGATACCATATTTTGAATAGATACTAAAACTAACCATTTATCTGATATTTTTTTTTTCGCAACAATAAAGCCCCTTTCAGGCCCTAGGTATAGCTCGGAGTGGCAACCACTGAAGGCCGGCAGACCGATTTGTTTCAACTGTGGAGACACCATTCTTTCAATAGGTACTAAAACTGACCATTTCTCTTACCGTTTTTTTTTTCGTAACTATGTAGTGACTTTTTCGCCTCATAGCTCTGAAATGCAACCACTGACAGCCAGCAGACCAACTTGTTTCACATGCGGAGATGCCATACTTTGAATATATACTAAAACTAACCATTCCTCAGATCGTTTTCTATTTTTTGCAACAATGAAGCTTCTTCTAGCCTTTATAGCTCAAAGTGGCAACCGCTGACAGCCGGCAGACCAACTTGTTTCACATACGGAGATGCCATACTTTGAATATATACTAAAACTAACCATTCCTCGGATCGTTTTCTATTTTTTGCAACAATGAAGCTCCTTCTAGCCTTTATAGCTCAAAGTGGCAACCACTGACAGCCGGCAGACCAACTTTTTCACATACGGAGATGCCATACTTTGAATATATGTATACTAAAACTAACCATTCCTCGGATCGTTTTCTATTTTTTGCAACAATGAAGCTCCTTCTAGCCTTTATAGCTCAAAGTGGCAACCACTGACAGCCGGCAGACCAACTTGTTTCACATGCGGAGATGCCATAGTTTGAATATGTACTAAAACTAACCATTTCTCTGATAATTTTTTTTTTTGCAACAATGAAGGCCATTTTCTCAAGGCAATTTTCTAGGCCCTAGGTATAGCTCGAAGTGGCAAACACTGAAGGCCGACAGACCAACTTGTTTCACCTCTGGAGACACCATTCTTTCAATAGGTACTAAAACTGACCATTTCTTTTACCGTTTTATTTCGTAACTATGCAGTGACTTTCGCGCATCATCGCTCTGAAATGCGACCACTGACAGCCGGCAGACCAACTTGTTTCACATGCGGAGAAGCCATACTTTAAACATGTAATAAATCTAACAATTTCTCTGATCATTTTTTTTTCGCAACAAGCTCGAAGTGGCAACCACTGAGAGCCGGCAGACCAACTCGTTTCACCTTTACTTATTCAAAGTATGGCATCTCCGCATGTGAAACGAGTTGGTCTGCCGGCTGTTAGTGGTTGCCACTTCGAGCTATACCTAGGGCCTGGAAGGGGCTTCATTGTTTCAAAAAAAAAAATATCAGAGAAATGGTTAGTTTTAGTACATATTCAAAATATGGCATCTCCGCATGTGAAACAAGTTGGTCTGCCGGCTGTCAGTGGTTGCATTTCAGAGCTATGAGGCGCGAAAGTCACTGCATAGTTACGAAATAAAACGGTAAAATAAATGGTCAGTTTTAGTTCTTATTGAAAGAATGGTGTCTCCACAGGTGAAACAAGTTGGTCTGCCGGCCTTCAATGGTTGCCACTTCGAGCTATACCTAGGGCCTGGAAGGGGCTTCATTGTTGAAAAAAAAAATTATCAGAGAAATGGTTAGTTTTAGTATATATTCAAAGTATGGCATCTCCGCATGTGAAACAAGTTGGTCTGCTGGCTGTCAGTGGTTGCATTTCAGAGCTATGAGGCGAAAAAGTCACTGCATAGTTACGAAAAAAACGGTAAGAGAAATGGTCAGTTTTAGTACCTATTGAAAGAATGGTGTCTCCACAGTTGAAACAAATCGGTCTGCCGGCCTTCAGTGGTTGCCACTCCGAGCTATACCTAGGGCCTGAAAGGGGCTATATTGTTGCGAAAAAAAAATTATCAGATAAATGGTTAGTTTTAGTATCTATTCAAAATATGGTATCTCCGCATGTAAAACAAGTTGGTCTGCCGGCTGTCAGTGGTTGCATTTCAGAGCTATGAGGCGCGAAAGTCACTGCATAGTTACGAAAAAAAACGGTAAAAGAAATGGTCAGTTTTAGTATGTATTGAAAGAATGATGTCTCCACAGGTGAAACAAGTTGGTCTGCCGGCTGTCAGTGGTTGCCACTTTGAGCTATATGGGCTGGGCTAAGGGGCTTCATTGTAGCGAAAAAAAAAACGATCAGAGAAATGGTTAGTTTTAGTATATATTCAAAGTATGGCATCTCCGTATGTGAAACAAGTTGGTCTGCCGGCTGTCAGTGGTTGCCACTTTGAGCTATAGGGGCTGAAAGGGGCTTCATTGTAGCGAAAAAAAAACGATCAGAGAAATGGTTAGTTTTAGTATATATTCAAAGTATGGCATCTCCGTATGTGAAACAAGTTGGTCTGCCGGCTGTCAGTGGTTGCCACTTTGAGCTATAGGGGCTGAAAGGGGCTTCATTGTAGCGAAAAAAAAAATGATCAGAGAAATGGTTAGTTTTAGTATATATTCAAAGTATGGCATCTCCGTATGTGAAAAAAGTTGGTCTGCCGGCTGTCAGTGGTTGCCACTTTGAGCTATAAAGGCTAGAAGGAGCTTCATTGTTGCAAAAAATAGAAAACGATCCGATTAATGGTTAATTTTAGTATATATTCAAAGTATGGCATCTCCGTATGTGAAACAAGTTGGTCTGCCAGCTGTCAGTGGTTGCATTTCAGAGCTATGAGGCGCGAAAGTCACTGCATAGTTACGAAAAAAAAAAACGGTAAGAGAAATGGTCAGTTTTAGTACCTATTGAAAGAATGGTGTCTTCACAGTTGAAACAAGTCGGTCTGCCGGCCTTCAGTGGTTGCCACTTCGAGCTATACCTAGGGCCTGAAAGGGGCTTTATTGTTGCGAAAAAAAATTATCAGATAAATGGTTAGTTTTAGTATATATTCAAAATATGGTATCTCCGCATGTGAAACAAGTTGGTCTGCCGGCTGTCAGTGGTTGCATTTCAGAGCTATGAGGCGCGAAAGTCACTGCATAGTTACGAAAAAAATAACGGTAAAAGAAATGGTCAGTTTTAGTACCTATTGAAAGAATGGTGTCTCCACAGTTGAAACAAGTCGGTCTGCCGGCCTTCAGTGGTTGCCACTTCGAGCTATACCTAGGGCCTGAAAGGGGCTTTATTGTTGCGAAAAAAAATTATCAGATAAATGGTTAGTTTTAGTATATATTTAAAATATGGTATCTCCGCATGTGAAACAACTTGGTCTGCCGGCTGTCAGTGGTTGCATTTCAGAGCTATGAGGCGCGAAAGTCACTGCGTAGTTACGAAAAAAAACGGTAAAAGAAATGGTCAGTTTTAGTACCTATTGAAAGAATGTTGTCTCCACAGGTGAAATCAGTTGGTCTGCTGGCCTTCAGTGGTTGCCACTTCGAGCTATACCTAGGGCCTGGAAGGGGCTTCATTGTTTCAAAAAAAAAAAAATCAGAGAAATGGTTAGTTTTAGTACATATTCAAAATATGGCATCTCCGCATGTGAAACAAGTTGGTCTGCCGGCTGTCAGTGGTTGCATTTCAGAGCTATGAGGCGCGAAAGTCACTGCATAGTTACAAAATAAAACGGTAAAAGAAAAAGTCAGTTTTAGTTCTTATTGAAAGAATGGTGTCTCCACAGGTGAAACAAGTTGGTCTGCCGGCCTTCAGTGGTTGCCACTTCGAGCTATACCTAGGGCCTGGAAGGGGCTTCATTGTTGAAAAAAAAAATTGTCAGAGAAATGGTTAGTTTTAGTACATATTCAAAATATGGCATCTCCTCGTGTGAAACAAGTTGGTCTGCCGGCTGTCAGTGGTTGCATTTCAGAGCTATAAGGCGCGAAAGTCACTGCTTAGTTACGAAAAAAAAACGGTATGAGAAATGGTCAGTTTTAGTACCTATTAAAAGAATGCAATGTTAGCAAAAATAGTATTAATAAAAAGTCTTCTTATTAAGATCAAAAATGAAATACATAATCAGTTTTTACCAAAATCGACGTAGATTTTCTGAAGAAAACCTTTTTTTCTCTAGAGGAGATTTTTTTACCCACAGTGCGGTGGTGCGCGGCGCAAGTTTGAGATTGGGTCAAACATACGCAGATACGACAGCGGCTGGCATGAACTAGAAAAATTCGCCTATTTTCCCGCGTATCAATGTTTTTTTAGACTTTTTCCTTAAATAAGCGACTTACGTAAACGATGATAGCTCTGAAATACAACCACAGACAGCCGGCAGACCAACTCGTTTCATCTGTGGATACACCATTCTTCCAATTGGTACTAAAACTAACCATTTCTCTTATCGTTTTTTTTTTGTAACTATGCAGTGACTTGCGCGCCTCATAGCTCTGAAATGCAACCACTGACAGCCGGCAGACCAACTTGTTTCACATGCGGAGATGCCATACTTTGAATATGTACTAAAACTAACCATTTCTCAGATCGTTTTTTTTTCGCAACAATGAAGCACCTTCCAGGCCCTAGGTATAGCTTGAAGAAGCTACCACTGAGAGCCGGCAGACCGACATCATTCACATTAGGAGACTACTCTACAACCCATAAAAGCAAGTCTATCCATTTCCCTGATCGTTACGAAAATTCCCGTGACCGCTTAGACTAAGAATATTTCCGAGAAATTTTAAAGAAATTTCCGCTTGTTCTTTGAGAATTTCGAGAACGGCACATCACTAATGGTGGCGGATTATTTTTTTGGAAATAAACTTGTAAGAAACTATTACTACTAAATTCTGTTGTTTTAACAACTCGAATCTTAATTTGATATGTACTGTTATGGCACCCGCCTCCACAGTATACATGTACACAAAATAGCAGTTGGGGATATGGGGGAAAGGGGCACGTGCCCCGAGCTTCCACTCTATAAATCCGCTACTTTTTTCAATAATCTTGCAATATGAAACGCATAAGTGCTGCCTCTAATTCAGGGTTTTTATATTTCTGGTCAGGCTTTACATTCGAACGTTGGAATAAAGATGGGCCGATTAGTAGGACCAAATACTATATATACTCTAATCTCTCTCCTATATCTGTGAATTCACTAGAGTAAATATAGTATTTAGTAGGACAAAGAGTAGGACCAAGTGTTTTAACCATGGATGAACCTAACTCTAACCTATCCTATGGGTTAAACATGCCTTAGTCAAAGTATGTGTGACTATGCTGTATAATATAGACAGACAGCTTTAATGGGTGTACATGTACAATTGTACAGTCATTATATGTACGACTTATTTCTTTATTAGATTTATTCACAATGATCGTATAAGCTTATGGACTATACTGTGCAATGTGTACGTACAGCCGTATGAGGCTCATTCATTTTCAACAGACTTCAAAAAGGAGGAGATTATTTACTTTCTGTTCTGTACTCAACCAACGAAATACTTACCTACCTGGCTATGCCTTTTAGACCCGCCGATCTATGAGACATAGTCAGTTCAGCTCAGCTGCTCAGCTATACAATATAATTGTAAAAGGTAAACCTACCAACATGAATGTTACCTTAATGGTGTAAGTTAAATTAAAAACAAATTTTATAAAACGATTTTATTATAAAAAAAAAGTAGAAAAGCGTTATAAATATGAGGTACAATATTCACACATAACAAGATTGCTTAAAAAATGGAATAATGAAAACAATGAGTTAGTAAATACAATAATTGCTATCTTACTTACATCAGTTTGTTTATTTAACAATAAGGAACATAGTGTTTAAAACAGACCATAAAATACCAATTTCAACACAAAATAAGGTAATAAATTCAGAAGTTATGATGACACCGTTCTCAAGTCTAAATATTTAGACATTTCTCCCAGTAGCGGTTCATTGCATTGTATCTGTGCATGTTTACCCCTGTCAAACTGTGCGCCTCATCCGGATAAGACTGTAACAAAATTAAATCAAATTTTAGAAATTAATAATAAATAACATCTAGAGAGACTCTCGCTCGACAGATCACGAAGGCGGTACTCTTGGACACGGCCCACATTGTGAGGCGATTCCTCTTGCTGGAGCCCTAACCACCAGTAGCTTGGGTCTTTGCTCTCCCGCTCCTCCCGCTCCCAATGGATGCCCCTTTTTAAATGTATTTTATTTATGTAATATTTTATATTTAAAAATATAAAAAAGAGAAATTAAATAAATAAGATTAACTTAAATATAAAATAATTAAAATTAAACAAGACCTAAATAATGCTAAGCGTGGCCTTCGAGTCTTACGACTACTGTATCTGTATCTAAATGCGAATAAATTAATACACTTATGTGTGATTCAAAAAGTTGATAAAATATTTCGCAACCTTTAGATCGTCCAATAAATATAAGTTTATTTCCATTGGCGTGTAATTTCAATAAAATAAATGGTTTACTGCAATGCACATCCAAGTTTATGATATAACATAAAACAAAATAACGAAGATGGAATGTGTATTATTATGTAAGTAGTCTTCGATGTGAAAGGTATGCACTGCAGATATACGCGCCAGCTATAAAGTACCTTTATGGAGAGTGTATAGTAAAAATACTAAAATTATGTATTTCTGTTGAGGACATGAAAATATATTAGCATAAAATATTGGTATCTTGCTTCATGGCAGCAGGTCACAAAGATATATGTGAAACTCAATGTTTCGGGATAAAAAGTACATGTGCCATTCCGGGTACTTTTCTACCCGTGAACCGTGTAATTCCATCAAAATTCGTCAAGTAGATTTTGCGTACCTAATTGAATAACAAACTACAAACTCACACATCAAATAACATCTCACATCCAAACTTTCGCTTTTATAATATAAGTATAATACATAAAAAATATAGAAATTCTCTTCACTATCAACATCTTTTCAAACTCGCAAACTTTTGCAACTATAGTAGATTTTACAACAAGTGCACAAAACGAATCATTTTTATCCGAGACTTTTAGCAGCACGAGCCGAAGGCGAGGGCTGATAGTAATGTCGAGGATAAAAATCGTTTTGTGGACGAGTTATAAACTCTGCTTTTCACTTCGATTGCGAGGAAATAAATCAAATTGAAGAAATTAATAAACGCACGAAAAAACAAGAGCTGTTTCCCGCCTCTTTATTTTTTAAATCTTACGACATTGATAGGCTTGGGCTGCAGACCTATACAGCCTACTATTAAATTAATTTTGTAAAAATATTTTTCTTAAATTAATTAAATAACCTAACATACTTGAATGTAAATTTTAATATCTTTTATGTATTTAAAAACACATAAGACAAATAAATTAAGAGTAAATATTATAAAATAACAAATTCTATCTATGAACTTTTTATCATGTTTGGCTGTATGGCTCATTTTCTTTGCCTTAATATAGATACATTTATGAGTAGATACGTTAATGCCCTTGTGCACAAAATTCGATTTTGTGCAGCCTATATCCTGCACAAATAAGCACTTTCAGAGCATGAGAAGTGAAAATGATTGTATCTTGGGCTTAATGGACATATCCCGGAAACCGCGTCACAGATAAAAGGAAATTTCCCACACAGGGAATCGAACCCCCTACCTTCAGAGGGAGACGGGTGTGTTAACACCAAAAAGATCCTCAATCCTAATCATATCCTATCCTATGTAATATTATAAATGAGAAAGTGAGTTTGTTTGTTACCTCTTCACGCTTTAACTACTGAACTTCTCCCATGTTCCCAAAATTTCAAAATCATAGTTAGAAGTACTGAGAAAGACATAGGGTCCTTTCATCTCGGGAAGCACGGTTCCCGTGGAAAATTCACGCGGGCGAAGCCGCGGGCAAAAGCTAGTTAAGGCTATAAAATGAAGAGAAATCCGTCTTACCATTTGTTCAAAAGGTATATCCAGTTCCTGCAACGCTCTGAGCAGTTTGGCCGCGTTCTGATAGTGCACGTTGTCGTCAGCGTTGCCGTGGATGACAAAGAAGTCGTGGTTTCGGAGCTGTTCCGCCAGGAGTGTGATGTCGCCAGCTTCGTACCCACTTAGGTTATCTTCCAAGGTCGGCAGGCCCATGTAGCGTTCAGTGTACATCGT
The DNA here is from genome assembly GCA_018467065.1 of Ephestia elutella. Taxonomy (NCBI): domain Eukaryota; kingdom Metazoa; phylum Arthropoda; class Insecta; order Lepidoptera; family Pyralidae; genus Ephestia; species Ephestia elutella. Next base: position 13,677,108 of record CM031567.1, read on the forward strand.
ATCTAAAAACGTATACTTTCTTAGCGGATGCCTACGTCATAACATCTACCTGCATGCCAAATTTGAGCCCGATCCGTCCAGTGATCTATTAACGCCATAGTGATCTATCAACGCACAGCCCAAACGGCTGTGCGTTGATAGATCACTATGTCAATCAGTCAGTCACCTTTGAGTTATATATATATATATATATATAGATTACAGGAAAATTGTCATGTGTACTGCATGGGGATTTAAAAAAGCCACTTTGATAAATCGGAATATAATCCATTTCTTTTTCCCTAAACATTTGAAAATGAACCTTATAAATGGTACTATAAGGTTAATTTTTAAATATTTATAAAATGGAAGAAGGATCATATTATGATTTGGCAAAATGGCCTTTTTAGTCCCCAACTCAGGGATTAAAAAGTAAATTAGTAAGTATCATATTTCACATGTACTGTGTACCTATAGTTAAGTTTAGTATGGCTTTTATTTGCGTCTATTCACATGAAATCTTACTGGGTTATGGCTAAATGCAAATATCCCGACCAAGTTGAATAATGACTAATTTTCTTTCAAACCAATAACTCTAAACGCTCTGTCTTTATAAACTTTAGTAGAGCTGTTATCGCAGATATAGGCTGCTACCAACACTTGGTAGCAATGCATTCTTAGTCAACAGTAATCAGAGCAAAAATATAAATTTGCTAATGGAACATTTGTTATTAATCAGACTACTTTTCTCTCGCGTTAGTTTAAATCAAACTATGAGCTAATATATTAAAAAACTTACTGTAATAAAGCCACGAGGTGACCAGTGCGATGGCGATGCCGCACTTGAACTCGTGTTGCTGATCCTTGATGAGCGTCAGCAGCGTCGCGTACCCGCCGTAGCTGTGGCCCCAGATGCCGACACGTGACCGATCGATGACCGGGTAACGGTCCAACACTTGTCTGCAATTTGTAATGGTCTTCTCTTCTTCAATGATGAAACACCACTTCATTCACTATTTACCTAAGTTATTCACTATATACCTAAGTTATTCACTATATGCCTAAGTTAAACCGCTTTAAGACCGTATAGTTAAACCGCCATAAGGCCTATCTTTTGATGGACTGTCATCTTTAAAGTGTCAGTCGACAATCGTAAAATACAGGGTCGAGTTTACCCTGTTCAGGCGATAGACGGGCCGTCTATAACCGTCTAAGACGGCTAGGCTAGATAGGCTTTCTTAGCGATGGTGTCAGATTTTCATCAAGTAGCCTAAAGGCTTCTGACATTAGTTGACAGCTACCGCAATTTAGCGGAAGTTGTCGTTATACGCCTATAAATTAAATAGCCCGTTTTTCTTCACCAGACGAACATTAAACTTTTCGCCCACAGGCGAATAGATCACCTCCGCTTCTGATACTTGGTATCTAATAAGAAGAAAACTCGTCTAGGTACCAAGTAAAATAAATAATTACCAAAAGCTATGGAATAATATAAGGTATGGAATTCTCTCCCCGCGTCGCTGTTTTCCGACTTTCAAGGTTTCAAGGCAAAAGTGAATAGGTATATTTTGAGTTTGCGTGTACCACCCTAGACCTCATCTTTGCTTCCCATCAGGCAAGAGTGAGGTCAAACGCACTCAAATCTCTAATAGAAAAATAAAATAAAGATTTCAGGTATCATTGAAACTAGAGTGTGTAAAGTGTTCAAATCCAAAAGATAAACATGCAATATCGTGCATTACAAAATTTCTGTTCATAATTTTTTCATGTGAAGGAATTGTAAATATACGATAAAATATGGTTGTGAAGTTTAATTTGTTTGGAAAGAAAAACCATTAAAACTAGTCTGCGTCTAATCGAAATAAAAAATAATACATAACATATACTAAAAACCATATAAATCGTGGAATAATAATATATTTTACATTTAGACGCGGTCCTCGAATGTAATTCAAATATTACTTACGTAGGTGAGTTATTTATTTGAAGAAAGCCCGTACGTACTTATATACGCTAACATATCCTAGCAAACAGTTGCACAAAATAAATTAAAACCAATTTAAGTATTTTATTTTGTGGCATAAATGTCGTTTAATTAATTGGCTTTATTAGCTTGGTAGAGTTTAAATAGATTTTGTAATCGTTTAAATACAAATATTGCATTGTGAATAGGCAACTGTCACGCCATCGTCCAAAACCAATAGAGGATCCAACGCCCAATTATTAAGAACTTTTCTGCTGGGGTTGTTACCGGTACCAAATGCTCTATATACACTCCCGGAGTATTGGTACTTTCCGGTACTTTATATGAGAATTTGGTACCAGTACCAATCAAAGTCAAAGTCAAAGGTTTTTATTTAAATAGGCTTAAAAATAGCACTTTTAAATAGTCATGTTCTTGATTTTTAGTTAGTTGACGTCATAAAGTTACTTAAAGCTCCAAAGCACAAGTGGAGAAGAGGCGGCGCAACAAACTCCACTGCTGCATTTTCTCCAAAGACGTCACTTTACAACATGACTATCTATGTGGACGAATGTACATTAAATTTTTAAATAAAATGTTAGATTTACAAATTAAAAAAAATATAAATTAATAAAATGTCACTCAAAAAGTAAAAGTACACAATCTACCTAGACAGTAATATGACAGTCTTAGGAGGTCACTGTACCAGGCTCGGCTCGGTAACAAGCCCTGCTTTTCTGTCAGCAGCATGCCGCCAGGGGTTTGTTAATATTACGCGTATCCCAAACAGAAGTAAACTTAACTTTACGGCAACTATTAGTGTGATTAGTACCTATAGTTTTTGTTTTACGTTACCGCCCGTCGGCCAGCATGTAGATCACGTTGCGGCTCGTCTAGCAATGAACAAGTCAAACTGACCTCAAAATGACCAAGTGGTCCTCAACCTCGACGGTGCCCAGAGCGTTGTTCAGCGAGTAGAGTATCTCCTGCCCGTTGAGGCCGGCGCCGCGACCGTCTGCCAGCATGTAGATCACGTTGCGGCTGGTGGCCAGGTACGAGTGGTAGCCTAAGGAATAAATACTTGTTTAGTCTTGGAATTATAGCTTTACAAAAAAAGACTTTTTACAATGATAATAAAATGGCTGTTTGTAATATATTGGGTAAAACTAAACGCAGGCGTTTCGCATTGCTGCCGCCAGAGGGCGTTCGGGGTTTTCACACTGCTAGCGTGGATGGCTCGCGGACGGTCGCCATTGCATTGTCCAGGGCGATATCGGTTTGATTTTAATACGCGGAGCGGTCTCGCGTCTTTTGCTTGTTGTTTAGTTTGAGTGATAATTGTGAATTTCCTGTTTGTCAAATAACTATTGAATTTGTGTTTGTGAAAAACTCTGTTATTGTGACTTTTTCTTGTGAGAGGTGAAACGTGGCTGGCTGTTCACATCTGGCTGTTCCCGAGGGAAACTACGGGAAGAAATCTATTTAGTTGTTATGGGGAATTGAGATCTCAAGGGTTAGGTAGGGTGATTAGGAATTCCCCCTTCCCGAAGACACTCAAGTTTGGATCCGAAGAGAAAGAAGATTTAATTTGGTAAGTGTTCAATTGTATTTAATTTATAGGTTAGGTTATCATATAGGGCCCTGTAGCTCCCTTCATAAGCTACGGTGGTAGCAGACTGCGTATAGCTTAAGTTAGATTCTAGTCGGACAAGCGTGGTGTCGCGTGGAGATTTTTTCCCGGTACTTAATTTTACCGGTAGATTTTTTCCCGGTAAAGTTCCGGTACAGAATTCTTCCCGCCGCTTCGTTTGTCCGGATTCTCTCTGCCACATTTTCTGGCAGCAGAGCGTAGTTGCTCTGCACATTTTCTGGTAGCAGAGCGTAGTTTATCTACCCTCTATTTGTTCGTTTGTAAAAAATAATTAATTGTTTGTAAAAATTATTAGATTTTTCTTAGTTTGTTTGTATAAGAATATTTGTAACCTTTTTTGTATTTGTTTGCGGTTTGTACCGTGCGTTCCGGGTTTGTGCCATTCTCATACCTACCGCGGTTCTTCGTGTAGTTGCTTGATTTTGTTGTTTTTTATTTACCTTTTGTTATTTTTTGTTTGTGACTTGACGCGATGGCGAAGGCCTCCAATGCTAGGGCGACACTCGCCAACGAATTGAGATGGTTTGTGACGGCCGGAGGACTCCTGTCCCGGAAGGACAGGGAGGGCGCCATACTGCTAAGAGCGGATCACCTCCACTCACGATTGATTAGCGCGGAAGCGGCCATGGCGGCGCTTACCGAAGCCGATCTTACCCCGGAGGCCTACGCAGGTCACATGGCGGACATGGACCAGATCCTGAGTCTGCACGATGATATCGCGGAGGCGGTGACCGCAATAAGGGCGAGACAGGCTGGCGGACCAGCCCCTCGCACACCTGTTAGACAGGAAGGACCAGCGGTTACTGGTCGGCTCCCCACCCTTCAGCTGTCCCACTTTGGGGGTAGGATGGAGGAGTGGGTAGCATATAAAAATATGTTTGAGTCCCTGGTCGTAGCACGACAGGATTTGTCGAAGGCCCAGAAGATGGCCTACCTCCTCTCCACTCTTGAGGATGAAGCGCGGTCGCTCATCCAGCACCTCCGGGTGGAGGACGACCAGTACGACACGGCTTGGGAGTTATTGAACTCCCGCTATCAAAACTTACGTTTGTTAGCGGATGCGCACGCCGCACAGTTGATGGCCCTGCCCAAGGTGGCCAACAGGGCACAGTTGCGCCTGCAGTTGCTCACGCCCGTTACAGTGGCCTGTAACGCGCTCCGCACACTGGGGCTGCCGGTGGACCAATGGTCCTTTTTGCTGGTGCACATTGTATTGGGCAAATTACCCAATGACATCCGCTCGCGATTTGAGCGCGAGAATGCGGAACGGGATAGCACCACCCTACCAACATTCACTGACTTGGTGAAGTTTTTGGAGTTTGAGGCACGGGCTGCTGAGAATACCATGACGGACTCAGCGCCATCCAGAGCGCCTGAACGTAGGCCCTTGGAACCCTCATGGCGAGGGAGGCCCCAACAGGGACGGCAACCGCCACCGCGTGGAGCTGGTGCGCGGGTTGCACACACGGCAGCAGTCGCGAGGGACGCGGACTGCCTGCAATGTGGTCGGATGGGCCACAGCCTGCTGCAATGCAGGGACTGGCAGGGACTGCCAGTACAAGATCGGCGCCGCATGGCAAAGCGGCATGAACTTTGCTTTTATTGTTTGGGCGGTCACTATGCACGTGACTGTCCCAGTGCCATACCATGCAGTGCATGCCGTGGGCGGCACCACGCGATGCTTTGCATGAACCGCAACGGGGATGGCACCCGGATGTTGAGGCAGGGGTCCCCTATGGGCGGGGGCGCTCCTGCGCGAAGCCCTCCACCACCGGACGGAGGACGCGGCTTCGCTCGTCGCACCCCCCCTCGGGAGGGGGGTCGCGTACCTGCGCGGGTCTTGGCGGACCGGGACCACGCGCCCCAAGGTCATGGCCAGTATGTAGCTGGCCAGGCCCCGGATAGGGCCCCCATGGGCGGGGGCCCTAGATCGGACGTGAGAGTGGGGACACCCCCCTCCACGCGGGTTACCAATACCCACCACATGCAGCCGCAGCGGTTTTCTCCGCCGCTGCACGAGTACCCACGGCTGGAGTACCACCCGCCGTACCATATGTATGGCCGGGCCGCGGGTTATGCCCCCCCTCAGATGGGGATGTGCACTCGCCCGCCATATTATCCGGGTCAGTGGCGCGCCCCTGGTTTGGAGAGAGTGGGGAGCCCGTAACTAGCTTGCTCCCTTGCTGGGACAGAGCCGCGGACGGTTCTGCTCCCTACCGCGGTGGTCCGCGTATGGGGTCGTAGGGGGGTAGCCATTAATTTGAGAGCTCTGTTGGACTCAGGGGCTCAAAGCAGTTTGGTTACCACTCGAGTGGCACGCCAGTTAGGTTTAGTCGTGGAAGACTCGCCTGTGCCACTTCTTGGAGTTGGTGGCATACAAGTGAAGTGTCTGACGGGCCAGACACTTGTCACCTTTTCTTCGCTGAAGTCCTCCACAATGAGGATCACGACTTCGGCTATGGTAATGGATACCATTGCGGGTTGGCACCCCTCGACAGACATACCGCCGGGTGTGTTGTCTTTGGTTTCGGGTCTGGATTTGGCCGACCCCTTTGTCTTTCATCCCGGCCCAGTGGACTTGCTCCTGGGCTCGGACGTATTGGGTTGGATTTTGTTGGGTACACAGAAGGCTCTGGGTTCGTCTTCACTGATGGCAGTGTCTACGATTTTTGGTTTTGCCCTGATGGGCCCTGTGTTTGATAATGGCACCGCGGAGGAGCCACCGGTTGTCGCATCTGCGTCCTTGGCCAAGACCATGCAAAGGTTTTGGGAGGTGGAGGAGCCACCTATGAGTTCCAGGATGGATCCGGAACACGCTGAGTGCGAAGCCCTTTTTCGATCAACCACGGAGAGGTTGCCCTCCGGTCGGTTTGTAACTAGGTTACCCTTTGTTGCCTCTCGTCCTAGCCTAGGGCAAAGTAGGGCGCTTGCGGAGAAACGACTGCTGTCCATGGAGCGACGCATGCAGCGTGACCACGTACTTCGCGATAAATATATTGAATTTATGCGCGAGTACGAGGATTTGGGTCACATGTCTCCGGCTCGAGTTGATTGGAGCTCAACTGAGCATTATTTTTTGCCCCACCACGCGGTGGTGAAGGCCTCAACGGGCAAGTTGCGGACTGTCTTTGATGGGTCCGCACCCACTTCGAACGGAGTTTCGTTGAATCTATGTTTGCATTCAGGTCCCAAATTGCATAGGGACATAATTGACATCATCTTGAACTTTAGAAGACATCAAGTGGTTTTTGGCGCGGACATCCGGATGATGTTCCGCCAGACAGTCATACATCCTGAGGACAGGCGATTCCAGTTGATACTCTGGCGTGAGCGCCCTGAGGATCCTGTGACGGTGTATGAACTCAACACAAACACGTATGGTTTGAAATCTAGTCCCTATATCGCCATCAGATCATTGCTTGAATTGGCAGAGCGGGAACGGATCCGCTTTCCCCGTGGGGCTTCCGTGCTGTCACGTGACTTGTATGTTGATGACGTGTGCACCGGAGCCCAAAGTATTGAGGAGGCCCTCCTACTGCGGGATGAATTGATTGAAATATTGAAGACGGGTGGCTACGAGCTACGTAAGTGGTTGTCCAATGAGCCTAGAGTTCTAGAAGGGATCCCGGAGGATCACCAACAGAACCCTCACCTGTTTGAGGATGTGGATGATCCCAACAGGATAGCGGTGCTGGGCATGCAGTACCAGCCGCTAACCGATATTTTCACATTCCAAGTGGACTTGGAAATACCAAAAGTCTGGACTAAGAGAACGGTGTTGTCCGTAATAGCCCGTATGTTTGATCCAAGCGGTTGGATCAGTCCAGTGATATTCTCTGCAAAGTGTCTTCTTCAGAGACTTTGGACTTTGGGCGTCTCGTGGGACGAGCCGCTGTTTGGCTCTCCATTGGATGATTGGCTCGAGTTGTTTTCATCGATTAAGGAAGTCAATCGAATTGCCTTGCCTCGTCGAATATTGCCCCCCGGGAAATGTCGAGCCAGCCTGCATGGCTTTTGTGACGCGTCGGAGCGAGGCTATGCCGCGTCAGTCTATATGCGGACAGTTGACGCCGATGGCCGGGTCAATGTCTCGCTTTTGTTAGGGAAGAGCAAGGTCGCCCCCATCAGGACTAGGCTGACTATTCCCAAGCTTGAGTTGAGTGGAGCTCACCTTCTCTCTAAATTGTTGCACCACGTTGCATGTGAGCTGGCGGCCACGGTCGAGATACGGGACATCTTCGCCTGGTCGGATAGCCAGGTCGCGCTTGCATGGTTGCGCGCGGCCCCACATACCTTGGAGGTTTTTGTTGGAAACAGGGTTTCCCAAATCCAGAATATCGGAATTGATATAACATGGAGACATGTGCCGGGAGAGCTTAACCCAGCGGACTGTGCTTCCCGAGGTTGTACGGCACCAGAATTGGTGTCACACCCGCTCTGGTGGGGTCCAGAGTGGCTGATGGGATCAGAAACATCTTGGCCTGTCTGTCAGACAGATGTTACTTCTTTGAGTTTGACTGGGCTCCGTGTACATGCTGTAGTCGCTGAGACGACGTCGGAGCCGGATTGGCTACTTGCTCGGTATAGCAGCTTGGATAAGCTTCTGGGTGTCACCAGTTGGATTAAGCGTTTCATACATAATTGTAGAAACCCACAGGCAAAGCGGTTGGAGCCGATTGCAGGTGCAGAAGAGCGCCGGAGCGCATTGTTGCATTGGGTCCGTGTCGTGCAGACCGGACGGTTTGAGTCAGAGCTTCGTATTTTGCGCGACGGACGCGCTAAGTTGAAGGGCGCGGTCGCTCGTTTGAACCCGTACATCGACTCGGATGGGCTTCTTCGGGTTGGAGGCAGGCTCCGGAAGGCGGATCTTCCATATGAGACTCGCCATCCTCTGTTGTTGCCCAAGGGCGGACCCTTGGTGCAGCTTTTGGTGTCTGATCGACACATTCGTAACGCCCATGCTGGGTGCAATGCTTTGTTGGCTATTTTGCAACGCGAGTTTTGGATTTTGTCTGCCCGAAGAGCAATCCGTAGTGTCCTGTTTCGATGTATTGCATGTTATAGGTTGAAAGCATCCACGATGCAACCACAGATGGGTGATTTGCCCGCTGATCGAATCCGACCTTCGAGACCGTTTGACGGCGTTGGAACCGATTTTGCCGGTCCCTTTTCGATCAAGGCTTCTCCCTTTCGTAATGCCCGTATTGTGAAGGGCTATTTGTGTGTATTTGTTTGTTTGGCCACCAAGGCTGTCCATTTGGAGGTGGTATCAGCTCTGACTACGGAGGCCTTCGTCGCCGCGTTGGATCGCTTTGTTTCGCGTCGAGGTCTACCTTCCCTTATTAGGTCTGACAATGGCACAAACTATAAAGGAACTGTAAATTATCTTAAGGATGTTTCTGTGTTTATTGATAAAAATTGTACTAGTTTAAGTCAAATTGCTGCCCAAAGGGGAATAACCTGGAAGTTTAGTCCCCCAAGTTGCCCCCATTGGGGAGGGATTTTTGAAGCGGCTGTGAAATCCGCAAAGACCCACCTCCGCCGCATTATCGGAGAAACGGCTCTAACTTTTGAAGAGCTGGCCACAGTGTTTTGTAAAGTTGAGGCGGTCCTCAACTCTCGTCCTCTCTGTCCGCTATCTCCAGATCCAAATGACTTGGAAGCTCTCACCCCTGGTCATTTTTTGGTGTGAGGGCCGTTGAATGCCCTGCCCGAATACCCGTGGAAGGATGAACGCGTATATCGGTTGTCGCGTTTTCAAATGTTGCAGCAAATGAGCCAGGACTTTTGGCGTCGCTGGTCGCTTGAATATTTGCATTTGCTGCAGCAAAGAGTGAAGTGGACAGACAGGACTGAGCCTCCCAGGAGGGTGATTTAGTATTGTTAAAAGAGGCAAATTTGCCCTCATTGCTTTGGCGACGAGCTCGCATATTACGTTTGATTCTTGGCGGAGATGGCACTCCGCGTGTGGCTGAGGTGTTGGTCGACGGTTCGATTTTAAGGAGAGGTGTGACCTCTCTCGCCCGCCTTCCCGTAGAGTAAGCTAGCGGTCTGCTTCTCAGACCGGGACGGGGGGATGTTTGTAATATATTGGGTAAAACTAAACGCAGGCGTTTCGCATTGCTGCCGCCAGAGGGCGTTCGGGGTTTTCACACTGCTAGCGTGGATGGCTCGCGGACGGTCGCCATTGCATTGTCCAGGGCGATATCGGTTTGATTTTAATACGCGGAGCGGTCTCGCGTCTTTTGCTTGTTGTTTAGTTTGAGTGATAATTGTGAATTTCCTGTTTGTCAAATAACTATTGAATTTGTGTTTGTGAAAAACTCTGTTATTGTGACTTTTTCTTGTGAGAGGTGAAACGTGGCTGGCTGTTCACATCTGGCTGTTCCCGAGGGAAACTACGGGAAGAAATCTATTTAGTTGTTATGGGGAATTGAGATCTCAAGGGTTAGGTAGGGTGATTAGGAATTCCCCCTTCCCGAAGACACTCAAGTTTGGATCCGAAGAGAAAGAAGATTTAATTTGGTAAGTGTTCAATTGTATTTAATTTATAGGTTAGGTTATCATATAGGGCCCTGTAGCTCCCTTCATAAGCTACGGTGGTAGCAGACTGCGTATAGCTTAAGTTAGATTCTAGTCGGACAAGCGTGGTGTCGCGTGGAGATTTTTTCCCGGTACTTAATTTTACCGGTAGATTTTTTCCCGGTAAAGTTCCGGTACAGAATTCTTCCCGCCGCTTCGTTTGTCCGGATTCTCTCTGCCACATTTTCTGGCAGCAGAGCGTAGTTGCTCTGCACAATGGCATAGACTGACATGACGTTGCAGAAAGAAATCTTATATTTTTTTCCGTCTACAAAATAATAAGGATCGTTGTGGTATAATTGAAGTAAGTATGTCCCTTAGATCGGGTTTGAATTTCAAGGTAGTATACTTTTTTAAACTTCTAATTTGGCAAGTATTCACCTGATTGTCCAATAAGCCAGATATTAAACCAAACATATTGCTTATGGATTTAGTGGTCATCGAAGAATTGATAAAAAAAATTCTCAAAGCCCACGAAAAGCTAGTAAAAAAAAAAAAAAACACTCACCAACAGTGAACGTGTCGAACACCGTATTGGTATTAGGGCCGGAGTACACATAGTACACCATGGGGTAGGTGGTCGTGTTATCATTGAGGTCAATGCCCGGCGGGAAGTGAAGCCGGACAGGCGCCTGGATGCCGTTCTCCAGAGGCACGGTGAAGATCTCACTGACCGGACGGACTTTGCTTTGCAGACGCTCGCGGACTAAAGAGTTGTTGTTCCAGGTGTACAGGACTGTTCGGGACTGGAACAAATCATCGATGTTATGTTACTGGAACATAAGACTTCCGCGGGAATTTTGATAGGTAGGTACTATATAGCTTATGAATCAAGATATCACATTTTTGACTAAGTTCCACTGCAGACCAAAAGCATCCCTTATATTTTCCATCTGGGTTTTATTACCCATGTGGCAAGGTAATGATGCATCATCATCATCATGCCACATAGATTACGAAACTGGTTTTTTTCAAAGCCATATTCTGGCGGTGGCTGTGGCCCACGTGCACTGCCCTTGGGCATGATGACGCAGCTGATGATGATGACTCACCAGAGGTTCGACGAGGAACACGGCAGACGGCTCGGTGTTGGAGGAGCAGGTGATGGACAAGAACCTCCCGCCGCGGCTGGCGGTGGCCGTGGCCCATGTGCACTGCCCCCCCTCAGGCATGGTGATGACACAGCTGATGCAGATGTCGTTGGGGCCCGCCATTTTTACTTGCGAGCGCCATTGCTGCCCAGCTAAGGTGCGCGTATAGAAGCTGCAATATGAAAGTTTTAAAATTTGATCCATATCCAGTAGGAATTATACTATTGAACTAAAAGCCGCTCATGTTAGGAGGATTTTCTGTAACCACCATGCAGGGTGAGCTGAATGCTCATCCATCGCGGTAGAAGACATTTTGATTATCGGTTCTTAGATAGGCTTATGCCTATTCTGAATACCTCACCTTCTTGGACCAAATGGTCTATGACATTTTTTGAAAGAAATAGAAATGCTATAATAGCTTGAATTCATTGAATTGCCCTATTAATGCCTAGAATTTAACCTAAATCCTAAATCTGCAAGTGCAAAGTTAATCATTTGAGGCCATGATCCACAAAATATAACTTACAAGTAAGGTCCATTTTCGTTCATCCCCACGTAGTTATTGACAGTGGACGCTCCCGGCGTGATGGAGCTGGACTCCATCTGACCATTGATCCTCACGGTGAGGTACAAGTGTTGCCAGATCCTCTCATCGGCCTGGGGCAGAGACCATCTCGTGGACACGTAGAAAGAGCCGTCGCTACTGAACTGGGGTAGTGCGATGGGCACCCAACCGTTGGGTTGATCGCGATGCTCCTCCTGAGAATTATATTTATGAGTCAGAATGTGACATTACTCATATAACCGGAGGGTAAAATAAGGTTTATTCAAATTCATGTAGAGAATTTTAAATATTTATTTTATAATAAATTATTTTGTAAATTGTGGTATGAAGAGTATGAGCGAAAGCATAATATTGACAAGGATATGTAAACTACGTTACGACATCGATAAAATATTTACTTGTAATATTTTATCGATGGTTACGATTATATAATAAAATGTAACTAATTTCGCAGCAATGCTAATGAAGTAGGGATTGTTTTTTCTGAGCAGATGGTGATCTAATAAAAGCATGGAATACTTATACCATATAGAGTCAGATCGGCCAAGTAATAGATGAATTTCATTTCACAACTCAATCAGTGTCACAAATAATTTCGCCTCATTTTGAGTCTAAATAAACCCAACAGTGGGTCATGTCCCCGAAATGTCCTCACCTCACAGTTACTCAAGTCGTTGACATTGCAGATCTGCAGCACCGTGTAATTCTGCCGGCGGTTCAGCCAGTGGATCGCGATCTCAGCATCGCTGATCCACCTGACCCCGCCCAGGATGTGATCCTCCGTCACCACCTCTGGAGGCTCCAGCGTCACGAACTCCACGTTATTATCTTCCACTAGTGCTGTCAGGTTCACTAGTCGTAAGGTTGCTGTTGGGTTTGTGCGCCCGACCTGCATAAGGGAACATAACGCAAAGAGGGATATTTCGACTTTTTCAAAATAAATTGTAGTTTAATAAAAAAAATAAGGTAAAATAGGCTGAAGGGGGTGAGTAGATGGGGATGGGGATGAGTAAACTCTAGAACAACACTCAAGAACCAGAAATTTCCACGATTTGTAAAATCTGATGGCGTTAAGTAATACGTAAGTTATACGTAAGTTATACGTAAGTTATACGTAAGTTATACGTAAGTTATACGTAAGTTATACGTAAGTTATACGTAAGTTATACGTAAGTTTAATTTCTTGACATCGCCTATAATGCGCTGGTTTCGGAGACAAACGGAGATGAACAAGAAAAGCAATGTCGATCTTCTTAAATTCTCTTTCACGTTTCAAAGGGAAGTGATATTACAAAAACTAAAATATTGCCATGCGAAAAAACATATTCTTTGTTGGGTTACCAACACAAAAATGATAGCTGCCAAAACCTACCTTAGGATACTTGAGGTCAAACAGCTCAGGGTAAGGGTCATCGGGGTCGGTCTTGTCCACGTAGTAGTAGTACGAGTAGCTCTCCACCAGCGTGTCGTTGAAGCTGGCGAACGCCAGGAAAGATCCTTCGGTAGAGAACCAAGTCGCTTGCCCGGTGTACATCACATCCTCTGTAATAGGGTAATATCAGAACCAGATAATTATTAAAAAGTAAAAATAAAACGACTGACAACATCAAAATTCCGTTGCCGTTCAGGACTTATGGTGGAATAAAGAAACTTACTTGTTTTTATGAAAAGTTAGATATCATTTCAACAAAACTTTGTAAAAAATCATCTAAAAAAAATCGTTATGTGCGGTGATTTTAATATAGATCGTCTAAAAGCAAATTAATTAGCTCAAAAGTTTGAAATTTTTTTATTAGGTTTTAATTTGAAATTAGAAATAAATCAAATCACAAGACAAAGCAGCAAAACATGCATTGATAATTTCGCACATCATAAAGGTGGATGTACATCAAAGGTAATTGAATTGGCTCTCTCTGACCATACGGCACAAATTTTGACACTTCCTGTAAAAAAATCATGTATACTCTCATCTTTTAAAATAAAAAGGAGAGATTTCTCAAATCTAATTTATTCAATATTTGTATACCGGCAAAACATAGTGACACTGTATTTTTGTAACCTATGTTTTACAAATAAAGTGATAGATTGATTGATTACATGCATGTACATACATATACATAAACCCCTGAAAACATAACACTCCTTTTTTGGTCAGTTGTGTAAAATAAGTATCAGGATCTAAAATGGCTACTTACTTTGAAAAACTCATATTGACAGTGCTCAACGGTGACGTCACTTTTAAAGGAATCAAAAAGCGTTCCTAATATACTTTGATGAGAATTTAAAAAAATTGTAAATGTAATTAATAAAATTGATCAATTGAAGAGACATTATAAATATACCTTCATAGACCCAGTCGGTGTGTCCATTGTAAATGACTCCTTCAACACCGTCATCAGTCAGCTGTATGGGTTCCACAGAGTTCTCAGGTAGGTAATATACGTTGTTGTTCAGCACATAGGCGAGGGAATGGCCTCCGCCGAAGATACACAGCTGCAGGCGTTGATGGTCGGCTATTAGCGTTGTCGTGCTGTAATATAATGTAAGATTCAGGGTCTAAAGCGGCTACATGAAGAATCGGAATATGATCCATTTCCAATTTCCTGAATATTTAAAAATGAACGTTATGTCATCACAAATAGGGTTAATTTTAAAGTATGTATTTAGGAACATGAACATGAACATGAACATAGATGCCACACCCAGCCAGCTCTGAGGCAGGAACGGACAAGCCGAATACAAAATTCAATTCAATTTATGTCAAATAAATAGAATCGGATTGAATTTTTCACCAGGGGGCACAAATTTGTAAGGAGTGACACGCTCTGGGATGGGAAAGGAGGTCGACTAGCCGCAACCGGCCGACCACAATCGACCGACTATGCAGCCTATAGCCAATATAGGAGTTCAGGAGGACGGGTTATACGACGGAGGAGAGCGTTGGTGAGTTTTGCTGTTCTCGCTGGCATCTTCGTCGCCGTCGCGTGTGTTGATGGCGGTATCGTTTTCGACCTCTTCTTCACTGTCCGTTTCTTCCATTTTGTATATTTCTCTTGCTGCTAATATTATTTCTTTTTTTGTTTGACGCGAGTTCGACCCATTCAGAGGGGCTCTTGCTATAGTATTTCATACCGTGATTTAGCGAGTCTTTCCAGGTAAAAATCGGTCGGCCGACTTTTAGTCTCACTGCTTCGTGGTTGTATGCGGCGTGTAGTATATGTGGTTCTAAACGTCGTTGTATGTGTCCGTAGTAGCACAGTCGTAGGCACTTAATTCTTTTTGTAACGGTTTTTCCTCCTAAAATATCGTGTATTTTTCTGTGTGTATGTGAGGGCCCGGCATTATTTAACATATCTCGTAAAATAAGCCGCTCGTATCTCCTAAGTTTTGATCTGTTTGCCTTTGTCAGTGCCGCGCATTTGAGGCCATATGTCATTGTTGGCTCTATTATCATTTTATATAGGAGCACTATCGTTCTCCAATTCATCCGAGATATTTTAATAAATTTTTGTAGGATCTTGGCGTTTTTGAGTCCTTGTTTGCAGCGGGTATTCACAGTGCTGTTTCTGTCTAATGATCTTGAGATGTAAGTGCCTAAGTACCGAATTTCCGTAACGGGCGCTAGTGGTGCTTCATCCAAGACAAAAAAGTTCCTATAGTTAAGGTTTAATGGGTCCCGGACAAGTAGTTTTGTCTTTGTGTTATTGACTGTGAGGCCTACTGTCTTGAATAGGGCTTTTGCCTTTGTGAATATCTCGTTTAGCTGATGGATATTGTTTGACGCAATTATTACGTCATCCGCGAAGGCGAGGATGATTGGCAGTTGTATTTTTTCGTCTTGGCTTAGGTTTACAAATGGTAGCTCTTCTGCTAACGTCATAAATACGTCATCCATTACTATTGTAAAAAGTCGTGGTGATATGGGGCACCCTTGTTTGACCCCTTTACCTTTTTTTATCCATTTGGTCTGTTGGCCGAACCATTTTATGCAGGTGGATTCGTTCATAGTGGCCTTTATGATCCGGTTTGTTAGAGCCTTATTCGTTCTTGTTGTGAGTATATCTCTGAGAGCGTTAAGGTCCACCGTGTCGAAGGCTGCTTCTATATCTATAGCTAGGACGAAGGTTTTTTCTCCTGCTTTCCATTCTTCATCCAGGTTTCTGCGTAAGCTAAACATGTGGTCATCCGTGGAACGATTGCTTAGGAAAGCGGCTTGATAGTTACCCAGGGTTTCAGTTGTTTCGTCTAGTCGCTTTAGCAATAGGTTTGCATAGATTCTGTATCCTGTGCTACATATTGATATTCGTCTGTAGTCATTAACCTGTTTCGGATTCGTTTTTTTTGGTAGTGGAACTTGCACTGATTGGGTCCATGAAGGTGGTAAGATATTTTTTGTCCAGGCTAGTCGGATGTGATTCAATATTTCTAAGTTTAGTTCTTCAGGGTTGGCTTTATATAATTCAGCTACAATTTGATCAATTCCGGGGGCTGTTTTGTTGCGCATTTTTTTTATTATATCTTCCATTTCTTCTAATGTGGGTTCAGGTCCTAGCTGTGTCAGGTCTTCATTCTTTATTTCTTCAATAGTTGGGCCTTCCGACTTTGCGAGCTCTTCTTCCCATTTTGACATTGGAATAAAGGTCTGCTTTAAGCGGCGTCTTTCTATTTGTTTGTGATTTCTGTAAAATTCGTAGGTGTATTTCATTCTCACAGAGGGGTGCTTTTTTGACATGTCACTGAAAAAAGCCCGGCATTTTTCTTGTTCCTCAGTTGCTTCCGTTGCTCTAAGATGATTTCTGCACCTTTTAAGATTTTTTTGGCGGGCTGGGTCTGTGGGTCGCTGGTTTTTCCGAAATTTCGCCTGTTGTAGTTTTGCTACCGCTATTCTGCGTTCTCTTGAGTATTTGGGGTAAAACTTTAGGACTTTGGTGGCTGAAGTTTTCATGATATCCGTGGTTTCTTCCCAAGATAGGTTATTTTTGTTTGCGTTTTGGCGATTTTTATTAAGTAGTTCAATTATTTCTGTCTGATATTTCTTTTTTGGGCTTTCTAATTGGAGTAATTCATAGTCAAGGGTTTTGTATCTGAATGTGCTTGTGTCATTACTTTGGGGTGTCGTAGTCGTAGCCTGCGTATTGGTTTGGTTGGTATTCCTATTGGAATTCGGATTGAGTGGTTTTAGGTTGCCCCAGATGATCTCGTGGTCTGATAACGGCGTATGTTCTCCTTTTATAAAGTTAAAAAGTGGTGGATATTTTGCTTGGGTCATAATATGGTCGATTTGGGTGGTGTTGCAGCCAGATTTGAATGTAGTTTTGCAGCTTGTACGACCGAAAGACGTCTCTAGTCGGAGGTTTTCTATTCTAATTAGATCTTTTAGTAATTCGCCATTATTGTTGGTGGTTTTGTGATGTAGGTTATTCCCGATTTGTTTAAGACTGTTGTATTTCCTCTGATTTTGATAGCCAACGTGCGCGTTGAGTGGTTTTTTTCTTATAAGTTGCCGGATGCGTGTTACGTCATTTGTTGCCGCCGATGTTGCGTTTGAGAAGTGTGTTGTAACAATAAATAATGTTGTTTTATTTTCGAAGTTGATTGAGGCTGCCATGTTGTTTACGTTTGATTTTACCCAGTTAATTGTGAGGCCGCTGTTTTTCCTGATAAGGATGGCTAGTCCTCTTTTTCGGTGTTCGCTTAGCGTCCAGAGGTAGTGTTTAGATTGGTTGGAACCTGTTTTTAAGTGGATTTCTTGTAGACGTGCAATATGTATCGATTTTTCTTCTAATATCGAGTCAATGTCTAGTTTTTTGTTTAGGGTCGCAGCGCCTCTTACGTTCCATGTGGCGATGTTGATATTGTATATCTGATAATTCGTTGCGTGGTGAGGCATTGGGCGGGTTAGTCTGTACCCAGTATCATCGGCTATTTCTTCCGGGGTGCAGTCGTTTGAACTTTCGGTGTTTTGTGTTGTGTTTAATAAAAACGCGCCTAGGTGACTCTTGAAGCAGTCGTAGTGATTTCCGTTAAATATAAGCCCTATGCACCCTGCCGCGTCGCTGGGGCTTTTTGGGCTAAATTGTGTTGTTTCTTTTAGGGGAGAGCCCTGGAAGACTTTAATCTTGATACTGTAGTATTCTGCTGCTGCAATCAGTATGTCTGTCCCCCCCCATGTACCTTCTTTGTACTGTGCCTGGATATATCTGTTTACTCGGGTTTCCAAGTCTGTTTGTGGCTCATTTAGGTTACTGATAATAGCATGTCGCATGTTGTCATCATGCTGGTTGTCGTTTACGTACCGGGCAAGGTCACGTCGAATTGCTTTGTGATCAAATGTTATTCCAAATAGGTCGTTAATTTGGTATGCAATTGCTCGGTAAAGGCAGTTACCATCGCCTAGTATTTTTATGATGGGATTATTTTTCTCCATTTGGTGCGTGGCTCGTTATACTTGCTTCAGGGCTAGATAGGTAGCTGTGAAAAGAGCTTATTTTCTAGGGTAGCTGTGAAAAAAAATCTTGTTAGTCTGGGTTAGTCTAGATGATCTAGATTTTGATCTACCGATTGAGTATAATGAAATTTAAAAACAAAAAAAATAATATAAAAATAGTTACAATTTTCTTGTATTATTTCTTTAAAATTTATTAGCGTCGTTGGGTTTTTTTGGTCAAATGATGTTGACTCTTATGACCAAGGGTCGCACAGTAGGACGGCCAGTATGGAAATACGTTCAAAAATGATAAAACCTAAACTATTAAAGATAGGTTTATGATTTTTACATATGTTGATGAATATGCGTAGTTCTACGAATTATGACCCGAAAACTCAAATTAAACCCGGCCAAGTTCTTGTCGGACACTAGCAACCAATGTTCCTTATATGAGCGTTATTTGGTTAGGTTCACAAGAAGATTATGAGCACATGTGTAAATAATATACAAGCTCATATTTTTCTAAACTAATATATTTAAACATAAAAATATGTAAATTGCATAATTATTGAAATTACTACTGAATTTGAAGTCACGTTAATTTGTTGATTATCTGAAAAACCCAAAGGTGATGTGGATCCAGTATACGTATGATATTTTCACGGACCTGTAAAAAGGTTTGACATAGGAAATGATATCATTTCTTTACCTATAATCTTAAAGGTGATGTGGATCCAGTATACGTATGATATTTTCACGGACCTGTAAAAAGGTTTGACATAGGAAATGATATCATTTCTTTACCTATAATCTTCAAATAAGGATCTGAGGTTATCAACAAAGCATTCAATAAATTCTTATTAGTGTTAACTCTAGAATTTGGCCTTCCACAAGCCAAGACAGACCTACAAGTGGTGTTCTTTGGGTCTCCAAATACTGTTTGAATCGCTACGGAATGATAAAATTACCCTCTAGCCATTTTTTATTTTTATTAAACATTCGAATGCGTGTATAACTAGAATCTTGCTATTTGTGGCGAAAACTTAGACACAATATTCTTACACTGCTTTTAGGCAGCTTCAAATATAGCCACAACAGTCTTGTAGCATCAAGCACTCTTTTAAATAGTTCATCACTGCAATAATTTAATTTTTCTTAGTGCTCTTCAACCATATCTTAAACAAGTCCATTATTTTTACGTAGGGGGCTGTACCTGAAATAAGCCAATATTGATGAAGGTGGCAGATTGGGGCAGAATGTCTCTATGGATTCTATATCTGGAGGGGTTTGACTACATGATATAGTCATTTACAGAACTCAAATGTGCTCACATTTTTTTAAAAGTCAAATTGAATTTTTAAATTAGGTCAACATATTATGGTTTTCAATTATTATGTGTATAGGTGAATATATTACAAAATAAGTCAATCTGTTTATGCACATACCTTGCCCAACATCTGCTATTGCTAATAAAATTAACAGTTTATAATAAATACAAGTAATTTTTCTCAAAACTGGATTCAAACAAACAATAAATTAATCTGATAATCAGTGCAGCAATATCTTAGCGCAGCTTTGCGGCGTTCAATATAATTTTGTTGAAGGTAAATTTACAAAAAATTGTTTGAATAGTATGCTTTGGAATGTCCTTAACACATTCCAATATTTTTTTGTACAATATTGGGTAAGTCGATTTTTTATTTTTGAGTACTGGCCGTCCTACTGTGGGTCGCTTTAGTTTTTGTGCGACCTTTCTAAGTATTGCTTGTTGAGAGAATGTAACACGCCTTGCTGCTTTTGTTTTACTTTTGGGATAAGTGTTTTTTTTTCTTCCTTTATGACTTGCAGTTGTGGTTTTGGGTTATATAGCTTGCAGCTGCAGTTTTGTCTTTGTTATATTTTCCGGGTTTAAAAGATGTTATTCTATTAGTTGTTATTTAGTTGCGTTTATTGATGGCCTTTTTCGTAGGAGGCGCCAGATTCCCGTGAGAATATTTTTAAAGATTATCTTGTACAATGTTATTATTGTGTCGTTTTATGTAGGATATGGGAGGTTGGCTTTAACTATCTCCCATGCGTTTGGGGACCTTTGTTTTGTTTAGTTTGTGTCAGGAGGACGTAGCTAATCCGAGGCTAATTTGGATTATATTAGATCCGTTGGTGATGAATGAGTAGATTGATGTCGTGCAATAGATTGACGCCATGCAATATTATTACTTTGGTTTGACAATGACTTTATTAAATAAAAAATATGGTTATCGCGACTAGATAGCGGCTTGTCTTTATTACTGTTTGCTCCCTTGTGCTGTATACTCTTTGTTGTTGGTTTATTGTATTGTTAACAGGTCAGCTGTCTGACTAGGGCTACAGTGCATGCAATTAATTATCGGTAAAATTAAATTTAGTTGGGAGAAACTGTTGATTGTGTAGGGAAGGGCTATTAAGTTGGAGCCTTATATAAGGAACGTCCTCACCCGGATGTATCAGCTCGTGCAGTACCCGCTGGTTATAGTTTTTGTTCACACACTGTTCTAGTTTCACTATTCATTACAATCACAATTTTTATATACTAATTTGAGTCAGGAGAATTGTTTAGATTTGGGTAGCACTATTTACTCTGGGTGCTCGCTGTACTTACACGACAGGAGGCCAATTAAAAAATAACAAAACACCAAAAACACTTAATAATTGAACCCCGACGCGCGCAATGTTTTATGTTATATTACTGTTAGAACTGTAGAAAAATATTGCAATAACAGTGCAAATGATTCTAGCCAAAGGTTTATACGACGAGCGTTCTAAACATCTGGTCACGCGCGGTTTTTGTCTTTGTTTGGACCGGAGCTGAAGTGGGTGCGTGTTCGTCCGACGGCGTCTCAAACAGGACTCAAGAGTTTACACTGTATTTAGGAAATGGGAAATATTCCGAATCAGTAATGTGGCCATTTTAGACCCCCAGACCGCGCGCGGCGGATCGTAGAGCAGAACATTTTACAATTTGCTAAAGAAAATTGAAACTTCCATGAAGTAGTGAATGAATATTTATATGCGAGACTTTCGCTGCCATGCGTCCGGGTTCGGGTGACACGCGGCGGATCGCAACGCGCACTGCCTATGCGCAGTGCATTTTAATACAATTTGCTAAAGGAAATTGAAACTTCCGTAAAGTAGTTACGTTCCATAATTGCGTGCAATTCACGCCGAAGCCGACCGCGGCATACTGGAGCGACCCGTATTACCAACCGGAGCAGTCCCTACAATACAGCTAGTAATAAACAATGTTTGTGTCTTACTCATTCTCAATCCCGTAGAGTGCATATCGACCCGTAGTGGAGTAACGATATACCTGAAAAAAATAACAATCATCATTAAGTAGGTCACAAATGGAAATTTATGAACTTTAGTATTTATGTAAAGTAAGTACTTAGTAACATAACATATAAAGATAATTTGTTCATGTCATGGAATCATATTTTGTTTTTCTATTTGCAGACGAAGGGGAAGTTCAGTACCTATTCCAAGCAATGTTTTGTAAAAGTATTGATAAATAACAAACAATAGTAAATTATTAAGTCCCCTCCTTTAACAACATGTAAAAATTTTATTGTTGGAGTCATAGATTTTTAGGTTGGAGGAAAGACCTCTCCCGATGAGAGTAAAGAAAATAGGGTGTTTCTATTCTAGGCCGGACACCACAAAGCGAACATAATATAATAACATTGTGATTATTGTCAATAATTTCACTTTAAGGAATGTGCGGCTCATGGTATTTTATCATTTAAATAGGTACCTATAAATTAATATCAATTTATTACAACCGCGATAATCCCGGCGGAGGTGCGATAAAATTGAGACTACTTTGTGTCTATTATAATGATTACATATAATTTACATGTCTATATTCAAGGTGAGATATTACAATAATATTTAAATACTTCAAAATTATAAATGTTTTTTTTTTTTCATATTTAGGTCAGCTATATAACAGATAACTCACTGTACTTTATAATACAAGTCACTGCGATTTTTCACTACGTCTACGTTAAACATTATCCTACAGGAGTAAGCTAGGAGTAAGTCTCGTAAGTAACCGCAATGTAAATAAAATTTTTTTATGAAAAATTTATGTGAAATTTTCGCAGTGCGGTTAGACCTTTGCCCTTCCTATAAAATCATACAATGTATCTATGTCGAGTTTGGTATTACCTACCCACGCTGCGAAGGACACTAGTGTGTTTTGATAAACCATAATTATCTACATAAAGCTGATGACTTATACTTATATTAAGTAGATATAATTGTTTTACAGTTGGTGTACAAACTTACCGATTGTACTTCACTAGGCGCCAATATGAATTGTCTGTCTGCAGACAAGATGGGGTTGCTGGTGTTCAGTTGAGCCTGGAAACAGAAGAAACATCTATTGGCGTGCAAGTCTAGTGAAAGTTTTTTAATTAAAGAAATCCTACAAACTACTAACTTAACTTTTCTAGTTTAGTGTTTATTTTTTCTCATGTCCTTTTATAAACTCTTGATAACCATATACCTAATCTTAAATTCGCTCGAGTACCTAGTTAAGGCGCGAAAACGCACCTAACAAACTCACTTTATATGAAATGTTATTCAGAACTTACTATGAAAATGTTATTCAGAACTTAGATTCACAGGCATTTCTTTCTAATAAAGACTACTTACCATCAGCTCTCCGGAGACGAGCACAGTGCTATTCAGCTGCTCCATATCAAAAATATAAATACCCGTCTCACCAGGGATGGTGTACGTGAATTCGGTGTCTGTAATATAAAAAAAAACCTAGTAAATAAGGTAAGTCATCCATAAAAAGTTTTAGAAAGAAGAAAATAAGTTAGTAATGCATAGGTAGATTTCATGTTAGATAAATTGATAGAGATGTCCCAAAATTTTAATTCAAACAATTCCTACGACCTGAACAAACAGCCAACCCCAAAAATTATCACCCAGTTTAGCCTTCTAACCCATGTAAAATGCATATAAGAAAGTAAAAAGGATACCTTCGTTTATGTTGGAAAATCGTTTCTCATTCTGTGTCACTCACCAGAAATCCAGACGCCATTGAACCCTGACTGCGCAAAGACTCCGCCGACAAACTCCTCCAGTGTGAAAGGATCCTGCGCAGACGCAGCGGCCAGCGCCGCGCACACCACCAGCAACACACCTCGTACCTTCAGTGGGAAATACCCCTTAATTCACTATTCTTGATCGACCTAACCATTTCATTGTAGTTACTCGATCACAAACATTGTTTTATTATAAGTACTGTATTTTATATATATATATTTTTTTACTACATTCCCCTCTCTTATAGTTGTATTTCCTCATGACTGAAGGTCGTGGTCATTATATGGAACGAAAGACACACAACGACTCTCTTGGCAATATTTTAATGGAGTGGTTTGCCATTGCCTTCTCCATTTCACACACTAGCCTAGCTAGTGTCACTAGCTGATAACCATCAACAAGAGCAGGTTTCCTCACGATGTTTTCCTTCACCGGAGGCAAGTGGTGGTCGATGAAACTAACATAGGTACATGAGTCAGATTGGTATACCAACTTATGTAGAACGGGCAGGATTCGAACCTGGGACCTTTGCAGGCACAGGCGGGCCCCCTGCCACTCTGCCACCACCGCTTCATAATCTATATACCTATGTATAAATCTGTGTACCTAAATACCTACATAAATATGAAAAACTATGCCCCTTTGGCATGTTAGGCGACCAAGACTATTTCACGAATTTCTTTCGGCAGTTCTTCTCGGCAGTGGTATTCCGAAAGTCTAGTAGTTTGTAACTTTGAGACATATAATATGATTATATAATTACCTAGTTTTCAACATCAAAATGTGCCTTCTTTGAAGGCCAAGTATCAATAAGAATTGATTGACTTTTATATGGTATCCACTGTTGTGATGATGGACTAGCAGGAAAAACAAAATCTACAGTAGTTTCATTTAGATTTATGTGGTGGTTACTAATAGAGATAACAGAAGTTTAACAGAAGTTTTAGTCCTTAGGTACTTCTTTTAACAATTAAAGATATTTTGAATAGCCCCCAATCCTCGTTACTTATAGATTTACTGTCTTATTCATAAAAAAGCTAATGAACGTTTTAGTTAAAATGTGTTTTGTCTCCTTCTTTCAATGTCAAATATTGGCAAGAGAGATAAGGACAAAACATATTTTAACTAAAATGTTCGTTAACTTTTTTATGAATAAGACAGATAGCATTTAGAAAATAAATCTAATTAAGCTACCTAAAGGTTTCCCCTACTCGATGCTAAAAGATTCTTGACCTAGCATCACAGCTCGTAATTATTGAGTGTAATAATGAGAGAATTTAATTTAGAATTTTAGGGTACATATTTATATTACATATTTATTATAGGATTTTTAGAGTATGCCACAAGCCGAAGCCACGGGCACGTGCCCCGGGACTCCACTCCCGTGGGATTTATAGGATAAAAGTATTGTGCTATTCCAGGTATTTTTTTACCCATGTACCCAATATATATAAATTACCGAAATCCGTACAGTGGACTGCGTGATTGAGTAACAAACATCCACACTTGCATTTGGGTTTATAGATAATATTCGAGCAACAACTTTGGCATGCGATCCGGTCTGCGCGCGATTATGTTCCCAGCACAAATATTATCAACAGTACTTACGTCAAGTTCGATCTTAAAATCTAGAAAAAAAATGTATTGGTACTGAAAAACTCACCATTTTCAAAGACCACCAAATCGGCGGCCACCGATCTTCTGATTTGGAATAAGTCGCCTATCAGAACAATATCTTATCCCATTGATAAACAACTATCTCCTTGCTGATAAGGGTAATTAGGTATTACTTGCCTAATTCTCTTGATATGTATAATAACTTGATATCAATATGTAGAGAAATTTAATAATAAAATTGGCAACTCAGGTAACCACAGGAAAAAGCCTGCTTTACAATAGAAAATATTATATTGCAGCCATGAACCAAAGAAATGATTGCAGACTTACTTATATTGCAAACATATTGTCTACATATTTTTATATTTCCCAAAAAAAAGAGGGTAATATTCTCAGAATACGATGACAGAATGACAAGGTTTAATTTGGAAAATTCTGCCCCGAGATTTTATGGCATTCTATATAAAGACATGTAGGCTTAAGTGAAACTTTCAAGTTGTTAACCCACAACTTCCAGGAGCACAGATAATGTATTACTATTAGGTATTAGCACCAAGAGTATGAGCCTGTCGCACGTTTAGGTTTGTGGCTGCGATGGAGTGATGTCTTCTTGTAAACTCAAGTTTAGATACAAGTATATAGGGAAATAAATTAGAATATAAATGAAACGAAATCATCATGTAGGGAAATGTTTACTGAACATCAATGGAAATATTACGTCTCACAAAAACATTTTCTCATAGAAATTCAATTACAATATACATAATAGACCTGACTACTGCAAAATACTCTCACGCTAAATGTCTATCGCCGACGAAGACGGCTAAATTCCAATATTCGATTAAATGTACCAATTTCTCCTTTACAATAATGATGAGTTCGACCAATGAGAATTTTTACTCAATGTTTACGCGATTCCCTCAGTAGATTTCATTTGATGCTCGCAATTCCTCGGCATTGATGTTCCTGGATCGGCTCATACCGGTTCCATGTCTTCATTATAGATGCAAATTTTCTTGTCAACTTCCTCGAAGGATTTAAAATAGCGCAAGCACAAACCTTTATAGTGTAGGTCTGTGCTCCTGAAGCGCGTAGATAATACTCCAACGTTTCGTCGTCATTGCGTCGACCACAACGTTTCCATCGGAAGGGCCCCGATTGCATCAAGACACCGACACTCCGACGATGAATTAAGTCATACGATTTCCTCCAAGCGTGCTTTTTCTATAACATTTCGTTAAACAAATTTACATTTTCAGCACCTACAAACTCTCAATCGTCTCTTTAATTCAATATAAAACCTAATTATTAAAAAATAATTCATACATAACTAAACACTTCCTTTAACGAAATAACGTAAAAAAAAATTGTCGCATTGGACAATATGTCACCTGAAAGAGAATGTCGTCAATACGACTGTTATTAATATGATTGTGTATAATATGTGTGAAGTAGTGTTAAAAGTGAAATTAGTGTGTATGTGTGTGTAAATGTGTATGTGTGTGGGACGGACCATGCTAATGGCGGCGATGCGTGCGACGCAGCTCCTGCAGCCGCCGCTCGTGCTCGGCCATGTGTTGGCGTCGTTGCTCCTCTTTTATTGCTATCTGAAAACAATTATAGTATTGTAGTGCATAAGCAGTAGCGGATTTAGGGGGGGGCATGTGCCCCCAGACTGCATTTTTGTGTACCTACTGTGGTGGGAGATTCCATAACAGTGAATATCAAATTAAGAAATGACAGAAATGTGCCCCCCCCAGACTGTTTTTTGTGTACCTACTGTGGAGAGAAAATTCCATAACAGTGCATATGAAATAAAGAAATAACAGATTTTTTTCTGCCCAATTTTTTGCAAATCTGGTCCTTTTGCAGTGGCGTAGTGAGAGCAAGTCTTATGGTAAAATATTTTTGTAATGTTTTTTACTTTTTAGTTTTTTGAGCAAAAAGCTGGTCGAGGTGTCGTGTGACCAGAGGGGCTGGTGAGTTCTTTTCTCAAAGAATACGCATTGCCATCCAACGTGGCAATGCTGCCAGCCTCCTGGGCACGCTTCCGCGGGGCAATGACCTGCGGGACATTTTCTTCTTATAGTTTTAATTTTTTTTGATAAGTTTTTTTTTTTACAGACAAATCACACAGATTGAGTTAGCCCCAAAGTAAGTTCGGGACTTGTGTTATGGGATGCTAACTCGACGAGGTTACTATATTTTATGACAAATACATATATAGATAAACATCCAAGACCCAGGTCAATCTGAAAAAGATCATTTTCCATCTTGACCTGACTGGGGATCGAACCCGGGACATCCGGTGTGGCAGTCTGGCGTGATAACCGTTAGGCCACGGAGGTCGTCAAAAGTTTATATTTTAGTTTTTAGTTTCTTATATCAAGTATAAAATTAACTTGATGTACCTATTATTATAAAGAAATAAAATATACGTTATATAAGTTAACTCACATATGGCAATTAAAAATCAATCATTTCAAAATTAACTGCCCATAAATCTTATTATAAACAACTGTGTGGGGACACAGATCTGAAATAGTTTAGTAGTTAAGCTGGGCTGACATAAGGCGGACTTCTGCCTTAGATTTCCATAAATAATGACAAATTTAAAGCAGCTCCTTATTAATGTTATCACCAAACATTGGTACTCAACATTTCCGAAACCTTATCCCAAATATAGGTACTATAACATTGACAGATGGCCGGATAGTATATAATGTATATTATAATATTTACCGTTTCAGCCGAGAGAGGTAGCCAATATATGCACGGAGTAGTTTTTGTCTTTCTGAACAAGTCATCTAACAATTTAGCAGGGGCTTCATCCTCTTTCTTCTTGAATTTACGAGCTGCAAATAAATACACAATTTCACATATCATCCTTCTTACTAAAATTTAAAGCATAATATATAATATTTTAAATGCGATTGAATGAAACTTGGCAGACAGTGTAAAAATCGGAATAATTATACAACTTTTTTTATCCGAATTTCAACAGAAACTTAGCACCAAGGTACAGCTCAAAGGTTATTTCCATCAATAAGCATCTCTAAAATTACCCTATATTTGGGAGTAGTACTGTAGTATAAATATTTGCCCCAATAAACTTGTGATAATATTCGTACCCTATAAATTAAAACATCATAAAATCAGTTAGCTTTTATTTTCACATTCATCTTCAAAATCATTACACGGTTTTGGTACCCCTAAAGCTACTAGGTTTTTGATAGATCTATATGTGTGGAATATAGGTTCTATAATGATCTTTCCCCCTATCACGTAAGATTTCAGAGAAAAATTGTGTCAAAAATTCAAAACTATTTTTTTCGCTAGTATTTTGAGACATCACTAAAATTAGTAGTTCAATAATTTTTAACATGCTTTATTGCTGTAAATATTATAATACTGTGCATTATTACAAAGCATTTAATTTTAATTTATTTTAGTTTGTATATTCCGAAAAAAAAATTGAAAGTTGTGTTAATTTTTCCATATATTTTACGGTTATAGTCCTTGTATGGAGAAATTAACACAATTTGGATAGACAAACTAAAATAAATTAAAATTAAATTGCTCTGAACAGTATTATAATATTTACAGCTATAAAGCAAGTAAAACATTATAGAACTACTAATTTTAATGACGTCTCAAAATATTAGCGAGAAAAATTGTTTTGAATTTTTGACACAATTTTTCTTTGAAATCTTACGTAATTAGGCAAGTTCATTATGGAACCTATATTCTACACATATAGATCTATCAAAAAAACCCGGTAGCTTTGAGGGTATTAAAAATTAAAAAAAAATTTTAACGCAGTGTTATCTACTTTTCAAATATTGTCTGGTTAATTTGAAGCAAAGAATCCTACAAGTACAAGTACCATTTTTTTTCTTGTATGACGTTTGAATGTTTTTAGGGTTCCATACCTCAAAAAGCAAAAACGGAACCCTTATAAGATCACTTTGTTGTCCGTCTGTCTGTCAAACTTTTTTCTCAGGAACGCCTAATAGTATCAAGTTGAAATTAATATCAAATATTTGGATACACCGTCTCTTTCAGCAAAAAAATAATCAAAACTATACGTCAACGCGATCAAGAGATATTACCGAAAATGTTGCGAATTTTCGTATATTTTGCGATTATAGCCAGCAATCAAAACCTTACGAAACCAAAAACCGGTACTTTCCATTGACCTAAAATTATGAAATTTGGCAAAAAGCAAGGTCTAACAGTACTTACACAGAAATAAACCTGAAAATTAAAAATATGTAGTTGGAAGTCTAAAAAAAGGTGTTACAAACTTATTTTTGAGCTAGGTTCAGTATGAATCTTAGGGATCGAACTACAAAGTTAAGTTTGTTTTTGAAACTAGTTGGTCTTTTAGTTAGAGCTATAATGTGAGATGCTTTGCGTATATAGAACCCTCGGTGCGCGAGTTTGACTCGCACTGGGCCGGTTTTTACTTTTTCATGCAAAAACTCCTGGAGGGATTTTAACAAAACCAGGAATAGCACATAGGGTACTTATTGTCCCAAAATTCTCTCGGGAATGGAATCCTGAGAGTTAAATAGTATATATTGACCTGGTTCAGGACTTCTCTCCGGGGTTCTGTGCCTTCTCTTCTCCAGCGGCCGCCTCTCGTCCTCTCGCCTGATCTTGTCTTTATCTCCCTTGCCAACGTCCCACTCACGCATCACGGCTTTCCGTTCCCATGGCTTGTCCTGAAATATTTCAAATTTAATATTTCGTACACTGAAAATATTATAATATGAATCTTAGCAGCTATATGGTGCTCAATCAGTTGACCACTCAATTATAACCAGTTGATTATTAAGTTGGAGTACTAATGATGAAAAATGTATAGCTTACCTGCTGTAAAAATAAAAGTTTTTCATCAAAATATATACACAACTTATAAAATTAATTACCCAAGTAAAAAACATAAAGACTTTTAAATAATAGTACCATCTTTTAGAAACAAGAACACAGAAAATAAATATGGATTTCATTTAATAGACAAAGAAATGTTTTTTACCAATTCTCCCCGTTCACGTTTCATGTCCTGCTCCCGAAGCCAGTCCTCCACTGTTCCCGGTATGGTAGATGCCTGAGCATTATCTGACTCCTCATTCAACTTGGCTTTATCAAAAGCCTCTTGAGTTGAGAAGTCTACTTGTAAAGTCTTGGGATTTGACACAGGCCACGTCACCCCATGTAGTGCATGTCTGGTTTCCACAGCTTGACTGCAAGCACAATGATTAGTTAGATAACATGCTCCTTTAGTTGTATTTCTCATGACTGAGAGTCGTGGTCATTATGTCAAATGAAACACAACTATCTTGGCAATGTTAATGGAGTGGTTTGCCATTGCCTTCTCCATTTCACACTAGCTGATAATCATCACCCAGACTGCAGATTTCCTCACGATTTTGTCCTTCACCGGTATCAAGTAGTGGTCGATGAAAACTGAACATTAGTCAGATTGGTCTACAAACTTGATATAGCACAGGCAGGATTCGAACCTGGGACCTTTGCAGTCATAGGCAGGCTCTTTACACTCGGGCACCACTACCTTTCGAGATAACATAGGAAACAATTATAATGCTCTAATTTGGCTGCATGATCTTAATTTTTATTATGACCCTCACTGTATACGTGATTTGGGCAAGAAAGGCTACCTTTGATCAGTCCGTTTTGCTACTTATTCACTCAAGAGAAAACATTTCTGACATTACTTGCAAACATGGTTTCAACTTTTCAAGTGAAATCTAATCCAAATTACTACAAAGTAAACAAAACGGACATTGTGCAAGATTTAAATTGGTATCAAATTAAAGACGAAGATGGAAATAGACACTTACTCTTCTGATATATATTTCACAAAACATTTTGACTTGATCCTGTCTATCCAAAATCCATTTTCTTCAATCCTGCCTGTTCTTTGTAACAGATTCTTCAGCTGGGGCAGTGTAAAGGGCCTCACCAAATTAGTAATAAACAGAATGCAGGACTGCCTATGTCTAGGTGGGCTCGGTGGTCTAGTAATAATACTATCACTGTCCTTAACTATGGATATCTTTCTGTTAACAGACAAATGAGACTCTCTTGATTTTCCACTTTCCTTCTCATTATCTTCAAGATCCTTTTCCCTTTTATATTGTTCAACATTTTCTGTATTATCTATGACAATTTTAGGCAAAATAGGTCTTTGAACTTTATCAACTTCCACTCGCTTATGTTTCTTCTCTTTTTCTTCAATTACTTCCTCGAACTCCACAGGTTTCACATCAGGAATGATTTCTTTTAGAATGTCAGTAGAAATAGTAATGGATTTTTGGCTTGTTATTTTAGAAGGGCGAGAACCCCATCTTCGTTTGCGACTGACAACAATAGGTGCCGATGATCCATTTTGAGTAGATTCCTCCTTGTTAGATTGAGTAGATTCCGAACGGTTGAACTCTTTGGTTTTTTCTATACTACTATTATTTTGGACTGGTTCATGCTCCTCTACATTTTCTTCTGATCTACGTGAAATCTCTACAACATCAGTTTTATTAATAGTCCCTGTTTCTTTTGACACATTGACTATCTTCTCTTCTAGTTTACTTACCTTACTTTCAGATGCCTTCCTGTCAGATTCCTTCTTACTGCTATCATTGTCAGATTCTATTTTAGTATCTTCCTCATGGATTTCCAAAACTTCTGACTTGTCAACTGATACACTCCTATGCCTTTTTGTACTCTCCTTCTCAGGACTCTCCGTTTTAGATGGTGTATTTACATCAGGCTTGGTGCCTTCATCCTTTGACGAAACAACTGTTGTTTCATCCTTAATGGACTCAACAACTGCTTCACTACTCTGTGAAACAGTGACTGAATTATCTTTTGGTGAAACAACAGTTGTGTCAGCATCGGATGACTTACTCTCCACAGTTTGCAATGAGTCTTCTTCAAGTTTCTCATTTGATGGTTCTTGTTCTTCTGAGCTTTTCTGCAATTTACCCTCATGAGATTTAGTGTCGTCATTAGTTGTGGACATGGGAACTTCATCTAGGACAGTTTCTGCGACTTTATCACTTTGAGTTATTTCACTGATATTGTTCTCAGTTTTGTTCTTATCTTCTGGCTCATCAAGCTTCTTATCATCTTCGTCTTTTGATTCTCTCGTGCTTCGTTTAGAACGATGCTTCTTTTTTTTTTCGTCTGCGCCTTCGACACTCGGCGTATCGCTTGAGCTGGTAGCGCGGGAATGTTTCCGTTTGCTTCGGGGATCGATCGACTCGTTCCGGCGTAGAAGGCGGACGAGTCAGACAAATTTTAAGCTTCTGTATCTCACCCACATCTCCAGAGGTATCTGCCGTTTTCACTTGCCATACCTGGTCCTGCGACTCATCTGGGCTATCAGCTTTTTTTGGTGTCTGTGGCTCTTTCTTATCTCCTTCAGTTACGGTTTCTAACACTTGTGGAACTGTCTCTTCACCAGATTCATTGTCGGATGAAGTAGATTGCTTTCTACTTCTTCGTGACCTAGTACGCTTAACTTTTTCAATTTTCTTTTCAGGAGATGGTTTGGTTTTCTTGCTAGCGGTTCGCTCACTTTTACGACGCATTTTTGTCTGCAATATATAAAAGAATTTAAGCCATGTATAGATAATTATAACTCCAATATAATATAATGTGATACAATTGGCGACAATTACCAAATTTATTTTATTTATTGGTCAATCAAACAATTCAAACCAACAATCGAAAGGCGTTTATCAACGAAGCGTGCTCAAAGCCAGTAGGCGGCCATCTTGCTTGGAAAACCGGGCGGGCGGGCAGGCAAACCGGGGACTAACAATAGAGCATGACATTTTACTTTTTAATGGCGTCTACACTGTACATTCTGATCTTTGATTCTGTTGCTTTAATTATTGTTCTGTGGATTCTGTTTATATTCTAAAGCCGGCGCCAGATATAGCTGTCAGGCACGAGACTGTGAATATGTGTTCAAAGTTTGAACAAACATTTGCACTTTGCCATGCGGTGTCGGTTTTTTAGCGCATATCAAAGCCTTCAAAGTCCTTCAAAGTTTCATTTGTTTAAATGTGTGTGTAGCCTGCCACATTTGGATAAAGTTTAGATGCGCGAGCGTTGTCGATGTCTAATGTCGGACATTTGTCGTCACCATGTTGAGAGCAAACTAATCCTGTGAATCAGGTTGTAATTTCATCAATCCTGTTAACTATGTTAAATACTTATTTTAAAATAATATAAGTATACATTTATTACTATATTTCTGTTGATAATATGTCAAAATTAGAAGATAATAGGGCTAAAAAGATCTAATCTAATGCTAATCTGCAAACGGAAAGTCAGCCATTACTCATATTGATTTCAAAACAACATTTTCAAAATGCAAATAACATCGTAAAACCTAACGAAATACATTTTATCTGTATAAAATATTTTAGCACACATTCTGAAGACTATTTTTATGTATAATTTTAATAAAAATAAAAGTACTTACGACATATTTTCACAATATAAACACAGCGTCCCGACAGGCACGAACACAACAATGGAAGTAGTGGGAAGTACAGCCACAGAGTATTTCAAAAATTTCAATATTTGACACTGGCAAAAGAAATCTCTTCATACAGCTTTGGCTGAATGAATCTAGTTTCGTTTTAACATCATATTTTTACTCTATGGGTCTTAAATACGGCGCAAAAAATTATTGAATGAGCGCGCTCGGTACTGGCAACCAAAGTGGCCAGGGACGTTAGACGGGAAAAAAAAAACGGCAACTATAGTGGCCGGGACGTTGGAGCGGCTAAAGGATTGTGTTTTCGTAGACTGGAAGTCAAAGAGTATATAATCACTACGTTTTACTGGAAGTGTTTGCGATGCGAAGCATGTCTGTCTGGCAGGTTGCGTCATTAATGGCTAATCCAAACTGTATACCAGTACAGACACCCATACTCTGTGCTCGATCACTTTGTGCTCATTAAAATAACAAATATTCATGAGCTAACTGCGTACGTACACAGAGCAGTCTGTATAAGTATACAGTTTGCTCGCATGCGTATATGCCATTCTGTGTACCAGTACAGACACCCATAGTCTATACTCTACTACATTGTGCTCATTATAATAAGAAATATTCTAAAGCAAACTAGGTACGAATACAGAACAGTCTGTATAAAAGTATAAAGTTTTCGCATATTTATAACACAAAATGCGAACGTGTTATTCTAAGTAGTTACATTAACATAATCATAATCTAAATTGGCTAAATTATCGTATATGAAAGGTTTTTTCCAACAGTAACGATCCCACTAATATTATAAACTAGCAAGCCTGCCCCGGCTCCGCCCGTAGTACATACATAACCTATGTCACTCAGGGATAGTGTAGCTACCCAACAGTGAAAGAATTACAAAATCGGTCTAGTAATTTCGGGCCCTATTCATTACAAACAAACAAACCTTTTCTCTTTATAATATTACTAGCTGTACCCGCGACTTCATCCGCGTGAATTTAACAAAAAAGGTTCCTTTATTAGACTGCGGAACCCTAATAAAGTAGCCTAAGGTACTCCTTATTACATTAGCTACCAACCAAAAAAAGTCCCGTCAAAATCGGTCCAGCCATTCCAGAGATTAGCCGAAACAAACAGACAGACAAAAATTTTAAAAAATGTTTATTTGGTGTATGTATTGTATATATAATTATACGCATGTAGTAAAAAACGGTTATTTCCATTTTACAAACAGACACTCCAATTTTATACAAGGTGTAACGGAATACCTATATCCATATCGATTGAGCCTATTGTGACCATGGTTTCAAACTAGTTCCAGATGTTTTTAGTCTTGTATGTTTCTGTTTCTATTTTTAATTTTAGAAAAACAATACATATACACAATATTTCAATTTGAATTGACACAACACTATTCACCACTATGACAGTAAACAGCTGTTGGATTCAAGGTCAATCATCTACCACTATCAAAATTAAATCACACCTCCTTGATTCTGCGCCTGGTATTGTCATAAATTAGAATTTGTGAAATAGGTTCCGCACTCTTTTTTTGCAAATGATAACACTTTCTGTATGTCTGAAGAATAGACATTCTGACAAGATAAAAAAAGGTTTTGATTTTTTTTAAATGAACTCTGAAAAAGAGGTCACTTGCACCTTGTTAGGCTGATATGTGATCCTGGTATGGCAAAAAATTAAATTTAAAAAATTATTTTATCTTCATGGTACATGACAGAAATTAAAGGTAAATATTGATTTTATACGAGGGATCCATGAAATAATGGGAGGTTCATTCGGAAAAATATCATATTTATCAGCAACACGGACTTCGTGGAGGTCCGTGTTGCTCTATGTAGGCTATTTATTTATTTTGTACTAGGATGGCAGAATCAAAAAGGTGGTGTGTGTTTGGCTAGAAAAAAGATGAGACCTAGCCTCATTCTGAAAATGTTACTGGCACACAGCACTAATATTACGTAACCATGGAAAAATAAATACGTAACTGTCACTATTACCTTGAGTTGTTTATGTGTCAAAGTGAAAAATATTTATGCGAGTTATGTGATTTCTAATTAAAAACATGACGAAAACACTGAAAAGCGACTTGCAAATGGTTCTTTTTTACAATAATCAATCAATTTAAAGTAAAGTAATTAATTGAAAAATTCCCGCCGACAAGTGTAAAGTGACGGCGAGTGGTTTCATTGTGAAATCTTTGCTGAAAAACCAAAGGTGAAAAAACGTAAAAAGGTGACGAAAGCGGATAGTGCTCAAAGTACCAGGTTTTCATAGTAACCGAGAAGGTGGAATAATTTGTATGTGAGCAGTGCGAAGGCAACCTTGACATTGAAATACCCTGAATAGTGATGTGCAGTGTTTGTTTACATGGCATTGATTTCGTTTTACAGTTTATTTTTTTTAACATTCCTGTCATGATTTCAAATATTTATATTTAAATATACATATATCTTTGTACAAATTTATATATGATCATACAAAATTATCTATTTTAATATAATGGCAATACTGATAACGGCTGTTTGTACCGCCACTACTAGAATAAAATGGCGGGGCACGCCCAATATGGCGTCACTTCTATTTGAGCTGCGAGACTGTTAAGACGTGTTCTTATGTACGACATTATTATACGTGGTTACTATGTCCAATTTGATATATAAATGGAAGATGTGATATATAATATGAAAATATACATATATATTTGGAAGATATATTTGGTTTCATTACATCTCAGAAGAGGGAGAGGACAATTTAAAAGGTATGTGAAAATATTTTATTTCTTATTCCAAACGCCCACAATTCATTATTTATTACAGTTTTAATTCATAAATAATTATTTTAAAGTTGGTTCAGCGGAGTCGTAACTAAGCTATGTTTTTAGTGTATTTGGGGTACTTAATTTTGTACTTGGTCAAGGCCACTCCCTAATAGTACGGATTGTGTCCGTTTTGTACACGTAGCTTACTTATAACAAATCATAAGAGTAGATCATATCAGTTCCTCTGTTGGGGTTCTAATTGGCTTTCAATGTGAGGGTACCTGGACACTCGTTTGTCAATTACCTACAATTCCTAAGAATTTAATTTGTCATTTTTTTTATTCTGAACAGTTATGATTTAAGGTATTATTGTTACATTGGTGCATTTTAAGTTTGTTATAATTCGGATTTGACCTATTATTAGTCTTAGCGAAAAAGTAAACAAGGATAGATTTGAAAACTTGATACTTATTTACTACTGTTATTTTTATCATAAAGTAACGCGTGATTGTTCTTGATATGTGATAAGCAATTAAAGTTCATAATCCACACGACGGTTACTGATTTCTTAAGTAAAAAAAAAAAAAAATTTTGGACACCCATTTTTGTCGACAGTTACTTTTGCTGGTGTTTTTTATTTTCAGTAACAAATGAAGTCAAGATTTCAAAGTGCATTGAGTATGTAAAAATGGAGTTATGAAAGATGTTCCATATGATATTGATGTGAGTTCGCAGAGGTTCTACTTCAGATGACACAGCACCACAAGTTAAGTATAATTACATTTTACAATTGGATTTAAGATGAATTAAGTAAAAAGTTAAATTTTTACACGGGGTATACACGTATGATTGGACTGTGTATGTGCCACAGTAAGTGAAGATTTGCTGTCAAAGTTCTTATTGTATGAGTACCAAAGTATACTTATATAATGTTTAAATTATAGATGGGCTATGAATGCATAGTATGAACTAGTTACTTATGTTATGATCTTATGATGTTTGGGTGAACTATTTCGCCGGATAATGATTATGGGGCAATGTATGTTTTGTTCACTGGTTAATTGAGTGGGTAGGTTTCCCACGGGAAGTTGAGTGAACCGTATACATTCCTCGGATTGTAAAGCAAGCTATGTTTGTTTGTTGGATACAGTTGCGAGTGGGTAGGCTTCCCACTGGATTTTAGAGCAAGCTAATAGATGATGATAAGGGGGCGATGTAAGTTTTGTTCACTGGTTAATTGAGTGGATAGGTTTTCCACTGGATGTTGAGTGAACCGTATACATTCGTCATAGAGCAAGCTATGTTTGATTGCTGGAAACAGTTACGGATATTGGATGATGTATATTTTGTTCACTGGTTAATTGAGTGGATAGGTTTTCCACTGAATGTTGAGTGAACCGTATACATTCGTCATAGAGCAAGCTATGTTTGATTGCTGGAAACAGTTACGGATATTGGATGATGTATATTTTGTTCACTGGTTAATTGAGTGGATAGGTTTTCCACTGGATGTTGAGTGAACCGTATACATTCGTCATAGAGCAAGCTATGTTTGATTGCTGGAAACAGTTACGGATATTGGATGATGTATATTTTGTTCACTAGTTAATTGAGTGGATAGGTTTTCCACTGGATGTTGAGTGAGCCGTATACATTCGTCATAGAGCAAGCTATGTTTGATTGCTGGAAACAGTTATGGTTACAGGATGATTTATGTTTTGTTCACTGGTTAATTGAGTGGGTAGGTTTCCCACTGGATATTGAGTGAACAGTATACATTCGTCATAGAGCAAGCGATATTTCCTTGCTGGATATAGCCATGGGTGGGTAGGTTTCCCACTGGTTTGTTGAATGAACGCATTAGTCTGATTTTAGAGCAAGCTATGTTTGCTTGCTGGATAAAGTTACATTAGATCAAGCTTCTTTTTGTTTCAATATATTTGTCCTTATAATACTTTTGTTTATTTTAAGAACTATTTTAATAAATAATAAATTCAAAAGAATCACCTCCTTGATGTTAAAAGGTTCCTTAATAATTTGTCACTAAAGTTCTTTGTTTACGAATTTTAATATTGCTTGTAGGAAGAATAAGTTTGTTTATACGGAATATATCGGTAAAAGTATTTATTTCAGAAGTCATGACGCCTGCCAATGAATAGTGCACGTCGCCTGGTACACCAACAATCTCGTGAACGAATTCCATTAGTCCGAGGATGTTGGTCAATCTTACGACGTTCCCTTGTTATTCCTTTCTGTAAGTCATTAATTATCAAAGACGTGGAATGTTAAGGTTATAGTTTGGAAACGTTAATATTGTAGAATATGAAAATGCAAAGTCTTTAAAGGTCAAAATTGTAGAATGTAGAAAAGATTATGAAATTTCAAGCCAACAAAAAAAAATAATTTTAAGGCCTTAACTCATAAATTTGGCATTAGCTTAATTTCAATGTTCAAAATTTATCTCCATTCATTTTGTAAGATTGTAGAAATATGTTAACTGGAAAACATCACTTGTTATTTATAGCTGATTAGTTAAAATTTCATACGGAATAATTAATAAATATTTTGTACTATGTTTTCCTCATGTTGGTATTAAACAAATTATTGTATTAACTGTTAAACTTAAACAATTAAATTATTAGTTTATTTCATAGTTATATATTATACAAGTACAGTACATTTGTGAATAATTCAGATACCGAATGTCATGATTCTGGAATTTTTTAAACATATTTGACTGTGTTAATGTAAGAACATTGTACATCCTAAAAGCTATTGTCATCAGGAATATAACACGTCTTTCTAAGGATGAAAGAATTTTGAAAGAAGTAGTTTTTAGCTGTGAATTATAAAAATAAGATTAAATAAGATATATTTATTTACAAGTTGTTTATCACTGAGAAGTAAGAATAACTGTTATTAAGATTCTAAATTTTTGTTTACTTGAAATGGTCTGCCACTAACTATTTTACACTGATTTAAATTTAATTATTATTGTCACAAATATAAATATAATTTCTGCATTAACAAATAGTTAACTAAGAATTTTGGCATAATTGTGCACATTTCGTACATTATTTTTGTTATTGTCATTCTAAATCAATTAAATCTGACATCTCATATTATTAATTATGAGAGGATAATGTATACTCGACCACTTAGTTGTACTTATTTATAAGACCATGATTGTTAATATTGACGTCCTTGCAGAAAAGGCAGGGGTAAAGTTTGTTGCGCCGCTTCTTCTTTACCTGCGCTTTGGAAGCGGTGGTAAACTTAACTATAAGTAAATCATTGACGTCAATAAGCGATGTCGTACATCCAATGTTGAGAATAAAGAATTCATTTTCATTATGTATGTGCGTCGGGAGACAGCACGTTATCGGATGGCCGAATGTCATGATTTCAAATATTTATATTTAAATATACATAAGTATATCTTTGTACAAATTTATATATGATCATACAAAATTATCTATTTTAATATAATGGCAATACTGATAACGGCTGTTTGTACCGCCACTACTAGAATAAAATGGCGGGGCACGCCCAATATGGCGTCACTTCTATTTGAGCTGCGAGACTGTTAAGACGTGTTCTTATGTACGACATTATTATACGTGGTTACTATGTCCAATTTGATATATAAATGGAAGATGTGATATATAATATGAAAATATACATATATATTTGGAAGATATATTTGGTTTCATTACATTCCTTTTTAAAAGTGCTGCAAATAATCTGAAACTTCACATAAAGGATTTACCCATGGTAACGTATCTTTCCACTTTGTATAGTAATACCCTTTCCGTTAGACCTTGTATATTTGTATGGATTTATAATAAATATATAAAGAGTGGTAGATGTGCATGTGTGGATGTTTGTGAGTTTGGAAGTGTGTTACTCAATCACGCTAAAACGGCTGAAAGATTAAAAATGTAAAATAAAACAAGAACTTTTTTTTTAAATTGAAAGTATTTATTTTTAAAACAGATTGTACTTCACAATGATAAATCAATAAAACTTTTTTTTTTATCGAAAGTATTTATTTTTAAAACAGATTGTACTTCACAATGATAAATCAATAAAACATGCATAATTTAATCTATGTGCGTAAAGTATTTACTTACTTAAAATTACAAATTACAATAACAAACACTTTGTTTTAATTTGACGGACGCGTGCGAACTCGTTCAATTAGGCCAAGGCCACTGCCAGAGTGCGAAGAATGCAAAGAATGTACCAAACTATCCTTGGTGCGAAAGAGACAGAATGAGTCTGCTCTGCACTCGCATGTATTTTGCTCATAACGAAGCACTACATACCACTGCAGCCAAAATTGTCTGTGCTCGTATATATTTCGCTCTTATAAATTAGAGCAAACTGTATTATATTACAGAGTTGCTCTGTACTGGTAAGCAGTATGCTCTATAAGTACGAGAGCATATTGCGTGCGATCACAGAGCACTCCCTGTCTGTGATGGTACACATTATGGCAATCAATACGCAATCCATTGGTATTTAATCTGAGAACAAAAAAACAATGTCTATGGTGTAAATTACACGATGGCTGTATGGGCTTTAGATCCCTTTGCCTTTCCTCACGGATAAAGAAACCAAAAAAAAAAATGTCTATGGCGCATGAATGAAAATAAAATGTCATTTAATTGTCAAAATTTCTATCAAGCTCATGAAATGAAATCCGCTTGGGTTTG
The DNA here is from genome assembly GCA_018467065.1 of Ephestia elutella. Classification (NCBI taxonomy): domain Eukaryota; kingdom Metazoa; phylum Arthropoda; class Insecta; order Lepidoptera; family Pyralidae; genus Ephestia; species Ephestia elutella. Next base: position 13,718,110 of record CM031567.1, read on the forward strand.
TTCTACATTTATTTTAATGAAATGAGTTCAATTTTGCTTTAAAGAATGTATAATGTTATGGTATGTACAGTATTAATAACATAATCTTACTGCATGTTCATTTTACTATTTCCAATGCAAATTTCATAGAATATTCATCAGTTCCCTTTTGTTTCAGTAGCAGTGGACATTCGTCATTCCCTTGGATCGGCATACTATTTAAGCGTGTTTAGATATGTGGCATTATTTTGTAGAATGCTAATAAGGTGTATTTGACACTATTTGCTACTTCTTTCACAATGGGTAACCAAAACAGTTGCTGTTGTTACCGAAGCCCATCGCCCATAAGAAAAGACATCGTCAAGCTAGAAGACTACCTTCCCGAAGGAGAAGTAAGCTCTAATAACATACAACACATCAGTGAAAGAGAGCCAGACGATGGAGATATTGATCCCTCCCAAGATCCCATTGCAGGCACTATCTTCATGGAAAGATCCAAAGCATCCATAGAGAATGGCATCACCAGGAAACGTAGCCAACATCAAATAGCTGAGAATAAACTCAAGAAAAGCAGTTCTTGTTCCACAATCTATTTAGATGATAGCACTGTCTCGCAACCAAATCTGAAAAACACAGTTAAATGTGTGGCTCTAGCAATCTACTATCATATAAAAAATAGAACATCAGAGAGGAGGTTAGATATATTTGATGAAAGATTACACCCTTTGAGCAAAGATGGAGTTAGTGATGACTATGATAAGTATAACCCTGACCATAAACAGATTTACAAATTTGTACGAACTTTGTTTAATGCTGCTCAGTTAACTGCCGAGTGTGCTATCATAACTTTGGTTTACCTAGAGAGATTATTAATTTGTGCAGAACTTGATATAGCTCCCTCTAACTGGAAGAGAATAGTGTTGGGAGCAATCTTGTTGGCAAGCAAAGTATGGGATGACCAAGCTGTCTGGAATGTAGACTACTGCCAAATTCTAAAGGACATCACAGTGGAGGATATGAATGAATTAGAGAGACAGTTCCTAGAAATGTTGCAGTTCAACATAAATGTCCCATCCAGTGTGTATGCCAAGTATTACTTTGATCTCCGTACTCTAGCTGAAGCCAATGACCTCGCATTCCCCAGTGAGCCGCTAAGCAAGGAAAGGGCACAAAAGTTAGAAGCTATGTCAAGGGTAATGGAAGATAAGATAAATGCTGAGATAGTAAAGAATGGCTTTAAAAAATGGTCAAGTTTGGATAACGTCAACTCTGGTGCTGGTGTGCGTAGGAGCGTAGCCATACTGTCGTAACTTAATAGTTATGAGCCAAACCTATGTATTTGATTATCAAATTTTGATAACAATTTATTTAAAAATTGCACCAGATAAGATTTAAATTTTTTGATATGCTTTGTTTACGAGGGACGAAATAAGTTTAGCCAGTTTTGTCTTGAAATCTCCATTGAATCCCATTGAGTCTTATGAAATGTCAATTTTTAGTATTTAGGATGTAAGTGGTAAGCCATTCATTGTTTTGTTGTCTTTGTTAACTCAGAAATGCTAAAAATTGGCAATTAACAGACTTCTGAATAGCTATTTTAAATAGTCACAGTTTTAATACTAATTGTAGTCAATAAAAATGAAAGACTTGTATGTGGTCCAAATTGTTTTTTGTAATAGGTGAATCCAGCTGAGTTGCTTTATAATACTTGCAATATTCCTTTTTTATTGCTTCCAATTACTTATTTACTTAGTTTATTTAACACATTAGGAGCACTAATATAGGTTGCTTCCAAACTACTTAGTGTATAACTAGGTGTATAAATGTGAAACTGCTATTTTGACTGATATAAGGATCTTGTGATTGTGGTATGAATGTTAAATGTAGTCAGCAGCTCATTTGTATAATTTTACATTTAAATGCATTTAGAATTCTGAGCTACATATAAAATTATGCCAAATTGTTATTCTATGTAACAAATTATATTGACAGACTTAGCTCAGTTAATAGGTATATTATTTGTAATTATTTGGTTATTTTAATCTTGAACAATGTGAATTAATTTGAATATTTCATTATTTAGATTTCAACTGTCTATTCAATCAATATTTTATGTATATTTAATTAAGCAAAAACAAATAAACATTTTATATGAGACTTGCAATGGAAATTTTATTAAGTACCCATTTAACTCATAGGCAATAGGGGTAATAGACATGCAATAAAGTAATATTCTAGCTTTTATTATTATCTAAATATTAATTTATTATTACAGTAAATATTTACAAAAGTCATTGGAGGGGTTTTAAATCTTTTAAGTAGGAGCTATAATTTTCGAATACATCTATGACTTCACTCTTTTTGTTCATCTGTTCATCAAATTCAGGCCCAACAGACCACAGAGTTTCCAAATCATAGACTTTTCTAGCTTTGTCAGAGAATATGTGAAGAGCTATGTTACCTGAAAAGACAATATAAATAAGTTATCAACAATTTCCATACAATTTATATATGATAAATATTTTTTTCCATTCCATTTTACATACACTTGATTCAGAATAGTGGCAATTCTATTTTGTGAGTGAAATGCACATATATAAAAAAATAAGAGTGCTCACTCACGTAGGGATATCAACAGGTATTACTAGTAGTTAGTGATAAATACAGGGCTTGTTATTGGTACCAAATTTTCTATATAAACTCCTAGAAAGTACTGGAACTTCATAAAAAGTTTACTGACCAATATGCTCATATTTCTTTGAAGTGACCTATTTTATTTCTCTTTTTTGTACTTTCAAAAACTAATTATCTGGTTTAATGATTGGTGTGACAAACATTTCAAAAGCCCCAGGTGACTTGGTCCTGAAAATTTAATAAATACATACCTAAGTCTATTGCAATCCATTCATCTGAATCTTTTCCTTCTATTCTTGGTACTGAGTCAGATTGATAGCGTTTTTTCTTGTAGACCTTCATTACAAATTCAGCTAATGCTTGAATGTGTCTTTTGCTTCTTCCGCTGACGACACAAATATAGTCTACATAATGAATTTCCCTCGGCACAGTTGCTACAAAAACATCTTTGGAGTTTTCTCTATGTAGCAAGTCCACAAGGTCTTCAATGTCAAACACGCCTGATTTACCTCCTAAAAAGTATTTTTTTATAATACTTGCAAAATTTTTAATGTCATAATCATAATACATAAAACAGGACTAATCTTAAGATTAAAACTGAAGACCTTAGAAGCATAAATGTTGGTAGAAAAATACGCACTTTTTAAATTAATACCATCAAATTCATCGCTGAGCAATGGATATTTATCTTCAAGGTAGACCTCATCAACTGTGTCTTGTATAATGGGCGAATTTTCCTCCGTTATCACCCGATACTTGCTAGATATGGCTGGCGTCGTTAAGCTATTTGGTTTAGGTGTTTGTCTAGGATTTCTCAAGCAAACTCCGCAGTTAAATTGTCTGTTTATATTGATATTACTACTAATAACACTACGAGAACATAAACTTGAAGGTCTTCTCAATACCGATGGTAAAATGTTTCGAAACATTTTGAAGTACCTAGCACTTTAAATTGATTAAGTTTTTACATTTAGGTATTTACATTGCATTTCAAACAAGCCATATAAATCTTATGATCTAAAGTTCAAGGCTCATACAAAATATTCTAAGTTTGTGAACAAAATAACCTCCAATACAATAGCTAGAACAAACGGAACTTACGGAACAAGAACATCGAACAAACAAAATAATCCTTTTCACCTTTCGACACTTTGACAGCATTTTGACATTGACGTTTTTAGTTTTATTAAAATCTCTACCATGTCAAAAACGTTTTTGTTCAGACAGTCTTATTTTTATTTTTTACCCGAATGCAAAAAGCGGGCTATGCATTGCCCAGAAATATTTTTTTTTTAAGTATTTCTATTTAAGCCTGTGACAAAGAAAAAATGCACTTGCCTGTGATGCGATACACAAAGCAATGATACGAACCTTATCACTTACGGGGTAGACAGAGCCAAGAGAGACTCGAAGGCCACGCTTAGCTGAATAGGGGGCTAGGGCTAACTGATGGAATGGAGATTCAGATATAGTGACAGGTTGCTAGCCCATCGCCTATGAGTGGAGGAATCCCCAATGTAAAGCCCTTTCCCTCGATTGACTTTAACAGTCTGCCCGGGTAAAGAAGCAGCTGGTACATTCAATGTTTTTTCTTCGCTCCCAGACCAGCATTGAAGATCTTTTCTACAATGACGACCTTCGAGGCGTAGTGGTCTCCAAGCCAGGCAGCCATCTGAAGGCCCGGGGTTCGATTCCCAGCGCGGGCAATTATTTGTAAGATAGGTACTATTGTCTGCGGTTATGGGTGTGTAGTTCTCGTTTCTGTTTTGTGTCCATTCGGACTCACGATACAAGCTTAGTTTTTGGTTTGGTCCGTTTAGTGTGTACACGTTTCGTTTTTCAGGTACAATGTTAGTTACATTGTACCTGAAAACGAAACTATGTCATCTTTGTTATGATTATCATTTTGACTCAACTTTTATCTTATCAACATTATCAATGGGCGTGGAATACACATCGTTCATTTGCTTTACAATTTGTTCTATCCAGAATTCGAATAATACATAACAATGGTAAAAAAGAGCTTGAAAAATAAGTAAAAATGTAAAAGACTATACCAAAACGACCTCTAAGTAAACTAAACATTTCGAATTTGAAATAGTTTTAGAACAAAGTAGATATATTTGGAAAGTGGCTTAAAAACATGAGTGCTTTGTGTATACAAGATGGTAACATGTGAATTGGACAATGAGGTTTCTGGAGCAGTGTTAGGGTGGAAGTTACCAGCCTGGCAGGCCCTCCTGCTGCACAGGGTGCTGCCATCTTGCGGGGGGCTGATCATTTACATCACTCTCATATGTTTTGATTTGGCGCTTGTAAATGAACATTTTGCGAATGGGCACAATGTGTAAGTAAAATAAAGGAAATCGAGAATATCAATAAGTAAAAGTAAAACTTAGTTTTCGTTTCGTTTATGGCAACAACTGCCTCAACATGCATCTATTATTTATTTAGTCATAAAGATTTTCTAGTCATAAAGTTTTCCTATAAGTACCTACTTAAGGTATAGTGTACTACGATACATAGAAATCATGAAATAATTTCGGCCTTTTTTTAAAACAGCTTCTTGAATTTTTTTTTCTCTCTCTAGCGCATGAGCGAGATTTCAGGATTCAAATTTAAGATACCTTTTCTAATTTTCTATTGATTTGCCAACAGAAATATTATGGGCCTTATGTCAGACAATTTTTATTCATGAGTTACTTTTGTTGTTGACTATTCTAGGTAGATATAGTAGCAACAGAATGCCATTCTTACCTTAAGCCCATTTCGCAGGATAGGGAGCTTCTGCATCATTTTGATAGTGCTGCCTGCCATCATCAGCCTGGTGTTCACCCTGGCGTCTCCACCCCCTGGATTACAAACGGAGATGTCCGCCTATTTAGTGACGTTACAGAAAAAAGACATCAAATGGGTCTTCATACAAATTTTCAACTGTTTTTTCTTCCCTCTGGCTGCTATTGGCAGGTAATGAAAATTTTTTTATTTATAAAATTATTTGAATTTTGAATTTGAAATATTTTGAATTTTTCGTTTGGAAGATGATCAAACGAATCGAGTTCACTGTGATGAGAGACTTAAAATAATTCTTCTAAGACCCTGGCATTGGCAGGTCAATCTGAAAAAGATCATTTTCCATCTTGACCTGACCGGGGATCGGACCGTCTTGGTTACCCGCTCCGGTATGACAGTCTGGCATGATGACCATTAGGCACAGAGGTCGTCAATAATAGGGACTGATGAGTGTTATTACATTTCCAGATATTGTTACCTAATATTTTGGTGGATAGAAGCCGTATACGCGTCGAGAGCTGATGATGACCAGCGCACGCAAGAGGCCATACAATACGCGCGGAAGCCGTCCCCAGTGGAACTTTACCTTTTCCTGCAGGCATTCATACATGCGGCTCCGCATTCCATAGTCAACATTCTGGATATAATGGCTCGATTCAACAATCCTGCCTTTGGGAAAGGTCAGTTCTATTTTGTATTTATCTAATACTAACAATAACTATAAACTATATCATAATCCCAACTATTATTATAATTACGATAGTGAGTTGCATGCTCTACCTACTGACTGAACCAATCTTCCTAAAATTTCGCATAGGTACATAAGTACGAGTATATTTAGAAGAAGGGAATTAGAAGGACATAGGGTAGGTACCTTTTAACATATATGTATAACAACAATAATCGGCAAGTATAATATATGAATAAGCATTTTGTGATCCTTTACGAAAGTTCTTACAAGGTATGTTTTGATGAGGTGATCGTTTGCATTTTTCTCTAAATAACTATAACTCCTTTACTTTAACTTGTTTTCAGCCTTGCTCCAATCTATCAGCATAATTGTGTCTGCACTACGAATGGCCAGCACTGCGACCATATACAGGAGATTTGAACGAGAAAAGTTGAACGGCACCAGGTACCCGTGGTGTAAGCCCAAAGAAGAAATCGACAATGCTCACAATGAGAACCTCGAAACTACTATCGATGGTGTTGATGAAGATAGACAACAGAACGAAGAACCTATTTATGAAACGATAGACACATCCCACAGAGCGAGTAACAGAAAATCTAGAGAAACCAGCGATCTTATCCAGTTCCCGCCGTCCCGTCCGAGAACGATTAATGAATCGACATTTTATTACGACTACGATGACGTATCAACTGATTCGCATAGTTCCGGGTATCTTCCTCCGATAGAGACCATGAGATCATCGCCAGAAGTAAATAGCGATGAAGAATATGTAAAGCCAATATCGATTATAGATCGGGTGGCGCCTCGGAGGCGGGATACGCAATACACCATACAGGATGTGTACGTTCCGCCTCCCCCTGAAATACCGGCGCCAAGACCGGGTTCCATAGCCATGTGGGCAGAGAAAATGGTCGAAAATGCAGAGTCGATACCTATGTGGCTATCAGCTCCTCCAAGAAGAAAGTACTGCGATGAAGTGGTCCAAGACGAGCCTGATATTCCTATACGTGTTCCACGATCGTATATGCGCGGTTTGGAACCTCAAGATTTGACGGCATCGCTAGTGCATTTCCTCGCGTGGTACGCCTTTTTCGTTTCCCGACTGCTCTCCATGGCCGCGTTTATCAACTTATCTATTGTAGCATCGACGATTGTTCTCTTTTCTCATTACCAAGTGATGCTATTGTTTTTAATTGTACCTCAAGCGAGTACCGTGAAGAGATCCTTTTATTTATTTCTGGCGTTTGTGTATCTCTTTTGCCTTATGGAGTTCAAAATTAGATTTCGGCATGTCCGTGTATGGCATGTCTTTTGGATTATAGTAGTTACTATTGAGACTGTAATATTTACTGGTCTGTGGTTTAGCATAGACAACAGGTTGCACTTTTGGTGGCGACAGTACACAGTGTATGTGATTGTATTCGGCATGTTGTTAAGTTACATGTGTTTTACGGCGTATTATGTGTTATTAAAACCTAAAGAGACTATAGTTTATATTAAAAATAAAAATAAAATTTCTAAATAACTTCAAGCTTTACTTATCTAACATTAGTTGGACTTGTAGGTAGATACTCGGGTTCTAGAGTTTGGGATTTTACATCAAATCTTTACACGTATTAGTACTATTATTTATTCTGTCACTTTACTAAAAATTAGAAATTGTAATTATTTTAAATTAGGTACTTTTACACTTATTTAGATTTACTTTAATTTGTATTTTTAATTTTGCATCATCACTAAACAAAATAAAAAAATCCACCTTATATCGTCGATACATTTATTTTGTAAAAAATATTATAATCTCATAATAGCCAGGGTTCACACATAAATAGGTACCTATCTACCTACTTTACAAAACACTCTGGAAAACAAAAACAGAAACATACCTAGATTGGTGTAAGGTAACACCTACTTCAGATGGAATTCCCTTACCATACGACCCCAGTCTTAAAAAGCTCCGTAAAGATTTCTTTTCGGATGACGACATCCACAAAAACAATCACATAACATGGAGCAATGCTCCAGGAACACTCCCAATAGGTAGTACAAATACACAACGAGCATTTACATCAAAGCGGACCAGCTCACTCCGAGAATGATGAGCACCTCCTGTTGTCGACAGCTGCACAATTTTTAAGCTTGAAATGTTTATCTGACATCCTTCTTACCCTAATTGAAATTTGGAGCTGTTTTGCACCACTGTTATATAATGTCTTTTTTAACTAGGACCCTTAATAAGACTCTATTGTTTATTTATTTCATTTAATACAGCGTGTCATTACAGGCTTAACCTAATTCAACACCGCTACCTAATAAACGTAAAGAAAAATTATAAATTTGGTACACTGGGTACACATTAATGCCTTGTCTGTGAAGTTCTCCAACGAACAGTGGAATAAGTCTGCTGATGTAAGCTTTCTGACATAAGAAATCAACATATTTAGAGCTCTGGCGACAAGACAACCGATACAAGGCCAAACTTTGTCATCCTTCAGAGAGCAGGTAAAGTCTCACCCGCGCATATTGTCCTGATTGTGTATATTTATTTTATCAATGTTTATAGTTTATTTTTTTATCCTTTATCTTCAGTGTTTACTGCACCCTACATTTTTGTCATGTATATTTCCTTCCACCCAAAGGTTGGCTGGAAGAAATTGTATTTGCGATAACCCGCCTTACTTTTGTATGTTCTTTTTATAAATGGTGCAATAAAGTGTTGATCTATCTATCTACAATTTAGTAGGTACGTGAGGAAGGCGTACTAGTGATCCAATCCCGTGAAGACTTTAAAAATATATTTAAAAGTGATAGTCTCACTTCCAAACTTAAATAACCTGATTGCTTTTTATGGTGTAAGGATTTTTTTAGTTCATTGTACTTTAAAATTTACGAGCCCGTCAAGTAGGTAATTGGCCGATTACTATTTTTGAAATAGTTTATCAATCTATTAAAAAAATAGTAATCGGCCGGCTCCTACTATTACTTATTCATAAACATGACAATGACACCACCATGAAACAAATATTCAGCACAGGTTCCGAATTATTTTATTAAGTTCTGCACTGTATTGACGAAATTAATTACACATTTATGAGGGGGACGGCGCGTACGCAGTCCCCACTACCAAAAATTACGCATCCGAGTTATCCACATTAGGGATAATCGCAAGGGTCAACCCGCCCGCAGTGCAATGGACAGGCCTCGCCCTGGGGGAACCGCCTTCGTGATCACGGTGTCCCCTATGCCAGGTAAGTATGCTCTGACCCAATCACTCCGCGAACGTCATTCTGCGCGCTAACACAACCATAGCGACTTCTACTTTTACTAGTAGCGCCATCTAGCGGCAATTTGTAGAATTATTGACAAGCATTATTTATTCCTTTCTTTTTTTACATACCTCAGCCTCAGTGGTATTTACCTCATTATTTTAGATTATAACATGTACCATAAAAATCATTTTATTAGATGTTATATTCTGCCTGGGTTTTATATAATCTGTGGCCTGGGTCAGCAGCCTTGTCTGTGCCACATGACGCTTATTGTATCGAAATGAACATCATACAATCTTCCTTTGATACGGCTACACTTGCACTTCAGACATGGAGTTGCGAAACGCGACTGATGCGGTACCAAATTAACTCTAGGGACGAATTTACAATAATCCATGGTATCTTAGTAGATTTTCTTCATCCAAGACAAAGGTTTCTTCAAATCCAATATTCATGC